>JAQHUG010000006.1:19428293-19454485 GCA_028555095.1 Dicrostonyx torquatus
GGTTTTCTCAGGTTTTCTTGGGCATTTCTCTCCTTTTTATTTTTAATCCAAGAACTCCAACCAACAGCACTACAACTGGCTTTCTTCCTTCATTTTTCAAGGACCATCACATACTCTTAGAACATACTAAACCCTCAATAAACATTCTCACCACAAAGAAATGACAAATATTTGACTCAATGACTATGCTAGGCTGTATCGATAACACCACAATGTATACATGTATTAAAACATTGCGTTGTGCTCTGTAAATATATACAATTGTTCTTTGTCAGTAATAATGTAGGCCAATATTTGACTTTCTTTTCTTCTAGTTTCAGTGTTGATCAATCTTAGTATCATCAGCATTATTCAGCCTGTTTCCAATGAGCACTGAATTGTTTCAAAATGTTTCCCTATGTCCTACTCAAATGTATCGTTCAGGGTACTCAGGAGGAATGTAACCTACAGCACAGGTAAACACCTAAAAAGGATTCATTCAGTTGGTTTACACTACATAGCTGGAGCAGTCCAGTTATGCTTGTCTGATACTAAAGAGGCTAAGAATCTGGTAGTTGTTCAATACACAAGGCTGTTATCTCAGTGGTTACATCTGGTACTGAAGACCTGAAAGATTCATGGAGAGCTACTGTTCTTCAATTCTCATTGAAATCCCAACAAAGCCAGTTCATATAGCAGCAAGGGAATCAGCAGTGGCAACAACAGCACAGATGAACTGGTCAGTAAGACTAAAAATCAAACGAGTAAAAAAATAAAAAAGCTTCCCTCCTTCTATGTCCTTTTGTGTGGACTGATACCAGAAGGTACCACCCACATTTAGGGTGGGTCTCCCCACACCAGTTGAGGAGGTTAAGACAACCTCCTACAGACAAGCACACAGGCTGCAGGCCGACCCAATATTGACAATCTTTCACTAAGACTTTTTCCAACCGACTCTATGTTGTGTTCAGTTGACAATTAAAGATAGCCATTATATCCTTTGATTGAGACTTCGGGCTAAATTATGAACATGAATGCATACCCCCTGATCTCCATAGGATCATTTCTAGTCGGAGGCTGCTCATTCATTCCCTGCTGCTCAGACCTGAAATAACCCAAAATAATCACACAGAAACTATATTATTTTCAATACTGTTTGGCCAATAACTTAAACATATTTCTAGTTAGCTCTTATATCCTAAACTAACCCATCTCCATTACTCTGTGCATCACCAAAAGGTCGTAGCCTACCAGCAAGGTTCTGGCATCTGTCCCCTCTGATGGGGACTACATGATGTCTCTCTTTCTCCCAGCATTCAGTTTAGTTTTCCCCTCCTACTCCTGTTCTGCCCTGTCATAGGCCCACGAAGCTTCTTTATTCATTAACTAACAAAAGCAACACATATACAGAAGGGAATCCTACATCAATCGTTGACTTCAGGCAGCTAAGGTTGTCTTCTGGCCTCCAAATACTGTACACACAGATAAACATACACCACACACACACACACACACACACACACACACACACATTATATATGCATATAGATATGCACCTGCACACACCTGAAAACACACATTAATAAGCTGGCCCAAGTCACCATTAAGGTATGCGAGTCAGGCAATCAGCCTCTGGTTTTGTTATTCCTACCCAGAGTTCCTCCTCATGCCCCCGCCCCCCACAGCTGGATCAGGAAGGTACTCACAAGCAATTTGAGAATGAGGGTTACAAGGCCCACTGTCTCTGTGAAAGAAGGACAGGAACTGACTCCCTTAGGTGCCCAGGAAAGCATGGACAATTAAAATCACATTCCCCAAGCAAGTGAGAAAAACTCACTGGGCAAAGGATGGCAGGAGTTTACAGCCCCTAAATACGAATCTTTCAGAGCTGAGAGCAGAAGGTTCCTCCTGTCAGTCATATGGGGCTCCAGATCGGTACAGAGGGCATCTCGCTTCACTAAATGTTAAATGAAGTGATTAAAGACAAAGAGAACATTTTAATTGCCGGGCCTGGCCAGCTCTGAAGGGGCTCAAGTTTTAACTGAATGTGAAGGCTTAATTATGCTTGAGGGAAGTCACCTGGCATCACAGGCTGATTATAGGGAAGCCCAGGGTGAAATAAAGGATGCCAAAAAGTAAGACAAAGGAGGAAAGAAATGCCACGTGCCAGAGAATATGGAGAGACCCTAATGTCCTGAAGGATACAGTCTGCCAGAAAGGGGAACCTGGGCAAATTGGTCCCATGCATATCTTAAGATTTTCTCTTTCCTCTAATTCAGATATGATCTTTCCTGTTTCGGATTCAAGAGTCTGGGTAACTTTTCTCCTTTATATCTGCCAAGGTAAAATTTCTGTTTGTCTCCATTGCCCTTGCCCAAGGTCAGATACCACATCAGTGCTGCAGCCTGCCTGGCCCTGTGGGAAATTCCACATAGGACTTAACAGAGGCAGTCCAGGAAGGAAGAGGAGAAACAACTGGTATTGAGAGTCATTTTTTCATGCTTTAGGAAACTACAATTTACACAGAATTAAAATCTTGTTCTATGTTTTCTTCCTTCCTGATCTATTATAATATAAATTGGAATCTCACACTTGTGAGATATGTGTCTAGAGAACTTCACAGCCTCATAGACAGTTGCTGTATAAAACCCTCCACATCCGTGAGATGTGTTTCCTAGCACACACAGAGAGTCAGTGAGGCTTCCCCCTCGCTTGTGCATTCACTACCCTGCAGCATACTGAATTTAGATAAGCTAAATTGAAAGCAGGACCTAAATATCAGGACTCTTAGCCCATACATTTTTTTCCCCCAGCAAGTAACCTCACATAATAACATTGGGTTTTGCCTAACTTCTGAAAATCTGCATGGTCGAAGCGATCTTGAATGGATTTTTCTTTTATCACATTTCACTTTCTTCCATTTTGAGGCTGACGTACACAGGCTACTGTTAGCTCTACCCTAGAAGTGTTTAGAAATACGGAAATTCATCGGCTTACTGATCTTCATATTTCTTTACTTCCATGTGGCCGAGGTCAGCTGAAATCACTAGATAGTGTTGGGATAAGTCAACTTACAGCTACAGTTACAAGGCTCCATCTTCTTCATTGATAGCTCTCACAGTGATGGGACTAAGGGATAAAGCCGCCCTCACACAGAGCTTCCTTCTTTCCCTTATACGTACTTTCTGTCAGCAGACTGATTTGTAAACACAGTCCAACCACAGACCACAAGGCTCCTACGAGAACTTCACTTTCATCTTGACCTACGTGAAAACCAAGGCAGAAGTCATTTGGTAGAGGGCTTCAAGGACCATTGCCCGATGGGCAGCCTATCTTTCCCATCTCACTTTGACATGAGAAGAAGAATGAATGTTCTCTTTTCCTTTCTCGCTCTAATTGAATCTGTGACCGCTTCGGTAGAAACAACATTTGTTTAGGAAGAAAAAGGAGCGGGGGCTCCAATGTATGGTGCTGCCTTCGCTTTGAGTAGTCCTGACAGGAGCAGCACCAGCCTATGTGTGCCCAGTGGCTCCCCTGTGTAGTACAAACCATTTATCAACACCTGCCTTCAGGGGCAGCTGAGTGGAGGACTGCAAAGAAGGAAAAATGACACAAGCTTCTGAACTCACAGTGGTTTTCCTCTTTTTTTTTTTTTTAACCTTTTCAGTTAAAACTCCAGCATGTAAAGTGCAGGCCTCATGTAATCAGAGGTAATGCTTTCCATTTGAAAGCTCTTTTAATCTGAGGGCACATTCCACAAACAGCTCTTCTCCAGGCATCCCCGCTCCCATCCTATTAATAATACACTAATGCTGACTCTAAACAGAATGAACTGGAGGGAATTGGAGTGGCACTTGCAAATTCTCTCGCTTGTCCTCACAGGTCTGAATTCTGAGCCACCACTACAGCTGCTGTGGATCCACGAAGCTCTCTTTTCCAGAAGCATACTATGGTCCTGCTGCTCTGATAAAGTATAATACACTGTACAAAGCACTTGGCAACCTAGTCCTGCCATGACCCCATTGCAGACAGGTTAGGGGAAAAGAGCACAGCTAACAGATGCTCACCCTTACAAGCCGAGAAGTCTGGATTCACCTCCACTCATGCCCATTAGGATATTTGAACTCTATGGGGAACACATACTCTGTTCCAGACCCTTGCTAAGGGCTGAGGTTAAAAGGTGAGGGAAGCACCCTCCCTCATGCATTCCAGGCCCAAAGCAACTACTGATCATCTTTGTCCTTGAGTGAGATGCTCAAGCAATATGGGTCTCGCATCTCCTTTTTGAAGAAGAGAAATAATAGCTGGCTTCTCTCTCCCCCTTGCAGACTGAGAAGGTAGTAAACCTGGGCATTTAAGTGTTTCTTCACAGATCATTAACTATGATAGGGAATGGAGGGTCATACAAGAAATGGAATTTTTGAGCTAGAAGGAACTAAAGAAATCAACCATTCTAGCCTTTTTATAGAAGAAGAGAGTCATAGAACAAAAATGCTAGGAGCTTCTGTCAAAAATCCATCAGGAATGAAAGCAAAACATCTTTGAAAGACTGTAGCCAGTAGATTAGCAAGACCCATTTATGCCAGTGCTGGAGAGGCGATGCCCAGTGGAGAGCAAAGAGGAAGCCTGGGTTCTCGTCCTGTCCATCAGTGAACAGTATCTCCTAATCCCTAGTTGTGCCGGTCACCTCTAACCTGGCAATTAAGGGGAGAAAAACAGCACAGCGGCGGGCACTATGGTTTGGAGTCCTGCGAAACTGTATTTGAGTCTTGTCCCATATTTTTACTACGTGTCATGGAGGAGGTTACCTGGGAATGACTCTGAGCCTCAGTTTCCACTTCTGTAAACTGGGGAAAAACTCTACTCTAGCAAGGCTGTTAGGATTAAATATGACAAAATACAAGAAGAATTGTATTTAAATGGTCGTGCATTTAATTAATTTCCTCCCTTCCTGGATAGCCCTTCCAGCTTTAAAATTCTACGACTGTGAAATGTCTCCTTAAAATTGGATCTTACCTAGTAGGCTGGCTTTACTGCCTTTATAGGACAGGGAGGAGCCAGATACTTCTGGAAGTAGATGATAGAGTGCAGATCTGGAAATGTGACAGCTCACTCAAGGTCATAGTCAGTTATCAGCATTAAACAAGTATCTGCTTCTAGCCCGGGGACATAGCTCAAAGCAGCCATCTGTCCGACAGAGGGGGGGCGGGCCTTACTTCCCACAAGCCACCCGGTACTAACACAAATGGTTAAAAAAAAAAATAGAAAGAAGAGGGAGAACTAGGATTTCAGAGAGATGGGTGCCTCCCTTCATCTCGGTAGCCCTATAACACTGTAAGAAACCCCATAACCTAGATGAGAAAATGGAGGAGCAGGGAAATAAAGATCCTGCTCACTAACGGTTTCCAAAGTAGGTGGGCACTGGAGCCCCAGTCCATTCACCCTGCATCTTGCAACCCAAGATGACTAGGGTGCAAATGTGCAGGTGACTCCTGATCATCAATAGAGACAGCTGTGCCACCAAACAGGGACCAAGGCCCTGCAAGGACTCTCCCTTTCCACTTCACAGTCCTGTTGATGACCTTTGGTGTAAATGCCAAAACTGTATTTCCCAGCCTGGATACTTCTTATATTTTCCTGCTATACACTTCTTCAAAGCCAAACAGGAATGCCAGAAGCTTCTGGGGACAATAGCCCCCATCTCTGGGCTTGAGATTTCACAGGCTCCAAAGAGTTCCAGGACTTGGGAACATGTGGCATGCTTTAAGGCTAAAGCCCGCAGCTGGTGATAAATGAAAAAAAGACTTTTCAAATGGAATGAATGTAAATGAGAAAAGAAGCCCCTGGTTAGGGAAGTTATTCTAGCAAGTGGCTATATAAATGTCTTTATATTGTTATTTCCAATATTAGTTTGTTGTTCCTCCATGAAAGCTGATTTATTTGAAATGTTATTACTAGAAACACCCTAATCTTTTGGTAATAATTCATATACTGGAAGATTACAGTTTTGGAAGGCAGCCCAGCGCTGTCTGGAATCCTATTTATGGATTAAAGGATTTGAACAGCATTGCAAGCAAGATCTCTAAAGAGTAGGATAATGTAAACCTGGTTCCGTATAAAATGCTTTACCCTACTGTAGTAACCCCATTAGAATCAGATTGTTGGAGGACACTGGGTGTGAGTACTCTTGCTACGCTAAACCAGGATATCACTGCCCCAGAAGAGCCAGGATTTTCCAGCCCAATTGCCCTTTGTTTTGACAGGTTGCGCTTAGCTCTGTAGTTACCCTTTCTCTAGGATATGTCAACCTCACATGACAGGAACTGACTCTTCAAAAACCTATGTCCAGGTGAGGGATGAAACCATCTTACCTAACACAGAGGGGCATCCAGGAAGCCAATGTGGTTCCTCCACAAAGCTCAAGGGATGGATATATCCATGTGCTTTTTGTCCTTGGAAACATGCAGGTCAATAGTGACCACTCCTCTACCAAAAGTGTCCTTTTAATGAGTAGTCCAAGCTTTGAAACTATGAGAAATGAAAACTACTGATATGTCCAGACAGAAAAGGGTCCTGTCGGCCACCATGAAGACAAAGCACCTAAAAGACCAAGAGCCTGGTATACCTTCCTCTTGTGCTCCAGGGAACCTAGAGTTCTGACACAAACTATAAAATCCCTGCAAGTTAGACTCAGGGTCTCCTGACTCCACTCATTATTGAGAGTGCTGTAAGCTAGTCATCTGACTTCCTTGAACCATCCTTTTATCTTTGCATCAATAAAGATAAGGTAGATTCTCCTCTGAAAGTCTGTTGTTGGACTTGAGTGAGGTCATTCACAACGTGTTGGAAATGGTCCAGGGACAGCAGTACCACCAACTGTCATAGTATAGGAAAAGGGTGACACTCTCCAAACCAACTGTTACACTTCCCTTTTCTGTCCAGTCCTACAAAGTTCTAAACCAGAAGTGCCATGAGCTGGAGCTCCACAGGACAAAGACAGAAGAGGGAAGCAAGGGAGGGAGAGAAGGGAAAGAAAGATGGGCCAATGTCAGGCTCTCCTTCAGCACAACCACTAGCTATTAACAGAGTCCCAAGTACATCAGGAACATCATCTGCCACATAAATAATGGATAATAATTCTAATTATACCACTACCTAAAACTTGACTCAGAAAATCTTTTTTCCCCTTCAACTTATTTTAGTCACCTCAACCACATCCTATTTTATATTATGATTTCCAGCCTCTGTTCTTGGTTCTTACTTTAGGCATAGCACAGTACAGGAGGGCAGTAAGATTTCTCCTCAGACTAAGTGTAAATAAAGGAACTATGCCTGGAAAGTTGACACCAACTGGAGAGCATACAGGAGTGTGTGCTGTGGGGCGGGGAGGCATGTGTGTGTGTGTGTGTGTGTGTGTGTGTGTGTGTGGTGTGTATGCCTGAGCGCACTTGTGTGTCTAAGCCTTGTGTTGAAGAAAACAGAGGTACTTATTTTAAAATGCATATTCTGGATTCCACTCAAAGTTTATTGAATCAAAATATACCCTGGAGCAATCTGCTCCAAGGAGGAGCATTGTTTATAGTAAACTTTGAACAAGTTCTTTCAAGTGCCTGGGAGGCAAAAGTCCATGGATGTCAGTGTCACTTAACTTCCCACCCAAACATGATCATAGAGAGCATTTGAATTGTACTTTAGTGTTTACAAAAGTGTTATATACGACTAACGAGTATACGTATCAGCAAAATAAACAATACAGAACACCTCATCCACCCAGCACTGGGGAACACATTCCGTTCTACTTCAATAGAGTTTTCTAAAACCATTTGGGTTTCACCCTTTGAACATTAACAACAATTAATTATATTTTGTATTTTCAAGTGAATTAGACATCACTGGCTCGAGAAACCAAAGATTACAAAGGTACTTCAACACTAAGTTTACTTGGGATAGCCATTATTAGCATCTCCTTGTTGGTAAAGCCCTAAAGTCAGTGAGCTACATGTGCCTGTGGGGTCCAATGGTGTGAGTCAAGATTCTTCTGACTTTTTATGGCCCCAACCATGAGGCAATTTTGCCTTCAGTTGGTGATTTTTCTGATTCCTCTTGGAGTCGGCTATCAAAGGCAATTCTTACAAATAAGACCTAAGGCACCTTACCTCACCCTTTCTAATTAACTTCTTCTAAGGTAGAGGGAGGTTGAGAAAGCACTGTAATTGCAAACACAGTGAGAAGAAATTAACTCTGAGGTTGCCTGAATAGTGGATCTTCAGGGTAACATTTATGAGGTTCAGTGTGAGCTGTGTCAGCTTCTTGTTATTCTTTACTCGCCTCTCATTGCAGCTGTCCTCAGGACGCTGAGGTGGGTTTGTGGTTGACACATGGCCAAAGAAGGCATGTGGCTACATCACTCTGGGCTGGATATCTGTTCACCAAGACAGTCACAACTCAAGACAGGGTCACTTGTGTATTTGCTACCACAGCTTAGTGAGAAAAATCACAGGGAAGCTGGCCCAGTCCGAAAAGGAAGATCCAAGATCACTGGGTGAATCTTTAAGAATTCTGCTTCTTTACAACTTTTAGATAAACAATTCCAATTGCTTTAAGGACCAAGGGAGATGGTTTCAGGGATGATATTCCAGGAAGGAGGGAATGTATTCATCTATCAGCTCACAAAACTGGCATCACAGTTCTCCCCATCACTCTTGTCCCAGTCCTCTGTGTTCCAGAAAGCTCCCATTTATTATAGATGCCCAAGGGAGCACACTCTGCATTGCAGTGGTCATGGGCCAGATGCTGTTCCCCAGAGGAAACAGAACTGGAACTCAAAAGGGGGAGGAGAAAGGGTGCTATGTGGTCTTCCTAGGTAGCATCTACTTTGGAGAAGCCATGTCAGCTCCTGATGGTGATGCCATGGACAAATCAGGGGAGGCTGATAGTGAACCTCACCTGCCACACAGTATGGGTTGGTGAGAGATGATCATGCCCTTTGCTCTGTAACCAAATTGACAGAACAGTTACCACTAGAGGTCCATGCATCACGCCTAGATTTTTCTGGAAACTACCTTTCCTTTCCAGGAAAGCTAGCCCAATCTCAAGTACCTAGGAAATATTTTATGGGCAATGCTGATGATTCCCAGCTCAGAAAGAATTTGGAAACTGAGAGCCAAAAGCTTAAATAATGGAACCATGCCTGAACCTGACCATGAGTGCAGCAAGCTCTCTGCTGACCCTCATCCACTAGCCTCCTGACCTACCCACACCCCAGAAATGGGGCAAAGGATAATTTGGCCATTTTGATCATAACATACATTTCATGCATATATTTACATTTATAGATGACATTAAATGCTATATAAGTGGATAATAAATATACTTGTATATTAAATTGGTGATTTGATGATCAGTGTTGGTTGGGCCAGAGAGATAATAGCAATAATAGTTGCCACAAAAAAGTCTCTTTCTAAATTCAGTGAAGTACTACATATAACAAGAAAACAATTCTCTGAAATTAGAAGAGAGGCAAAAACAAAAATAGGAAGAGAAGAAGGGGAAGAGGAGGAGAAGGAAGAAGAGGAAATGGAAGGAGGCTGACAGGAATAAGAATAGAAATAGTGAAAGGAAAGATAAGAAGAAAGGAAAGCATGAAGAACAGGAAGAACCCCTTAGCATTTATTTGCCAGGCATTTATTTGTATCCAGCATTTGCTAAATGCCAACTCTATTGACCAAGTACCGAAGTTAAAAAGATTACTAAGTCACAATCTCGATCTCACTTAAGGCAAATAGGAAATCAAACAAAACCATAAATGTGGAAATTCTGCTACCCAGGAAGCAAGCCCCAAAGCTAAGGTTCACCCACCAAACAAGCTCTTAGCTGTAGCGTTCTCCTTGTAAGTCATCATATATGTGTATCAGGATAACGAAATTCTCCCAGATGATTCCCAAAGGACACACAGAAGCTAGGCAAGCAGGAAGAGGTTATTTTAGATAGGACTGCAGGGAGAAGGAGACTGTGTGAAGGCCTCCCCAGAGAGACATATAATGCTGCCTGGGTAAGGACACATGTTGCCTAGTGAAGGATATATATGCCTCCTGGTTTGCAATTCGGATAAGAGGATGAGAAACGGTGAAATCAGAAGTGACATATTATCCTAAAAGTGATGCAAAGAATTTCGACTAAGGAACTGAAAGGGACAGATTTTCATTTGAAAACAGCTCTGGACCTAAATGGTGGAGGTCACAGTAAGAAGGTGTGAGACTGGAAGTTGCAGTGGGAGCAGGAATGTAGAGGGAAAGAAAGTATTGAAATTACACCCTGAGTATGGGATATGAGAGAGACAGGTATCAACTATGCTTACTATCTCTAGTTCGTTATGGCAGGGGGTCAAGGCGTTGAAGAAAGAGGACCTAGCCTGAGTTCCTTGACCAGACTGAAGAGACACTATCACATTTATTTAATCCTGTGAGCTTTGCTACCGAAACAGATTTTCTGAGAACCAGGGGTTTACCCTCTTAGTTTATTGGCAATCACATCCTTGTATCGTTAACATCATTCCCCAGAAGTCATCAAGGACATGATTTTGGCAAGGCAAAGACAGAACTTCAAGCTGCATCTCAAATAAAGAACTGTGAAATAACTCTAACAGAATCTGTCTGAATACATCCATAGAGCCATAGCAGGCTTGGTGGTGGAACACAAGGCATGGAGAAAGACTTTTTGGCTCTATCTTGAAGACAGACTAACTTCAGACTTAGGTTATGGTCAGTAGAAAGCAATACGTAAATTTTCCCAAACCACGGCCAATAGTGATGCTTTTATTCTCTTAAACAGTGAACTAGAATGATAAGCAGTCCTCAGCATGGCAGTCTTTCCAAGACATCTTGAAATTGGTCCATTACTGAGAAAATAGTACCATCAAACAGCAGGCTGGGAACTACAGTCCCTGCAGGAGATGCCCAGGACCAGCCAAAAAGAAGATGACCTGGCCATTCTCCCACCAAACTCACTATAAGGGGCAGGAAAAGAAAGAACAAAAGTTGGACTATTAGAAAATGGGGGAGAATTTCAAAGACAATATGGTCATGGCACCCCTGTGCTCAGTTTATAGGTCCTATTTTTTTAACCTAGAGAAAAATGACATCGAAGAATAAGATATAAGACAGCCAGTCAGGTCTAACAAAATGTATGATTTAAACATCCCTTTTCCCCACTTTCCAAATCTTAAATCCGTATTTCAGAAACAGTTCTACACTGATTTTGATGAGGTCCTGTGCTGTGTGAATAATTTACAGAGCCAGCTAACATCCCTTCACCGACTGCCAGATAGAGGGTTCAGTGGACAGTTCACATTCAGGCATAGAATTCTTAACAATACCTGAAGAGCTGCAACCAGCCAGCCTTTCCATGACTTTTCTCTCTGCTCTAACCCTGTCTAAGGGGACATCACTTTGAAGTTCTAGATGACCAGGCTGGGACAGTCGACATGTGCTTTTTATTCCAGGATCACATACCTTGCTGAAAGCACATGGAGTCCTTCTGTGTAGACATCACACATGCAACTCCACATGGCCAAGGTTTGGCATTTTTGCCGTTGTCTTGTGCTTAACATGCTGCTAAGACAGAGAAGCCTCTGGGATGCAGGACAGAAAAAGGCATGGATCATCTGGATATGCTGCTCTGGGCTCATGGCAGAAGAATCTGAGCCCCTGTGTTTCCCATCAGGTTCTCTGACATGACATCTACGTTCCTACCCGAGGATTAATCACTGTAATGACAAGGCTGCATTTCAACATGTTGCTCTGAAGACACAACCAGTCTCCGTTTTCATCACCACTAGACTCCTAGGAGGATGAATAAGAGAGAGAAAGCTGTAATTCTTGGTATCCAGGTGATCATGGGTGGAGTGAGATGAAGCAGTCTACAATGCAAAAGGATCATCTGGAGAAACGAAAGAACTCTGTCGTTTCTGTTGTCATGTGTTCATGAGCGAGATAACCAGGATTCTGGGTGCTCTTCTGGAGTTTAGGTGCCAGAGAAACTTCCAGAGAAATTCATAATCCTGCTTCATTCTCAAGCCCAGTGGAACGCCATCCCCGTCTAACAAAGTGGAATGTAAGCTGATGTTTTTTTATGCCAATCTGTCAATGTAAAGACATCTCTATTCTTCATAAGGACGGTACAGGAATTTTGTTAGACATGCACTGAACATGAGTTTGCTGCCTGGCACTTTATTTTCTCTGCTTTCATATCTATCAACCCCAACCAGTAAAAAAGAAAAAGCTTTCTATCTAGCTATTAATGATGTATACAGTTACTTAAAAATGAGAGGGTTCATTTTGTGAAGAAGCATCAGTTCAGAGGTTTTCTCTCTCTCTCTCTCTCTCTCTCTCTCTCTCTCTCTCTCTCTCACACACACACACACACACACACACACACACACTGTTTCTGTCTCTCTGTGTCTCCATTTCTCTGTCCCTGTGTCTCTGTTTCAACAAATACTTGTCTCCAAGTGTGTACACTATTTACAATTTTTCCCACAAAGATCTAAGATCTCAATAGAATGCCACATTTTTGAGTGAACTAGAAATTCGTCTAATTCACGAGTAGAGGCATCTCAGAAAGGAACCCTACATTTTACGAGTTACCAGAAACAATTATACACAAGAAGAGTCTTCAGAGTCTTTACTGAAACTTAATAGTCGACGTGAATGTCATGCCTGAAGAGGGAGAACTGGGCAGATGACCCCAGGTGCCCTCCATCTGGGCTCATACCCCAGAATCCCACAGCCTGGTCCTTCCCCTTTGGCATCTCCGACAAAGCAAGAGAGCAGAACATTTCGTTCATCCTGTTCCCATTCCGTGCTGAAAAATCTAATGAGATAAAAGCCTAGGTCTGCATAGGAAGTAAATCAGGAATGTCTGTCTCCACGAATTCTGAGCAGAGCCCATCCTGCTAAATAGAATGTGACATTCATAACAAACAAACCAAAAAGCAGATAAAGGACAAGAGCCCTCAGATTTAATGCTGGAAAACCTTTGGCGATAAATAAGTAATATTATAATAAAAGATATTATAATGCATTGTCATTTGTGGAGAGAAATGTAATATAGTCAGAGGAAGAAGATAGATGGCTCAAGTTGTTTCTCTGACAGTGGAAGTAATAGCTATTGAATGTTATGTTTAGCATATCATAAAATCAGTGTTAGCAGGCAAGACAGCCCTCCAACCATCCTGAAGTCCGCAGTCAGCCTTCTGACATCAGCAAGCAAAAAGCCTGGAAAGCAGCTTGCCTGTATGGATGGCCTCCATGCACATAAATTGGAAGAGACAGCACTCCCTCTCAGCCTTCAGCCTGCAGTGAAGATAAACTTGAGGCTGACTGGACTATGTCTTTCTTCAGCCTCCTCTGTACTTACTTCCCATTCCCAAGTGGCTTCTGCCTATCACAGAACCTCACCCAGAAAGCATAAACTTGAGAAGTAAAATTCTGACTGTGTAGGGCTGGATCTCATCATATATTGAACAGTCATGGGCCAATCTGGGTTTCCTTCAAACGTGCTGGAAAGCCTCCTTCTGCAAGTGGCTCTATCACTAGGCTAGGAATTCATCCACTGAGAAATGGGAGGGAGACATAGCACCACTGCCATGGAGCTCAGACTTCCTCATTCACTAAATTCAGCTGAGCAATGGTAGGCCCATCAGGAAAGCCAGGAGACAGAGATACTTCATCCAAGCGCTCACACAGGAGGGGGTCTTCACTTGTGCCAAATGCGTGCAAAAAGAACACTGTTTGTTTTATCTTCAGGTTATTATTTGCCAGGAAAGCCCACTAATAAGTATCCTGGGCAAAATGTCATTTTTAGAGCTAAAAATATCAAATGAGCAACTAAAGGAAATTCACATGCATCCAAATGGATTTCTTCACTCTGAGGCAGCCTGTGAGGTGGACGTCAAACAGTGAGAGGACTGTTCTCTCAGAAACTATGACAGGACAGTATTCCGAGCACAGTGACTTCTTGGTTCCACAGCAAGAACGGGGTCCTGGGACATTTCGGTGAAACTGGCTTGGAATAAAAGAGCTGAGAGGGAAAGAAATCCAGTTTACTTTCTGAGAGGATCTATCCCAGTGGGAATTGTTCTTCGTGTCTGTATTATCCTTACATTGGAAATCCCACCAGTGGCTTCTCTCCTGGTTTCGTCACTCCCAGAGATGTAAACAACAGTCCTTCACTTACAGAGAATACTAGGACCCTTAAAGAAGAGCACCAGATGGAGTAGTTTGGCAGAGAGCAAGGGATGGGGATTATGCTTACATTGACCAGTAGAGGCAGATGGACTGTTGCATTCCTTTCTTTGGTTCTAGTTCTTTAATTTGGGGAAGAATTGATACATTTACTGAGAACCTTCTATGGAAACTCTGTGTGCTAAGACTTCTGGGAGAAACATGCACAGCTCATTCCCCTCTGTTAGTGAATTGAAAACAAGGATAGACCTAGATATAGCACTGATGAGCTATTAGATTAGCCAACCCAGCTCTGAAGCCAACAGTTAACATCCCATTTCATGGAAAGAGCAGACCAAGGAGTAATGGCTTGGAGTAGTGGGGAGAAGGATGGGTTCTGACGTCTCTACTTTGATACACTGCCTTGACTACTTGCTAAGTCTGCAACCAACACGTTGCCCTGAGCCATCTCAAGCACTGGGTTTCAAGATGTAAAAAGACAGTAAATGTTGCCTCTCCTTAAAACAATTGAATAAACTCATGGGTGTGAAGCACTTCACACAGCCTAGATAAAAGCTCAGTAACTGCAGACTGGAAGAAAAGACGAAGATGTTCTAGGTCCCATGTTCTAGGCTAGAAGGCCCAGTTCTTCATGCATTAATCAGGAACCTAGAATCTAGACCAGAGGAAGGTAACCGTCACACACTGATATGCCTGTTTGTATGCAGACACTGGAAACAAATAACTTCCTGGGTTGGATTGTTTCCTGAAAGATTTTTGAGATTAGAAGATTATGTCTTGGAGCCTGGCGGTGTTGGCAAATGCCTTTAATCCCAGCACTCGGGAGGCAGAGGCAGGCAGATCTTTGTGAGTTCAAGGCCAGCCTGGTCTACAAGAGCTAGTTCCAGAACAGGCTCCAAAGCTACAGAGAAACCCTGTCTCGAAGATCAAAAAAAAAAAAAAAAAAAGAAGATTATGTCTTCCAAACATGCACAAATAAGGTAACATCATTTAATGAGAGACCCCTTGATGGAGAAGTAGCAATGAGAATTTGTAGCTGTCTTAGTTCTCCCTACGACTAAGTGAGTTATCTGTTTAGAGTTCATTGAATGAAATATTTATCGAGAATCTACTATGGGCCAGCCATAGTGACTAGGGATAGAGATTAGTGGTCACATTTTAAAGTACTAATGTTTACCAATATCTGTTTCCTTTGCTTCCTGGTGACACAGTTGGGTTACATCTACAATCTTCCCTTGCAGTTAAGTAAGAGCACATGACCTGGGTTGTAGCCAGTGAACAAGAATGTTAGTAAGTAAAGAGTTCCATTGTCTCCTCTGGCTCATAGAAACCTCCCCAAAGAGACCATTTCTCTTTAAAGACCCACAGCGACACTGAGACCCCTTCAAAGAACCAGAACGAGAATCAGCTACCAAGTTAAGATCCTAAATCCTGAACCCACATTGGACTGTGATAGGAATGAGAATTCTCCCTGATTTCGTCATTATTGTAATTTAGAGGTTTATCTGTTTTTATTTCCCATATCAAATAAAGCAATGAACATGGCAGACATCCCTGGCGTTACGGAGCCGGTAGACTTTTACGAAAGCAATTCAATAAGGAACTATGATGCCGTGTGATGGCTACAGGAACATCACTGAGACACAAAAGTGGGAACAGGTAGCAGGGCAGCCCAGGATAATAAAAGCACTGAATGATTCCTCTTGTCAAATGTGCATTTATGGTGAGAGCTGACGGAGGATGTGCTGTCAGCTTCACCTGCCATAATTGCCACAAGCAAGTGGCCCAAGTAGCATCAATTTATTTTTTTTTTCAGTATTGGGAGCTGAAAGGCTAAGGCCAAGACATTGGCATAGTTGGTTCCATTCAAGGTGAAAGATTTTCTTCTTCCAATACTACCCTCGACACATGTCTGTCACACGAAGCTCCTTTACTTCTAAGGACACCTGCCATCTTATATCAGGACCTAATCATATTACTACTTTGCTTTATTGGCACTTTCATTGCCCTAAACACAAATATAGCCATATTCTGAATTACTGGTTATTAAGACTGTGTGACTTGGAAGAATACCCAGAATCAGTAAATTAAAGGGTTAAAGTAACCTTGACTGTCTGGTCCAGTGTTGGCAGCTGACACAAGGAAGGTACAAAGATGAGAAAGAAGCTCACACTTCTAAGGGACTATGTCTTTTCCACTTAGGACTCCAATCATAGCCACATGATACTGTTTTGATTGCAGGCTTGAAACTTAGGATAATAGAAATGAGATGATAGGATGGTGAGAAGAGCAGAATGCCATGGTTGTCTGGAGACAGAATGAAATTGACTGCAGTTTTATAGATCTGGAGTCTGCATGGGGCCTGACATGCTTATGAAGAAATCGCAGAGGGGCTTTTAGAGTAAGCTTGGCCTCAGAAAGATCACAAGAACGATAGCTACCTGGCCACGTGCACATGAAGAGACTGAGGATCAATGGGTAAAAGATCAATCTGAATAAATGATCTATTAATACAGACAACGGATCCCAACAATTAATCTTCAAGACGATGACAGACGCCAGTAACAGTGAGCTGCTGATGGTGATTGACATAATGGGACCATCCTCAGCTGCCAGATTGCTGAGTTAGTGATTTTCACATTCATTTTCCTGCTTGGATTGATTGAACTGGGGAAGCTCTGGAGCTTGCTGCTGAAAACTTACAGCTCAGAAGACCAAGAGCGTCTTCTCTGGAAGTAGGTATATACAAATACAAGGAGAGCCAAAACTGACATCTGATCTACTAACAAGAAAAGGAGTAGCCTTTCCCAGGAGCCAAATGTTTGTAATATGGATTCAGTAGAAGGATTTGGAGAGTCCTGCTCAGAAATAAGACTATTACTACCTATCGGAAGCCTGGCACTGTGAATGAAAAGATTTGCATTAGGAGAGAAGTGCATATAATGTATTCTCTTGTTGATGCTGACATCTCGTTGGTTATTTCTGAACACCATGGTTTTGTTCATCTAAAACATGTGACTTGGGGCCTTCTACTCCTGGAATTTTGAGCATCTAGAGGATTCCTGGTTATCGTCAAAGTTTATTACGTCATTCCCTTTAAAGCATCCCTAGGAGTTTGGTGGAGCCTGGGATGAAGAGTAGGGTTTTCGTTGTTTTTAATAAATTCTACTATAAAAATAAACCCTAAATCTTTCCGTTCTTCTTTGTGTTCACTGCTGCCTTTGTCCACATCACCTGTTTCATTTGCTGATATCTTTTTGAGGGCCTCTTTCTAGTCTTACTCGCTGTAGCCTAGCATTACAGAGACAAATGTTGTTGCCCTACACATAACCAGTACACTTGCTGCAGCTGCTCTGTTTGTGCACGCCCCAGTGTAAAATGATTTCTGTTAACCCATAAAACTTCTCTGTTCTTCCAGAAGTCACCCTTGTCCACTCTATAGAGCCTTTCTGTCCTCCTTCCCTCTAGCCCTTGTCCCCAAAGCCCCAAAACCCAGGCCTTCCAAGAACCATGTCCTTACCATGTAGATCTCAGCTCTCCAAGAGGCAAACCACCAAACATAGCTCCCAGCCACCACCAGCTCTGTTTAGCCTTTTCACAGTGCTCACCAACACCTGAAATTATTCACGTGCTGTGAATATATTTCAGCTGGTAGAGTGCTTGCATGGCATGCCAAGGTCTGAATTGAAACTCCAGTGCTGCATAAAATTATGCATAGTGGTTCCTGCCTACATTCTCAGTACTGCAGAAGGCCAAAGAAGGGGGAAATCACAAGTTCAAAAGCATCCTTTGTTAAATAGCAAGTTTGAGATCCATCTGAGATACACGAAACCCTGTCTCAAAACAAAAACAAACAAGTAAGTTATTCATTACCTCTCTTCCATACTAGAGAGTAGACAGTACCTCCGTAAAATTATTTTCCTGCGACAACAGGAATGTTCAATGGCTAAAGGTGTCTGCCGTCCAGTCTGAAAACCTGAATTTTATTATCTGGGGAACCTATATGGTTGAAGGAGAGAGATCTGGATCCCAAAGGTTGTTCTTTGATTTTCACATTCATACTGTGACAGGCATATTCTCTTTCTCTCTAAATAAGTAAATAGATAAATGAAATTTAGAATTGTTGATACATTTATTTTAGGTTTATTTGTGTCTTACTAGCCTATAGGAGAGTTCCAGGCATTTAGTAAATATGTAAGCATTTCTTGACTGAACGGTACAATCCATGGTTGACTGTTCTAACTTTCCATAGCATCCCGTTCCTACCTCTTCAAAGACACTCAGCCCATTGTGGAGTCAGAGTCAAAATCTTCCTCTCATCCCTGACAGTGAGCTCCTGAAGGGAACGAATGCTTGCCAGAGACAGGATGTGTAAAAACCGAGGAAGAAACACCACCTGTGGAATTGGTGCTTCTCAGTCCTTCATGGAGGAACTCAAATCACCCAGGGGATCTTGTTAAGATGTAGCTTCTGATTGGTGGCCTGAAGTGGGACCCAAGACTTGGAATTTCTAATAAGCATCCTGATGACATTAGTGATGTCAGTTTTTTTCCATAGTCTGAATAGAAAGACTGTTCAGGAGGATGTTTTACAAACTTGTTTTTCATTTCCTTTGTGTTTGCTACAAAACCCTGCCACTTCTTTTTAGTGGATGTGAGCTACAAATTAAATTAGTATATATTAAACACATGAAAAAAGTTAAGGAATGAATCCAAGACCCTTAGAGTTTTAGGAAAAGAAACTGAGTCATAAACGGTTAGGTAGCCTGATTGCCAACTACTCAAGTCTGCTCTAGAATACTGTGTCTGACCCTCTTGAGCCATGAGTGCTTTAATTTTAGTTGCCGTTTGGGATTGGGGCTTAAATATTCAAGGTGTAGATGCAAGCTGCTTAGCCTGGTATGGTGGTGCAGGGCTGTAATCCCAGCACGTGAGAGACTAAAACAGTAGAAAGTACAAGGCTAGCCTGGGCTACACAGACAGACTCTGTCTCAAAAACAGAATGGAACAAACAAACAGAAAGGTAATATATTGTGTACAGGGTCGTTATCAACCCTATTAACTAATGTCAAAGAAAGCAGAGAGGTGGAGTAGGAGGGTCTTCTGTATTTCTGTGCTTTGATTGGTTAAATAAAGGCTCTGCCAGGCTTGTAAGATAGGTCAGCCCCTAGGTGGGCAGAGTAGACAGAACGGAAGTTCTGGGAAGAGAGAAGGAAGTGGCCAGATGCCATGAGCCGCCGCCACAGATGGACGCACCCTAGCACCGTCCGGTAAGATCACCACCTCGTGGTAACACACAGACTTTTATAATGGGTTAGTTTAGATGTGAGAACTAGCCAAGAAAAGGCTGGTGATGATGGGCCAGGCATAGTTTAAATGAATACTGTCCTCACGTGGTTACTTCGGGCATAAGCAAGCAACCAGCTGCTGAGTGGGCCAGCGGCTGGGGGCTGGGAGTTGGGTACCGGGAACACAACCTACACCTCTCCTCTCCACCCATTTACAACAGTTAGGCAGCCCCAGGAGTAGAACATACTTGTGAATCTTACACCTTCTTAACTTTGCAGTTGTCCTGGGCCAACTCTTCTTTACCCTAGAGGACCACGAGTCTCAGAAAGATACTTCTTTTGGCTCTTTTGTTTACAGGCTCGATATGCCAAAGGCCGAGAACAGGCAGATGTGGTCTTGCTGAAGTCTGTGAGGAGGGGGAAGATATATAGTTTTATGGGGTTGGAGGGAGGAACCCTCAACAACGTGCTACCGTGAGGTGAGTGGCAGAAGACCCGAAGAGGGCCTTCCTGTATTTTCCCCAAAGCTTGGAAATCAGGGCTGCACCGCACTAATAAGATGGCTCTGTGTGGCAGATGGCCCTTTGCTCACAGCCATCTGACAGCAAATGAACGTGCCTGGGATTCTTCATGCAGAAGCACACAGCAAGCACTCATTCCCAAGATTAGTCTGTGAACACTCCACTCTGACCAGCAGGCAAGCTCAGGCAGCTTAGCACAAAGTGTGGCCAGGGGACGGATGACCACAGCATCTTATGCAACCAGTCTTAGGGGAGAGCATGGAACCCCCAAAGAGACAGATACAGAAAGACCTTGACTCAATATGCAGACTTCTTTCAGATTCCTTACTTCCATCATTATGTCCACCAGTGCTGGCAGTGGCTGTTACACCGGTCCTTCCAATCCATCATTTAGAGTGTCAGAAGTATGGCTGATGGGACAGCTCAGGGACTAGTCTGTGCTGGCCTGTCAAGAACTGTGTTGTTCCTGCAGCCAGACGACACTGTAAGCACCAAGAAAATGTAAACATCTCAAAGGGTTGGCGTGAAGAGGAAGTCTGACAGCTATTTCCCCCTTTGCTGTGAGCAGAACAAGAGCTAGTTTTCCACAGTACACTTTGGGCAGATCGACAGCCTTCCTGACTACAGGGACAGTAAGATCTTGGAATGCAGCCTCCTTCCTCGAGATCTGATGAATACCTGCTTCCTGACAGTTTGGTCCTAAACCAACAGCCACAACAGCAACTGAGGAGAGTGAGAAAGAAAATCTCCAAGGCTAGATGCTCCTCTGGTCCAGGTGACAGCTGGAACCTGACCACCTACCAGGATGTGGAGGTGAGGATGCCAGCTCCCTGAGATCTAGTCGCTGAAGCCCTTCCCTCCTTCCGTTTGGACTATGAGACCATGCTAACTGGGCAAAACCTGTGTTTACATTCTACCCAAGAGACACATAAAAAAATAAATTCTTAATTTAACTTTAAACACATAACTAGCACACACCAGAGGTGTTTATATCACTGAGAGTTCTGCTGAGTATTAAAGACCGGAAAGAAACTCTCCTTTCTTCATTTCTCCTAATGAATTTTGTTTGTTTGTTTGTTTTTGTTCCTTTTATCAAAACAGGGTTTTTCTGTGTAGCCATGGCTCTCCTGGAACTCACTCTGCAGACCAGGCTGGCCTCAAACTCACAGAGATTCATCTGCCTCTGCCTCCGAGTACTGGGATTAAAGGTCTGTGCCACCATTGCCTGTTTGTTTGTTTGATTTTTGGTTTTTCGAAACAGGGTTTCTCTGTAGCTTTGTAGCCTGTCCTGGAACTAGCTCTTGTAGACCAGGCTGGCCTCGAACTCACAGAGATCCGCCTGCCTCTGCCTCCATTGCCTGGTTCTTATAATGCTTTTAGACACTGGTCCCTCATTCTTGTGTGATCCTGGGCATGGTTCTTCTGCCCTACACTCCACACAAGCTCTGAACGATGAGAGAGTGTCCCTACTTTCCCTGTGAGCAGCTGTCTCTAACATACTGCTGGCTTTTAACCCCTCCTTTGTCAGGTTGCATGTCACTGCTCCTCCTTGAAGAACCACGAATGGCAGATGGAAGAAAATATTCAAGACATTTTCACAGGTGAATGCATCAGTCCCCATCTAGAAGGAGGCCTGCTGACCACTCCTTCATGAAATGAAAACAGATACCCTCCCTAACAGGCTGTGTGGTATAGCGAGGACCCGCCACACTGGGATTAAATCTCAGCACTGCCATTTAATTTGTGTAATTTAGAATGAATGTTAGCTGTGACTTTACTTTGGGTTCTTCAGCTTGGAATTGTGGGTAATAAACCTACTTCCTGGCATGACACCTGCAATTCACCCAAGTCCATTTTCCTTCAACAGAACTCCCCTTGCTAACATGACAGACAGCATAGCTCTTGATTCTGAACACACAGCCTCAAAGTCCCACTCTTGATTCTTCACTCGAATCCTAGCCTTTGCTTTACAGACTAGAAGTGCATCAGGAGCTTTTAGGATCTGTCTCTCTCTGTATATGATCACTTCGGAAATTTTAAAACTTTGCAAATGAAATCACTCACTGTTACTATTGCTGGAGCTTTTGACAAGGACATCGGGAGCTGGAGATACACTTTCTGCCAGGTAACTTGCCGGGGTAATCTATCTCTTGTCCAAGTTTTACCCACTACAGGATATCTTAATGGCTACAAAAACATTAATTGAGATTTAATTAGTATTCTTCAATTACTGTAAATAATTTTTAGTCTTTTAATTAAGGATTCATTCTGAAAAAAATAAAATAAAACTCGCAAGAATAGTGATATGCCACAATTTCTCACCCCAAGGAGAATTTTGGCTTGATGTTCTCTGGAGATGTGAACCCAACATAACAATTTTATTAGCTCTTATTAGAGCTTTGATTCATGTACTTCAAAGGAGTGGCCGCTCGCCTTCTCATTTGAAGTTCAAAAATCTTTTCTGGCATCTGAACTGTCTGGAGGGGTAGCCGCTTTCTGTAAGTCTTAGAGCTGAATTGCTAAAACAGATTCTGCTTAAAGACATTTATTTTCCTTCTTTCTCTCTGCTCCTGCAAGGGGATGGGTGGAGAAAGGAATCGTGTCTACTATAGCCACACCATACTAATGGCCAAAACCCACTTAGGTAGAAAGTCAGACAGTGCAGGCCCAGTGTCACAGAGTTGGAAGCATGTTGAACATATGTGTTTGTGTGTGTGTCTGCCTGCCTATCTATCATTATTTATCCATCATTTATCTCTCCTCTATCTTCATTCATCATCTATCATTTATCCTCTACTGTTTTTCCTGTTATCTTTCCTCTATTCCTCTATCACTCATCTATCAATCATTTACTTATAATCCATACATTTGCCCTTTATCAACATCTATAAATTATCTTCCATCACTATGATTCATATATCCATCATCTATCTTTTATATATATGTACCAATCATCTATCAATCTATCATTAATTCATCTAGCATTTCCCTTCTATCATATGTTAATACCTACATTCACCTATCACCTATATCTCCTCTGTTATTCATCCACCCATCACCTTTCTGAATTTGAAGTAGCCACAAAGATCCTTTGATCGACTGGCATTTTACCCAGAAGCTTCTCAGCAGCAGCCCCAGTTCTCCAGTGCTTGTACAACTTCTACTGTCAGAACTATCAATGATCTAAGTTGTCCAATGCAGGAGTCAGCATGTTCATGTTCAGATACATTTAACTATTCTTAAATCCTTTTTACATAATTATACACATCATCTATCACCCCACCATAACAACAGAAGCATCTAATTCATCTTCTTCAGAAGACTTTTAAATATCAGATGCTAGTTGTCATTGCCCCACAAATATGTTGTCCTTAATGCATTTCTCCAGCAGCATTGGATTGAAGGGATGCCCAGGCACACTCCACAATGGTATTCACTTTTCTGGTTTTGAGTGTTTCTCCAGAGCAAGGAGCCCAGAACTGACTACAGCATTCTTAAAGACTTCTACCTGGTATATCATAGGACAACTTACTCTCTATACAGATGCAATATATATGTTTGTGTGTGTATTTATGTATGCGAATATCATCTACAGGTATAATATAGATGGTAGATTATATATTATTGATTATTGAATGAGTATAGAGATGATAGATGATAGACAGTTTATATATGGTCGATACATAAATGATTATTTATTGGTTATAGAAATTGATAGATAGCATGTAAGTAGTTATATAGACAGTTAATATATACACATATATATGCTTGATAGATGGGTAAATGATTATTGATTAATTATAGAGATAGAATACAGTAAATAAATAGTTAGATAAACATATTATAGATATTGATAATATGATGAATATATTAAGATAGATGATTAATAGGCATATGGATTAATATATGACTTATAAGTGACAGATAAATAGCACATGGCAAATAGATTAAAGATAGGTAGTACTGTGTGTGATATGAAAAACCTTTTTGTCCACTGTGGTAGAGTCTATGGTTAGCCAAAACACAGTCATCTCTTACAAGGTCTACACTCAGACCAATTCTCTCCTGTCCTCTATTTGTGAAATCAAGCTCTCTCTCAAACCTAAAGCCAAGACTTAACTTTTATCATTCTCATATTTATCTTGTTAATATAAGCCCATCTTCCTGAATATTGGACCTTTTGAAACTTGTTCATATTATTTGTCACTTAGTTGACCTCTGCCCTGTGTCATCACGGATCTAATCAGCACAGGGCTGATGTTCCACTCAAGCCATTGAGAAACACATGGCACATTGCAAGGAAAGACCTCTAGACATTGGTAAGAGATGTGTCTGTCCCATTAATATCATATTCAAGATAGACTCCCTCATCAGCATCATTGTGGCCTCTGTAAAACTCACATACACATCCTGTACTTCCATTCCTCAGTCAGCCATTAAACTCACTACCTCATTCTGTGTCTACGCTATCCTTACCCATTGTCTGCCAGTCTATAAAGATGCCACGAAGGAAACTGAAGGGATGGCTTGACCAGCTTTCAGGCACTCATCCTTACGTGATCGCTATCAGCTTAATAACATTATTGTTTTCTGAGAATAAACATGGAAGCCAACATTATGATTTTTTTTATCAGTTTCCATTTTTCTCTTTTGTGAAAACAAGGACAGCACTTGTAGATTAGTTTAGCTCATGCATTCATAGGATAATGTCAATCAAGGTTGCACAAAACTGTATAAAACATACTAACTTGAGACATAAGTAACTGAGAAATCTTCATTTATTAAATATATTTACTCTTATTATGTATATGGCCCACACATACAATTCCAGTACTCTGGAGGCAGAAGCTGCATAGCGAGTTTAATACCAGGCTACCTTATGAGAAAGACCTTGTCTAAAAATAAATCAAGGACCAGGAATGTAACTGAGCAGTCAAGTATTTGTTCAACATGTACATGGCCCTGAGTTTGATCCCCAATACTGAAAACCAAGCACAAACAAACAAGCAAATATTCATTGGTCAGATGGAAAAGCAAAGCCTTAAGCATAGTATTCTCTGAAATACTCCAAGGATTTATTAGATCAACCTGACTAAGCCATAAAAGAACCTATAAACCTGATAAAGATGGAACCCTGGCTCCGACTCCATCTGTTTTCTTGTGTGTATAAAGTGATGGAGGAAAACACTGGCTCAATGAATGGCTGGATTTATCTCCCAAATTTTTGGAGGATTCAAACATCTATGAAGTCTTTGTCATTAATCTTCTGGATATCATCCTGTGCAACACTATCATATACACCAGACACACACAAACACCCCTCCATCCACAGTCAGAAGCATTTCTCTGCTAATATGTGAACTTGCTGAGACCAAAATCTTCTAATTCCATTACCGGTTACAATGAATGGGCTCCAGGAGCAGCTGATTCCAATATCATCTGTCAAGAACGTGTTGGCGAGGGGCTGGAGAGATGGCTCGGTGGTTAAGAGCACTGACTGCTCTTCCAGAGGACCGGGGTTCAATTCCCAGAACCCACATGGCAGCTCACAACTGTCTGAAGATCCAGTTGCAGGAGACCTGACACCTTCACACCAATGCACATAAAATAAAGCTAAATAAACTATAAAAAATATATAATAAATAAATAAATAAAAAGAATGTGTTGGCAATATTTTTAAAGCATTGTTTTTATCATCTATTGCTACATAATAGCTTCAGGAAGAGGGTTATATTTGTTAAATGTTACAAATGTCATATGACTTCACACAGGTAAGGGTCTAGGAGTTTGTGTGTATCAACATGTGTGTATTTTTTAGGACAATGTGAATCTTGTTTTAACAGAACTACTCTGTGATATTCTACCAACTCCCATAAGCCCTATTTATACCCTCTGAGTCATTCCATGCTGTATCTATTCACCTAAACAGAAATGCAATAAGATAAACAAATAAGTCAGAAAGACCCTCAAAAGGGTCTTAGGAAGGTAAGAAAAATCCAGAGCTCCAGGTCCGGTAGCCTGCAATACATGGGCACAGGAGATCACTTCCTATGTAAAACCCCAGTGGCACAGACAATAAGAACAACAATAAATAAATGGGACCTCCTGAAACTGAGAAGCTTCTGTAAAGCAAGGAACACAGTCATTAAGAAAAAAAGGCAT
>JAQHUG010000006.1:19456000-19472459 GCA_028555095.1 Dicrostonyx torquatus
GGAGGGCCTTGGGCTTTCCACAGGGAAGGGTACCCTGCCCCATCTTAAGGAAGCAGGAGGAAGGCGGTGGGGTGGTGGGGGAGCAGGAGGGCCTGGGACAAGGGGAGTAAATGTAAATTTTTCTTTTAACAATAAAAAAAAGGAAAAAAATCCAGAGCTCCAAGCTGGAAAGTGAGTCATACCTGGGCTTTGGAATTTGTCACAGCAGTGTGACCTCTCACCAGTTCACACTTACTCCACCTTTGTCCAATCCTTCAAATTGCATGCAGCTGTTTCAGAACCTCCTCATCTCAGAGATGCTATCAGAGACCTCAAGACCTTTCTCTAAGCTTCTTAGGACCCAACTCTGACCAAGATAGAGGAAGGTCATTGCTGCTCCCTTCTGAAGTCCTAATTGAGAATTGAGTTATTCTGGCAGGTTCTCTCTTTGGGTCTTCACTCATAGTACGGTCCTATGAGCACATATTCATTCTTCTATCTCACAGACATGTACATACATACACACATGCAAAAGACTACTGCCAAAGATTCAGAGAGGCTGTAAAATAGAAAGAACGCTCATCTTCCCTCTGAAAAGAAAACTGGGGATTCTATCCTGCTTTCACTGTCTGACCTCTAGAGTTAGATAGAAATTCATTGCTCAGATTCACCTGTAGAACATGCTCAACCTGTCTGTATCCGACCAATATCCACTTCCAGGCAGAGCCTAATTCCCAGACACTTGCATAGAAAAGTCTATGGGGAAAGGTGCAGAGGACTTGACATTTTCTATGTCCTTTCATCATAGCTGTGTCACCTGTGACAAACAGGCAAGGCATAGTTAATATCCAAAAACATTTTGTGAACTGAATGTCAACATAATGAAACAGTTTAGTAGACGCATTCCTAAGGGAAACTCTTTGGGTTCAGTGCCTTAACTACCTTAAGTACATCTGTCTTTCCCTCACCTCTGGCATGGAGCAGTTCTGTTTACAGCATCATCATGGAGAACAAGCTGGTTTATACTCACATGGTATAGAAAACAACCCTTGGTTTACAGTTAGTATTCCCGGTGTGGATTTTTTTTCACGAGAATGTGCTCGTCTTTTCTAGGTTCAAGGCTGGCACATGTTTGCCGCTGTTGCAACAGCCAAACTGACCATGTCCTCACTGCCTTGCCTTTGCTTTTCTCTCTGTCCATCTCAGTTCCTCTTCTGTCCTCAACTTAATTCACTAGACGCAAGATTCCATTTCCAAATACACAAATGATGACATTTGCCTCAGTTTTTCATCAAGTTGTTTTCCAGGAAAGGGATTTAATTTGCCAAATCAGTAACCAGATACTGTGGCATATGATCTTAAAGAGGGTTTTTAAACTTGCATTTTATTATTTTTGCATGTGTTTGGTGTGTGTGTGTGTGTGTGTGTGTGTGTTTGTGTGTGTGTGTGTGTCTGCCCATGTGTATAAATGCCCACAGAAGCCTGAAGAATGTATCACACTTCCTGGAAGTGGAGTTACAGGAGGCTGTGAGCAGTCCATCATGGATTCTGAGAAGTAAACTTTAGTTCTCTGCATGAGCAGCATACACTCTTAACCTCTGAGCCATCTCTTCAGCTGTCATAGAGCTTTTAATAGAAGGCAAAAACACCCACAGTTAGAATCATAACAGCCATCAAAAACAGTAATTGGTAAGGTTTGTCTTACTTGGGACCAGCAGGAAGGAGTCTCTACATCCACTCTCCTTGCCTCATGCCCCACATCAAAACTACCAGAATAAGTTTAGTTCAAGTTCAAAACCAGCTTTTATCCTATTGACAGACCCTTAGTAAAAGTGAGACTGAGCTCAGGGAAGCCAGAGCTTAGGCAGAAGCCTGCCCTGTGGATCAAATCCATGTTGGATACAGAGAGACAGTTTACAGAGTGGGGCTTTTCACAAGCCCCCAAGAGATGGTTCCTAGGTCTCAGTATTGAAGATTCACCTAGGAGAGAGTCCGGAGAAGACTGGACTCTATACAGGTGAACCTTTGACCCAAGATCACATCGTGTAAATTCTACCCCCAATTCAACATAAGCCAAAAAACCTGCCAATGGCTCTGAACTTGACCCAGTCACTAAAATGGGGGCCCTCTCTAAATAAACCATCCAGAAGGGAGGAGTAAGAGAGTGACTGACCACTGGATGAAGTGTGTAGCCGTGAAATCACCCACCACTTTAACGTCACATTAGCGTGTGCTAGTCTAAGTCCATCATGACAAGGCACTAACCATGTGCAATGCTGAAGAGAAACCAAGATAGACACAGCTTGCAGAGTTTGTTAAAGTTGACAGTCTGCTGGGAGGTAGCAGCGTAATGTGAGCTCATTTTCCCTCGCCTCCTCTTTAGTCTCATTCAGCCTGAGGCGGTTCTTCTCACAGCCTCTTCCTACACATTCTTGACCATCCTGTTCCTGCCCACACAGAAGGAACACAAAGAGTCCAGAATTGAAACCCAAGATTGCCTCAGCAACCTGATTAAGTTTTATTAATGCCACCACATGGTCCTTACCTCTTGTATTTCTACCTTCTGTGTCCAAGTTCTTAGCTATGGGGATGGATTTAGCCATTAGTACACCTAGCTCTTTTGTCAACATGCCCTGATTTTGATTGACCTCTTCCTAGGGACAAGCATGTTACTTCCCATTCTGCCACTACATAACCCTAACTGCCCGCTCCTGCCACCTACCCACACAATGTTCCAGAGTGACTAAGATACATTTTGTGACAGGGTTTTAAAAAGAAACAAAAATAATTCTATTTGTGAGGTTCCAGACTTAGCCTATAGTCTCCATCACAGGGACACTGAGCTATACTGGGGACCATAGTAATAACTTGTAGCTCTCAATTCTCTGGTGAGAGACCTCAACAGTGTTTCCTGAGACTCTGCTGGGGCCATGGCAATTTATCCCCAGCTTCCTCTGCTACGTTACCCAGACTTTTAGAAACTTCATCTTGCCATTGACAATAAAGAAAGGAGTGGTGCTGGGAAGTGAGTGAAATCTGCTTGGGGAGCACAAATCAAAGCTGTCTCAAGGCTCCGTTTGTACTAGACCCACTGTCTTCCTCTGCATCTAAGCCCTTCCAGTGGGCAGATTCTCACTGATGGGGCAGGACATCATTTCTAGAGCTGCCAAATTCACATTACTTAAGCAAGATTGAACTGTTTAAAATTTCAGTGTTGTCCAACCAAAAATAATAATAATAATAACAATGGGAAGCTGTGTAGAGTGGAATGTGCTGACAGCAGTAATGCTTCTGCAATAATTCATGGGCAGTGGGTAACGCTCTGGAAGTCAGCCCAGTCCGCTAATGCAGACTGGTACTCAAGGCCAATGGTCAGACACATGAAGTCAACTCATAATGAGGAGGAAGGGGCTCCAAAGCAGAAAAGAAGAAAAGAAGGAGGGAGATATGGGCAGATGGAGGGAGGGAAACAGTAAATGTGTGTTGAACGGTAATCCCTGAAAAGCTCTAATAAACAGAACAAGGAGAATATTACCAATTCACAGTCCCAACCTGAGTCGTCATGATCTGAGAACACTGAGGTGAAGTTCACTTATTCGTTATGTCTTCCACTCAGTGCCAGATCTCTTCCCCAAAGAAACCAGTTCCCCATGTCCAGCCGTCCTGATGGTAACACCCATCTCAGCATTCTGCCCTGTCCTTGATGTACGTAGAATAGAAAGGCTACCTTCTGCTGTCCTCATTGGTGGATGCTCCATGTTTAAACTAATTGCCCCTCTATACCCCAAGAATCTATGCCCCTATCATCTACCACTGAGGGTGTTTTAAGCCTCCATTTCTATGGTCATGAGGGAAAAAAGGAAAACTTCTGGATTATGCTCAAAAAGGGCACAATTTTACATAAGAAAATATTCAGCCCTTCAACTACACAAAGCAATATGGAAATAAGTTACTACATCCTGTGTGCTAAGTTTCCTGAATGTGATGTGAATAATAGGAAGATCAGATTCATAAGTAGCTATCTTCCATAGGTGAGGACTTAAGGGCAAGAATCCAAGAGAGAATTTACAAAGGGTCTGGCGGCTGCCAAGCACAGAAGTAGCTATTTTATATATGTTTTCCTAATTTCCACAACTTGTAAAAGTCAACAATACTACTTTAAACATGTTTCTGTTAAATCTGCTTCCCACAATTCAGTAGCCATCAGCCGCATATGCGTACCGAGTGCCTGAATAGGATTAGACCAAATTTAAAACATTGTAAGTATGTAAAAATACTCTGTACTTGGAAAGAGTAATAAAGGGGAATGTAAACTTGTTTATTGACAATTTTACAGCGACTATATGCTGAAATGGTATTTTGGAAATAAGGGTTAAGGAGGATATAGGATCAGGATCAGTAAGAATGGCTCAATGGGTACAGGCACCTGCTGCCATGGTTAATGAACTGAGTCGGATGCCCACCAAGAAACTACATTGTGGAAGGAGAGGATAGTTCCCATGAATTGGTCTCTGATTGGCACACATGAGCTGTGGCATAAATAAATAAGAGCTCAGACACACATGATAAATGATATCTAGATGATAGATAGATAGGTAGATCATTATTAAAATTGATTTTACCCATTTTTCTTATTTGCTATTAAAATGGCCTGAGTTCAAGTACACAATAATTTAGGGTAATTTAATCTCAGGTTCTCATCACCTGGGGTGCCAGAGAGCAAAGAGACTCATAACCAGCTCCACAACAAATAAGACATTTAGCTGCACTGGGCCTTAATTATCTCACCCATAAAATGGGCATTATTATAAAAAAAAATTTGTAGATCATTGCAAAGATTTTTTTAAAATGATGTATATAAAGCCATGGCTCATGGCTGTTTGACTCTGCTATAAAATGCTTGCATGCCTCTTGCCAGGAAAACAAATTGCTGGCTGGACATGTTCTTACCTCTGTGGATCCAAGAGATTTCCTGGGATAGAAGGGCATCTCAACCCTGAGCAAGCCCGCCTGCTTCTTGTTCTGTGTCTTCACTCTGCCACCTGCCACAGGCAACCATCTGCATCCAAGCCTGAATAGGAAGCTCCCATCAGCTGTCAGTCTGGGGTGTCCAGAGCCTGAAGCCAAGAGTGTTGCAGTCAGGGGAGCAGCCCTTGCTGTCCCCTCTCTTCTGTAACCCTTTAGCTGATGGAGCCTTCTGGAACCAGGTAAATAAATGCAACAGAGGGCAAGTTCTCTTGCCATTTTCCCTTCATCTGCATTCTATTGTTCTTATAAATAAAGCTAAAGTCATTAACAATACATTGTGACTGGATACAATCAGGTCTTTATCTGCCTCACCAGCAACCCCCCCCAAGCTGGTTCCCCCTTCACTGTCTCCAGGTAAGCTGTTTTTGTCTAGTCTCCAACATGCCAAGGTCTTACCTGCCTCAATGACTGTGTGTTCCATTTTCCTTTGCCCAAATGTACCCTGGTTGACTCATCTCATCTCTGTTCCAATGTACTGCAACAGAATAGTTTACACTGTTGCTCCTCATACCTCTCTGCTCCTCCTTCAGGCCCCTACGGACCTCACTACTTCTTGCTCTTAATTCTTAGAATGCATTCCATCCCTCCAGCATCCCTAGTATCAAACATAATATGTGCAGAAGAGCTAGAAAGCACCACACAGGGGCTCAACAACATGCAGGGTACTGCAGATGACATCACCCCTACAAGCCCTGCAACGTCAGCAGTGTGTGTATCATTAGTGGTGTGTATCATTAGTGGTGTGTGTATTGCTCCACTCAATGCTCACATCAGTTGACATCCACTGTCTCTGTTTTGTTTATGAACACATACCAGATTAGGCACCTGGACAGTACTGAGACCACCCTGTAGCAGATCACAGACTGGAAACTCCAGTACTCACAGACTTCAACCATCTCTAGAGACTGCCCTGCCTTTCTCAGCCTTGGCATTCAGTTTTGCCAGGGAATAGTCTTCTGACCTTGCCTGGACCCCACTTCTCCTGTAATCTTTTTGATAGGTTTCTTATGGAGCAAGATCTAAATGGCAATTTACAGAAACATTCCCAAATTCAGGCACACGTTATCTTCTCCTCAACACTCTGATACTATGAAACTTTGCCAGGATGTGATTTGATGTGGTGTGAAACTCTGATATTTTTCTTTATTGTTTTCACATCTAACATGTCTTCCAAAGCCACCACCACCCCTCTCATTTAGCCTAAGGGCATTGTGACTCTTGAATTTGAATGGGGACCTATGAAGACAAAGCTATGTTTCTCCAGTTCTCAGCAGCCATTGTTCTTGGGTTGCTGTATAGAGCATCTTGTCCAGCTTCCCAAAACCCACCACTGATATTCCCGTAAGATGCACACAGAGCCACAGAGAGGGATAACACTAAACACAGCTACCATTTGCTGGACCAGACCTCCATTGCTGTTTTCTGTGATCCCCAAACCATCTTTTTCTTTACATTTCTTTCTTCTGAAACCCCAAATATTTCTGACTCCTCTAATCAGCTTTCTCGAGTGCATTTTCTGCTTGCTTCTTTCATGTTCTCATGGCAGACTTCGTCTTCTGGATGGCGGGTTCCCCTCTCACCTCTCAGCCTTTCATCTACATGATTTTGTTTCTCTCTTTCCTTCCCTAAGCAATAGTTCACCCTACCTAGCTTGGTGTTTGCATGTGTGTGTCTTCTATTTACATTTACCCAGCAACTGCTTTACATATCTCCTTTCCACAGCCTCATTTCTGGAATGTTAACCAAGACAAAGTCTCACACAGGGGCAGAAGCATTTTATTTAGGAGCTGGTGTTGTTCCCATGCAAATGTCTTGTCCTGTGTCATCACATTAGCAGCAAGCAGAACCTGAAGGAGATGCAACCTGAGGGAGAGCCGCTTTGATAGGATGAGTGGGAGCCATGTAGGTCCCAGGCAGGACTTGTGACAAACAGCTAATGGATTCACATCTCTGAATGAGGGTGGATGGAGCAAAGGTGCTCCAGGAACCTTAAGCACTGCAGAAGGATGGGAGGAAGTCCAGTAGAGGAACATGCATATTTGTGAACATGAATAATGAACTTCAAATCTTTGTTCATTCTACTCCTAACAATACTATTACCATCTTAAAAGTAAAAAGCAAAGAGACCAGGAGGAGGGATATGTCATTCTATGTGGTCCTTATAGGAAATGCTACTGATCAGAGACTCTGCTGGTCACTCTGAATCTAGCAGGACCTACATGCACAGAGAGTATCTGTGGAATGTCATGGAACCACTCCAAACAGACATACCTGGCATTGGCATTGACAGAAGGGCTCTGTTCATGTTATAAATGATGCTTGGGAGATGTGACTCATGGGGTACTTATTCTCTAAGAAAATGCTAGCAGTGAAGACATCTCTCCTGGGAATCGCCAGCTTCCCCTTGTTCTGGGAAAGGCATGTCTTCTTTAAGTTGTAAGCAATATATTAAAATTTACTTAAAAATATCATGGTTTGCATTTAGGTAAATTTCTGGGTTTAAATGACAAATATGAAAGAGGATTTTAGAGAGAAAAGTTTGAGAGAACCAACGGGTTGCATATGTGCTGGTGGCCCAGGCTTGTATGCCTGACTCATCCTGGTAAGAGTCATTTGGCTCCTTTCCTGGAACTGTCTGAGGTACAAAGAAGACAGTCCGGATGGAACCACTGCTGTAACAGTGCTGCAGACCCCATCAAGTAGATGCTATTAAAGCTGCCTAGGTTTCTCCACCTGTAGTCACAGCCATCACTACTAATGATCACTACTAATCACTACATGGCCAGACATCGCTCATCCACAGTTGTATAACAACCTTTGACTACTAAGCAGCAGCCTCGCTAATCCTGAGGTATCTTCTCCACCACCTCCGGAGGTACAAAAAGCAGACAGAGCTGCTCTCAAAGTTAATCCTATTTATGTTCCTAATTTGAGTTCTAGTGCCTCCCATGGGTGCTTGCCTGCCACTAGTTCCTGAGAAAGGTGTCATATTCTCATCGTGGCTTTTCCCCTGTCTTCTCCTTCTTCACTTATTTTTCTTTTTGAAGAGCTATCCTACAAAAATAAATTTGAACAAGAGCTCCTATCTCAGGCTCAGCCTCAAGAGCAACTCTAAAAGTTACTCTCCTGCTCCAAACTGAACAAAACTGTTCTGACTTTCAGCTTGGGCAACATCTAGAGCTTCTCTATCCCCTCTCACGCCACCAACATCCTATAAGCAAAATGATATTCCTTATCCTAGCTAGGGATACTGCTTTGGTACCCAGAAGAGTCTTGCTTTTTATTCCACTGGATCTGTTCTCTTTGGATGAGACTCTCTTTAGTTTGTTTTCAGAATTTAGAAAGCAGTCTTTAACCTGATTAAACGGTTGTAACTCCCCTCACAACTGGACTCAGAGAGAGCCTACAAGGAAGAGCGGAGAGTCTTCTTGGGAAACAGGTTGGGCCCAGCCTTTCATCATGTGTGCCTGTCATGAAGTTGTGCTGATGTCTCTTTGAAAAGATCTTCCCAGTAATTGCAATGATGGTAGTGTGCTGTTCCTTTCCATTGCCTTCTTCTATCAACCACGTGATAAAAATAGATTTGAGCACAAAGCTGGAAAAGGGGAACCTGGTCATCATTTGACAAATTGTCACCAAGGTTCCAGAGTCTCAGGAAATAACTCATTTTCCCTCCCCCTCTCAAGTTCAGGAGAAAGAAGAGCTAGGATGCCGCCTTTTTGATAAGCATTAAAAAAGTTTTTTTCCCAAAAAAATTTTCTGCTAACCTCCATTCCTGTTCACCTTACATGTCTTCTCCACCAACATGCTATAAGACTATCCCTGGCCTCTCGTGAAGTTTACCAGTCCTGAGCCAGCTCAGCAAACAGAAAAGTCTAGGAGTGAGAGGTGAAGGGTTAAACACAGCCTCCATTCAGAGTCTTAATTTAATTTCTTCTATCAAATTTTCCAATGAAATAAAGTCCCATTTCTCTGTTGGGAAAATGTATCAGGGAGAGAAAAAGCACCATTCTGTCCTTAGTGGTAAATCTCTTCGGTCATTGTTAGATTTCCTGGAACAAGGGACATATGAAAGCACGTAGGCTATCATCAACATGCAGTGGGCTGAAGCAGGATTGATGGCTTCTCAGCATCCTATCACACAACACAAGAAAAAATAAAACCACTGTATGTCACTACCATCCAACTGAGAAAAGTAAGAGTCTATACATGGAACACAAGCAAGGGACATGGAGTCCCTGTTTTCATCTATATACCACAAGACACAGTCCAGCAGCAGAGATGACAGGGGGAAGCCAGGACAGCTTTGTAACCTTGAAAGCCCATGAGACATAGACATCTACACAGTGAGCCCTTCTGTGCTTTCCATGAAGGTCTCAACTCCAGAATCAGATCAGAAGTCATCTTGCCTGTAGCCTTTCCAACAAGAAAACAATACAAAAGGTTACTTCACTAGAGGTAGGGTTTCTGCCCTGAACTGTGATTAACAACGTCACAGACCCCACATGCCTTTCTTCCTTCCCTTTTCTCTTTCTCTCATTTTGAGGATTGTGGTCCTTATCTGTAAAGTTAACTACTTGACTCTCATAGTGCCAGTGTCTCTATCAGCTTTCTCTGCATAAAGAGCTATGATGGCGAGAGGAGTCTCTACTCAAGGGAGACTGACAATGGGTATTCTTTGCCCATTTCTTACTTTAACAGAAGGCTGAGTTCCCCTTGAAATTCTCTTCTAGGGGAGTGGGTACCATCAGTAAGCCTTCCCAGAACCATTAAACTGCACACACAATGTGTCTGGCTTCATGAACCAGGTTGTGAGTCTGTCTGCTACTAGTCTCAAATATAAACTTGATGAATGTGATCAACACACTATTCAAATAAACATGCTTATTACTGAAACTCCAAGAGCTCATAGAAACAGGCAGAGAGAGCATGCATCACACTCCCCTTCGTTTTCTAATTGTATCTACTTTTATTTCATGCTACATGAAATGTGACTGGGAATCTACTTGCTATATTTGATGAATTTTCTCTTTGAGCATTCTCCCTGACCTGTGGCTTCACTGAGAGAAACATCAGTGTTCTTAGAAGTACAAACTAGTCCAATCCATTTCAATCATACCAAGTCAGCCATGAGGCAAAGACACCTACAGTCCAGGAGAAATGGGACTCCTACCTCCCTGGAAATACAGAATATGAAATGGGACTCCATGAAGTCAGCAAAACTGAACCAATCAGCCTTTCCAGGATTTTAGTGGCTCACTAGCAGATGACAGTTAATAGATAAACAAAATCCTAGGAACCTGCTGGATTCGGGTATTCATTTGTTTTGAAAGGTTCCCTAATGGTCCCCTGGGTTCGCCTTTGTGTTTTATGACTAACATATTTCATAATAATAATATGAAACACCACACTTGATCTTACTCTGAAAATGTTGACTAATATCTCAAGATCACTTGTGAACAGACAGAGATTGTCTAAGTACTACATTAAAAAGTAAAGCTAATCTCAATGCCTACTAAAGTACCATTGATCGTTCAGGACATGCCTGGCAGTATTCTCTGCTCTTAGGGACACTGACTCATTTAGTGCTCCCAGGAGCATGACCCTTCTGCTGAGAAGAAGTTGAGGCATCTGAACAAATATGCGGCACCATAGGCAGAGTCAGAATGAGGATCAAGTCTGGCAGAATCTCTGGCAGAATCACATCCTCAAAATACCACGCTACACCTTATATGCTTGCTTATCTAGATCCTAACACGGGTGAGTTTAGTAGATCAATGGAGTCAGATAACACTGTAGCCCTTTTGTTTCCTGAAGTGGGGATCAAACTTCAAACCTTTTCACATACTTGGCAAATGCTCTACCACTGATATGCACCACACCCAGGTTGGGGTATTTCCAATAAAACTTATCCATTTGTCCCTGTCTCAGTTGCCTGGGTAAGTGAGCAGAGATCCAACAAGGCACAGCAGAGCCTAGAAAGTGCTGTGTGAGAGGCGTCTGCTGATATATTTGGTAGAAGTTGCTTTTTAGTTCCTGTGTTTAAACAGCAACATGTCCTATTGAGTGGGGCCAGAAATCTGCTTGTTAGATGCCAGTGTGGAAGTTTAGATTCTCGTGAAAAAAATTTACAGACTCTGAAACTGCAGCTCAGAGAGGGGAAGTGGTCTGCACAGGGTCACACAGATGCAGTGGCAGGGGCAGAACTAGAAGTCTAGTCTCTAGGTCAAGCATCATTTTATCTATCCCACATCAGAATCCTGTTCCTCCTCCTACTTCTTCATCCCTTTCTCTCCTGCCAGTTTCCATCGCTCTTCTGTACAAGCAGTAAAGCTCTTATTCTATTTGCAAAGTAAATAGAGCTGAGATACAGATTACTCTCCAGCATAGAAGCTTTTATCCAATATAAACAGAATCAGGGTAACTTGTTCCTTTTACTCCTCTCACACACAGGCTCAGTGCCAGTTCCAGCATAATTAGCAAAGGGCAAATAGAACTCTGGCATCCTGGCCAATTGGGGGCCACTGTGTTCCTCCAGCACAAGCAGAGAAATGCTTTCATTTTCTTTCTGCCTATCCTCTCCCTACGTCATCTCTAGCTATTGGGAAGACTGATCTGTCGTGTATAATATGGAGTCTGGAGTTCCCTCTTAATGCTCAGGAGTTAACTTATTAGCAGTGACATGAGAATTAAACAGGTAATATAAAGATATGAAATACGGTATGGTACTACAGTTCCTATTCACTGGCTCTCGGAGACCCCAAACTAACCAAAAAGCATGCACACCTGCATACACATTGGCATATATAGATACAGACATATGAATACAGATGCATGCATACACATTGGCATATATAGATACAGACATATGAATACAGATGCTCATACACACCTGAGAACACACACCTGTACTTCTTACATTTTCTTAACTATGAAAAATGGTATACCTACTTGGAAAGTTATATTTTATAATAGAACCTCCATTGTACAGAAGACTGTTTTGTTTTTTCTATGAATGAACACATTCCTGAGAATTATGTTAGGGACTCTGGAAAACTCAGCATAACTTTGCCAGTTCACTTTCTGAAAGCGAGTTGCTTTGATCATTGTTTTAGAGCTCTGGAAAATTAAATCAGAAGACAATATGACAGAAGACAGTTTGGGTTTGGGGGAGCGGGATGGAATAGTAAAAGGGTTCAAGATCCTGCATAAGAAAATGGTATTAATTCTCTCCTCTGACATTCACCTTGACTTTAAGTAAGTGGAGAATCTCCCAAGGCCTGTGTGTTCAGCTGTAAAGTGGAAACGTCAACAGTTTCTTCGGAAGATTCCTACGAAGATCAAAAGCTCGTGGGCACAAATTCCCAAAGTAAACTTAAAAACTATTTGCTGTAAAGAAGTAAAATGATTAATAAATTAAATCTGAATGCAGCTACTGTAAAGGAGCTTAAAAATCATTGACCAACACAGCAAGAATTGCAAAGCTCTAGAGTGTTGAGCAGACAATGTTAAAAACATCATACTCATGTTCAGTCTCATTCAGATCTTCATTCAACAAATATTCTTTGAGTATACCTAAGCTAAACTCCTTTATACTCAAGAAATGCCAATCAATGCAATAATCCTGTTTCCCTTTCAGTTTATAGTAGATCATGAGTAGACACCTATTGTTTGCTTCTCATTCATCTAATTACTTTGCAGTTAGATCTTTTATAAGCAAATGAGAATGCAAAGCAGCTTCAAGAGCTGGTAGGGCTAGTCAGACATAGCGGAATATACCTGCAATCCAAGTACTTGGCAGGTAGAGACAGGAGGACGGGGAGCTCACTCTGATTACACAGTGAGCTGGAAACAAACCTGGGCTACATGAGAACCTGCCTCAAACGAAGAGGAAGAGGCTGAAGAGGAGAAGAAGGAGGAAGAAGAGGAGAAATCTAGTGAGGATAAAAGTCTCTCCCAAGTGAGCATGGGGACCTTGAAAGAGGGTTGAAGGGGAGGGGAGAGGCAGCAAGGGGAGTAGAGAACAATGTCGAGCTCAATAAACATCAATTTAAAATGTTTTTTTAAAGTCTCTCCCAAGTGTCTAAGGTGCTTGGAAAAGATAAGAGTTACCCTACTTATGTATGCTGTGGTGATTTGAATAATAATGGTTACCATAGGTTCATATAGTTGAGTGCTTAGGGTTGGGCACTATTTTGATAAGGAGGTGTGGCCTTATTGGAGGAAGTGTGTCACTGGGGGTAGGCTTTCAGGTTTCAAGAGCCCAAGCCAGTCCCAGTGGCTTTTTTCTTCCTGCTGCCTGCAGATTCAGATATAGAAATCTCAGCTACTGGTACTCCAGCACCATGTTTGCCTGCATACTGCTCCCTGTCATGATGACAATGGACCCAACCTCTGAAACTGTAAGCAAGCCCTAAGCAAATTCTTTCCTTTATGAGAGTTGCCATGGTCATGGTGTCTCTTCACAGCAATAGAATATCGCCAAAAGAAGGTATACATAGAAACAGGGTGAGTATGACTGGAGAGGCAGATGAAGGTTGCAAGGGAAGGTATCAGGAAGGTGGTGAAGCTGAAAGTGTGCAAGCAAGAGGCACTGGCCTTGTTTTCAATATGTACTTCCAGGTGAGTGTACACAATCACTGATGAGCAGGTCCACTTCAAATAGAGGAACTATCATTGTCTTGCAATTGCTTGATACCCAGTGCGATTTTGTATCAGATATTTTGATATCAAAAACAGAGACTTGTCCATAGCCTGGAGCTTGAGTTGCACACCTACCACCTACTTGACCTTGGTTATGTTAGTGTCCTCATCTATAAAATGAAGGACTTTATGAAAAATAACTACCAAGATCCATCTCTGCTCCAAGACCACAACCTCTGCTTTATGGGGTGGGGAGCATCACAGTGGTCTGAAAGAGTTAATTCATCTTGCAGAATACTCATAGGTGAGGCACAGAGTGTAGGGAGAATCTCTCCCCACCCCCTCCCCAGGAAGACAAAGCCTCCCATCACTTGCCTTTAATCTGTTTTCTTAATTTTCTTCCTAGGGAAAGTCACAGCTCCAATCAGCCCTCTAATCAATGGCTCCACTACTGCTACACAAATGAGCCAGATTTATTAAAGGAGCCCTCTCTCGGATGGAAATGGGCTCCCTGCTGGGGCTGCAAATACAGGCAAAGATTGACTGCTCCCAGAATAGGTAAAGATAGAAGGAAAATGAAAGCATGCAAGTGACAAGGGAGAGGGCACCCAAGGACTCTCTGCAACCTCCCCACACCATGTCCATGAATATATGGTCATCAGACAACCTGGAGACCAGCCCCATTCAACCTGATCCTAGGCACAGAGGTCAGTGGTGACCAGTTAGCTTGCATTTTCTGTCACCTCCCTACATACCCTAGAAAAAGACGGTCACCCCAAACCAGACTAGTGGAGACTCTTATAAGTGGAAAGCCTCTCAGAGCCAAGTGTTCATAGGTTGTCTAAACTGGAGAGAGTCCTTAAAGATGAAATACAGCTAAGAGGGAGGGTACAGACCTTGGAAGGACCCTGGTATTTCTGACTGATAACCAGAAGCACAGGAAATTAATATTTCCAAGCTGTAAGGAACTATTCATTCTGGGTAAAATTAAATATTTACATATTCATAGTTGGGGGCTGGGAGCCCCTTGATTGTGGAGTGGACACTGCGTGAAACATTCAGAAACAGCCTGTAGAGATACTCAGGATAAGGACAGTACCATCTATTCTACAAAACTGTCACCACCCTTCATTATAGACATACTTGTATTTCTGAAAATTATGGCTTTGTTTCCTGGGGAGGTGGTGGGGAAAGTGATTTCTCACTTGTGAAAACGCGGAGAATTTTGAATGTCCTAAAATTCAGTTATGAAACAAACAAAGGCACTCATGTGGTGAGCATGTGTGTCTCTGTAAAATGATGGTAGTTGAGAGAAAGGAGGTTAGGAAAACAGAAGAAGACTAGAAGAATGAAGCTAGGGAAAGTAAGTGTGTGATAGAAGTCTCATCCTAGAAATTATAGATGCCAAACTGCCTAGAATCCTGTTCAAGTTTTCTACTCTTTTTTTGTTTTGTTTTGTTTTTGTTTTTGTTTTTCGAGATAGGGTTTCTCTATGGCTTTGGAGCCTGTGTTGGAACTAGCTCTTGTAGACCAGGCTGGTCTCGAACTCACAAAGATCTGCCTGCCTCTGCCTCCCAAGTGCTGGGATTAAAGGCGTGTGCCACCACCGCCCGGCAACTTTTCTACTCTTAATTAATACTTTCTGTTACCTTTACACCTTAGCTTTGATCAACATGCTAGCCAGAGAAAAGACTAGCCTACAAAACAAGCCAGTTGTGTGGTGGCAAGATGCTATGTCGTGCTACACATCCAACCATGTGTGCACGATGGGGCGAAGATGACGCTGACCACACAGAATGGTGTCCTATACTATACAAACATGACTAGCAACACCTGCTATGCAAGCATGCATACACACACACACACGTGTGTGTGCTCACACACGCTCACGCACACACATGAACACACACACAAACACCAGAAATAATAAGCATTCCCAGAGCTACAACCACACATACACACACATAATAGGCATGTCAAAGGTACTGGGTCATGTAGATGCACATGTATCCATACACCCACACACCAAGTTAGAAAATAGGAGGTATTCTTTTGTACAGCTGGGTGGGATAGGGGTTTGCATAATAAAGGAAAGGCTAAGGAGCCTCTGAAGGCTAGAGAACTTAAGCACACCTTGCTTCTGTAAGGGACCGAGTCCTGAGAGAGGGCAAGCAGCCTTAAGAGAGTTTAATGCATCTAATCGCTAAGGATGTTTGGAGACAGGAAACAAAAGCAGCCAAGTCAAGATGTGGAGGACAGACTGGTGAATGGAACCACCCCATGAACCCTGTCTGTCTCCAGACATGGCCTGGTGTGAGTGCTGGGCTAACCCTTGCACTCTCCCATCCGGCTTCTCTCCTGGAGTTGCCTGCATTAGCTCTCTTGCTCTATATTGCTCTGGGCTCTAAAACCATGAGAAAATACTTCCTGAGTCTGTAGTCTCTTCTGTCTCACAGTGTCCACATTCTGCTTTGTTTCCCTAAACCCCTAGCTCCTTCAGGAGAGGAGTTGACATCAGGCAGTGTGCAAAGCTTCCTGATTCACCTTATCACAGCAGTTTGTTGTAATAAGCAGAAGCAGCGGGCTGTGTCCTGCCCGGCTCCCAGCCACATGGCTATACCCGGAACACAAAAATTACACACAAATTGTATTCATTTAAACTCTGCCTGGCCCATTATCACTAGCCTTTTCTTGGCTAACTCTCACATCTAAAACTAACCCATTTCTGATAATATGTATTGCCACTTGACTGTGGCTTACCGGCATGAGTCTAACCAGTGTCCATCTCAGGCTGGAGAATCATGGCATC
>JAQHUG010000006.1:19473711-19485564 GCA_028555095.1 Dicrostonyx torquatus
AAAAAAAAGAGGCTAGAACTAATGGGCCAGGCAGGATATAGTAATAGGGTGAGGCTGTGTTCCACCGCCACCCAGCTCCCAGTTGCCAGCTAGCTTATGCCTGAAATAACCACACGAAAACTGTATTCATTTAAATTACTGCCTGTCCCATTATCTCTAGCCTTTGCTTGGCTAACTCTTACATCTGATTCAACCCATTTCGAAAAGTCTGTGTGTCACCATGAGGTGGCGGCTTACTGGACAATTCTAATATACGTCCATCTTGGGTAGGAGCATTATGGCGTCTGGCAGTGCCTTCTCTCTCACCGTCTTCCATTCTGCCTACTCTGCCCACCTAAGGGCTGTGTCCTATCCTACAGGCCAGGCAGTCTCTCTTTATTTAACCAATGAAAGCACAGAAATACAGAAGAACTCTCCTACACCAGCAGTAATTTAATTAATACAATTTCTGAGTGGTTATTTCAGGCGTTAAGCTAGCTGGGCAGCAGGACAGAGCCCGCTCCTCCTGTAACATGCCAGGGTTAAGTAAAGGGCTTGGGAATGGTGGCTGATTTCTCCTGCCACCATGTCTGAATGTGAGAAATGGGGAATGGGATTCTGCATGCATCTATAGTCTTGAGTCTTGCCATTTTAGATAGGGAAAGACCCTGAACTAACAGTGGGTGGCAATCACAACTGGAAAACCCTTCTCAGCTGGGAGGAACAGGATGAGCTGATGAGCTGTTCACTCTCTCCAACAATGCCTTCACCAAATCTGCTGACTTTCCCCTTCATGTTTATATATTATTAAACTTTACTTATCCTGTAAAACTCTGCCCTGGGATCCTACGTTAACTGTGGGAGCAGTGAAATGATTTTCACAAAGCTTCTATTTTATTCCTCTCCCTTCTCCATTTCAAACACTGAGGAGGGAGGCAGGAGAGTGCCACTGGGAAGGTCTCCTTCATAAGCCAGCAGATGTGGAGGAGGGATGGCAGAGGAGTGTCTGCCCCACTTACAGGGCCCTTTTACAAAGCCTTTTGCTTAACATTGCACAGCCATTAACCTTTTACATTTGAAAAGCAGATTTTGGGACTTATTTTTTGTCAATCCAGCACAGAGCTGGGAAAAAACATATCTGCCATCATCTTTTCATTCCAGTCAATCTAAGCTAAGCAGTGGACAGACACCTCCCTGGTTCCTACCTGTTGATATTCACTCCTGAAAGCCACTTGCTTTCAGGGTAAACAAATCTTGTCTGAGAACCAATTAAATATACATAATGCAGTGACTAGAGAGATCTCAAAAAGCTGAGCAGAGGAGTACTAAGCAAGTGGAAGTTCTTCCAGATGAATTATTGATCAGCATTTCACATATGTAAACATACACACACATAAATACAAATACATACACTTGTTACTTTTCACAAGGACATACTGCATCTATGTGGTTTTCACAGGAGTAAGGATGATTAGCTCTTTGCTCTAAACCACTGCTTTTTGTGGATGAAAATCATATTTACATTGCTTTGTGAGTCTGGTTTTGCCAAGAAAGCCTGTGTCAGCAGATTTCAGAAGAAAGCCGAAATGCTAGACAGTGTTACAGAAATGATATGTGTCACAGGAAAAATATTAATTGATTAAAAAGAAAAAAAACCACTTCATTTATATAACAAATTTTGTGTCAGTTGCTAAATAGCTCATGAATATTAGATGTTATCACCTGTGCTATCACCTGACTTTGTCAGCCCAAGTGGAAACATTTGATTTCTGTGAGAAGTGGAGGAACTGAGGCAGTGTGAAAGGCATGAGAAGGTCATCAGTGAGGAAGTTAAGGACATTTTCCCTATTCATAAACCACATGGATGTCAGTCACCTAATGAGAAACCTATGTGTATGCCAAATGAGGTGCAGCTCTTCCTTGAGCATTGCCTCTCCTCTGTAGCTACCTCTCACCTACCCCCAATGAGTTGTCCCATGTATGTCACTAGAACTGACATGAGGGCTAGTTTCCATGGCTATGGGACAGATAACCATACACATGCAAGTTTCAACCTCTATGTACTATCCCGAAGATCAAGAACCTAGCAGGACTTTCTCAATCTTCTTCTTAGGGTCTCACAAGGCTTTGGTCAAGCTGTCTCCAGAGAAAGATTCCCCCCTGGACTACAAGAACATCTGTCTTGGTTAGTTTTCTGTCGTGATAATACAACACCATGACCAAGGCAACTTAAAGAAGAAAGAGTTCTAGAGGGTGAGAATCCATGACTACCATGGCAGGGAACTTGACAGCAGGCAAGCAGCCATGGCGTTAGAGCAGTATCTCAGAGCTTACATCATTATCAATAAGCAGGAGGAGAGAAAGTTAACTGGGCTTTTGAAACCTCAACCTCCTACCACCAGTGACACAACTCCTCTAACAAGGCCACACCTCCTAATAATCCCCAGACAGTTCAATCAACTGGGGACCAAGTATTAAAATGGCATAAGGGGGCACTCTTATTCAAACCATTATAAACATGCTTAACTAATCACATGGTGTTGGCAGGATTCAGCTTATGTGTCGCTTGTTGGTACTATCCCTAAATGTCATGTGAACTCTACCAACTGCAAGTTTACTTCCTCGAGAGCACAAGGAGGAACCACCTAGAGTCTGTTATCAGAACAGAGTCTCCAATCACTTAACATAACCACACTATGGGCTATGTGACTATAGAGGATATCCCATTACTGTGCTCTGTTGAATAAAAGCAAGTTGCAGATCCTGCCAGACTCACAAAAGAGACTCAGCAGAGAGTATGGATACCAGAAGGGAGAGGACACAGGCCCACTCTGCACGATCTTAGCCCCATTTGGGATTTGTTGATAAGGTTTAAGGGAGAAAAAAGTAAACTTTTGATATGATTATTTGATATTATCTGTCTTGCAGAAAACATAAAAACTCAGCAGAGCATAGAACCCATTTCAGACAAGTGTTTAACAAGCTGTCAAGAAAACATAGGAGGTTAGCTCATTAGCTAAAGGAGTTGTAAATTCAATCAGCAGCCCAAGAGTTAAACTGACCCCCTTCACCTCTGGCCCACACCCTTTTTTGTTCTTAACTTTTAGGAAAATAACATAAATAAAAATCTTGCAAGTATCTATGGTTATCTACACTACCCTAAAATCTGAAGATGGGGATGAAGGATATGGTGTCCCAGAGTGGTCTTAGCTGAGTCAGTCACCTTCAGCTGTCTGACTAAGCTCAGGTCATGTGGTAGCATCCCAATCTTATGAGCCAGGCTCTCTGAGTACAGAATAAAGCAACCTGCCTTTTAACAAGAATAAAGGGAATCTCATTCGCACTGAAGTTTATAGGACACAGCTAGATAACACTGGGGAAACTTTAAAATACATACAAACCACTTAAGGCTATTTAGGAGTCTCAACTTGGGCCTGTGGTTCCACATATCCACCCAGTGCCTGGGTGATACCATTGTTGCTGGTCCCTGGAGCATAGCAAAATAGCCAGGGTCAGCCGGGTAGTGATGGCGCACACCTTTAATCCCAGCACTCGGGAGGCAGAGGCAGGCGGATCTCTGTGAGTTCAAGGCCAGCCTGGTCTACAAGAGCTAGTTCCAGGACAGGCTCCAAAGCTACTGAGAAACCCTGTCTCGAAAAACAAATAAGAAAATAGCAAGGGTCGAGGTCAATAAAAAATGAAACAAAGAGCAAAAAGTCTCCCCGCCCCCGCTGAAAGAAACTGTGAATTATGTGACCTAAACTAATAATATGTAAAATGAAAATCTCTAAAAATTTTCTAAAGTCTGGTGGAGACTGGTGTTTGTGTGTGTGTGTGTGTGTGTGTGTGTGTGTGTAGTATCTTATGGATTTGGGAGGGAAGTGGTGTTTAGACCCAGGATTTGCCTTCAAGGAGAGTATATAATATCCAGAGTAGAATTATAAAGTTAGTGGATGCATGGCTAGAGAAAATAGGATGCACAGAGGAGAAGATGAGGGTCCAAGAGAGGATCTGGTAAAACTAGAGCTTAGCCAGACTCTCCATTGAGCAGGACCAAGTTGAATACACAGCATATAGGCACAGAGCTTTATGTGCGCTAGGTAGGCAGGTCGTCTCTCAACTGAGCTATACCCCCTCAACCTAGGAAGCGCTTTTATATCCACTCTTTTGAATGTAGAAATTGAGGTATTATAAAACAAAGCATTTGTGTTATAATGAAGTGGTGTAGGAGGTCCTTCTGTATTTCTGTTACTTTCATTGGTTGAATAAAGAGACTGCCTTGGCCTTTTGATAGGGCAGTCCTTAGGTGGGCAGAGTAGACAGAACAGAATTCTGGGAAGAAGGACAGACAGGCAGATGCCATGGCTCTCCTGCCCGAGATGGATACTGATTAGACTCATGCAGGTAAGTCACAGTCAAGTGGTGATACACATTAATGGAGATGGGTTAAACTAATATGTGAGAGTTAGCCAATAAGGGGTTGGAGATAATGGGTCAGGCAGTAGTTCAATGAATACAGTTTCTGTGTAATTATTTCAAATGTAAGCTAGCTGGGCAGCTGGGACAAAAAGTAGGCCCTCTTATACAACAATGAAGTTCATGTCTTAACAACTGTACCTTCAGTCAACAAAGCAACTTCCAGCGACTCTTCAGTGTGTCACCACAGTAACGTAAATGCTGTGAGCTCAATCTGGGTCAGACATATTACTCCATTATAATCCTCACAGATTTGTATGGTGTAATACCTATTACACCCATTCTATAGATGAGCAAACTCAGTTTCTGTTAGGCAAAGTCGTTTTTCCAAGATGCCACATCAAAGACTTAAACCTACACAGACTACTATTATTTTAAGAGACAGGCTGCTTCAGATCTATTATATTGGGTTATCCTCATGAATTCCTTGAATCTCCTGGGTTTTTGTTGTGCTTTGGATTTTGTTTGGTTTGGTGTGTGTGTGTGTGTGTGTGTGTTTGTGTGTGTGTGTGTGTGGTGGGAAGTCCTGTATATGTGTTGCTTTTATTGGTTAATGAATAAAAACGCTGCTTTGGCCTATGACAGGGCAGAATAGAGCTGGAAGGGAATGCTGGGAGAAAGAAGACAGAGTCAAAGGGAGAAGTCATGTAGCCACTGCAGGAGACAGATGCCAGATGCCGGATGGAACCTTACCAGTAGGCCACAACCACATGGCGATACACAGATTAATAAAAATGGGTCAATTTAAGATATAGCTAGAAAGCCACTTAAGCTATTGGTCAAACAGTACTGCAAATAATACAGTTTCTGTGGGATTATTTCAGTTCTGGGCAGCTGGAAACAAATGAGCATCCTCCGCCAACTGTGTGTGTGTGTGTGTCTCTGTCTGTGTGTCTGGACCAAATGTGTGTCCAGCAGACCGTAGGAGACAGTCAGTGAAAAGGGTGTAAGTTAGGGATAAATCAGATAGGAAGCCATCCACATGCCCTCTGTGGGACCAGTGGCTGTGAAGAACACATTCTCACTCTCCCACCTGTTGGAACAAGACAGGCCGAGTTCCCTCAGCCTGGCGTCTCCAATGCATGAGGAATAACTGTCTCTTTGTAGGCATAGGGATTTGTCTCAGCACAGATCCAGACACCTTCCTGATCAAGATGAACAGGAAAGAATTTAAATTGAGGTCTTGAACTGAGAGGAGGGCACATTTATCATGCTCATTGCTAGAGTCAGAAACAAATTCATTTTTCCTGCAAGGAGTGTTATCAAGCAGGAAATCAAGTTCACAGGTGAGGGAGATTTTGAGGTCCCAAGAGGAAAGACAGGTGCCTGAAAGATGCAAAATACACGGAACTAGAATACATGAATCTCTAGGCTGTATAGTACTCCCAACAAAAGTCTCCATAAACCATTTGCTTCTTGTTAGATTTCTAACACATGACCCGCATTTAAAAGATCTTGCAAGATTTCCAAATTTTCACTCACCCAGGGTCAACATGACTCATTCATTCATTCAGCAAATATTTAGTAAATGCCTTGAAATTCTAGGACTGGATATTTAACAGTAAAGCAAACAAAACTGACCCTGCTCTTATCAAGTTTATTTCTAAACACAGAAAGTAATCAGAGTCGGAAACTACATCTATGTGAATAATTGCACAAGGCATTGATAGGTGGTGATGTGGGCTGAGGGCACAGGAAGATGATCTGATGGAGAGTGACAGATCTGGCACTGAGGCATGAAGGTGAAGGGAAATATCTCAGGGGAGGGGACACTTATCTGAGACTGAAAACAGGAAAATGAATTCATGTAATGAGCAGGGGAAGATAGCGCTAAGGCAGAAAAGTCACAAGTTTCTGAGACAGGGACAAGACTAACAGGAGACCAGGAAGGCTAGAGTGCACGAGGGATTTGATGACTAGACATATACAGAAGTCATAACAGACTTGGTGGCCACAGCAGGAGGTCGTCTTCGTTGTGGGACTGAATCTCCTGTATTAAGCAGAGGACTGGCTTGGTTTTTGCTTCATGAAGATATCCCTCTGCTAATTCAGTGGAGAATGAAGTATGAGTAACCTAGAACAGGAGTGGGGAGGTCAGCAGAAAACAACTGCAGACATCCAGGACGGGGATGGTGGTAACCTGGGACTGGGGCTGGGTAGAAAAAAGGCGTGAGAGGAGCCATTCTGGAAGTGGACCTGATGACTGGCTACTATGTAGCTGTGGGGATAGATACAAGGCATTCTGGAAGTGGACCTGATGACTGGCTACTATGTAGCTGTGGGGATAGATACAAGGCACCCTTGTGCCCTAGTGTCTTAAGTTTTCTTTCTGTACTTCAAGCTGTGCGTTCTAAGTTTCACTCAGATTTATCGAATAGAGACACTCCAGTATATGAAGGACAGACTCCAACCTGTCTTTCTACTCTTTTTCCCCCACTGTCAGTCATGACCAAAGGAAAAGACCAGGAGGCAAGAGAGAGCCAAGTCTGTGGATGGTGATCCACCACCTGAACATGCACCATCCAGGCACAGTCAACTTTGGGAATGGCTTTGTTGAGAGATAAGGACCAAGGGGACATTAACATATCCCTCCCGAGCATGGGGAAATTTGCTTGGCATTTTAGATTGACTTCATCCCCTGGAGGAGGAATAAGTAGCTTATCATAATAAACACATGAAAGGAGGTATGCATGCATGTGTGTGTGCACACACATGTGGGTGTGTCAGTGTGATGTGCGTATTCGTACATGCATGTTTTAGTGTATTGTGCAGTGAATGTATTTATGTACACATGTGTGTGAGACAGTGTTTTGCATGTGTGCATGTGTGAGTGAAAATCTGTCAGTGTTTTGCATTGTGGGCATATATGCATGTGTAGTGTGAGTGTGCATGGGTGTGTATGTGTATCAGAATAATGTTGTGTATAAATGCATGTATAATACAACCCTGGTGTTGTGCCTGTATGTGCACATGTTGTGACTGAGTATCAATATGTAGTACATGTATGTGCATGTGTACACGTGTATATGCATGTGAGTCTATTTATTTCTCACATGTACACGTTTTAGGTGTACGTTTGTGGTTCAATGCAAAACATAGCTCTTACCTTAAAGATACTAAGAAATAGTTTATGCAGAGGCAAATATGAGTGAACAAGCCCCAGAAACACAGGCTCAGGCTGTCCTGTTGGCATCTTCTAATGTGGAAATAGTGACATGAATATTCACAGAACAAAGTTCATAAATCGAGGGACCAGTGAGGATATTAGGCAGTGGATTATAGCAAAGTGAGGAGACTTTCGCTGTTGACTTCAGATATTACTCAGTAATTGAAGCTGGTAGTCTGCTAAATTAATACATTCCAAAGGTTCTATCCGACAATGGGAAGGCTATTGGGTTAGACGCTGACAGGTCATTAGCTAGAGATAGCCCAAAATATCTCTAGCTCTGGATGTGCACATTCAACTTTCCACAGTCATCACAGTCTAACCAAGAATCGACCTTGGATGAACATAGAACAACATAGACTATTAGAGGGAAATTAAATTTACACATGTATGGGTATGCATGTGCCTGCATGTTGTGTGTGGTACATATGTATTTCTGGGTGTTGTATATGAATTTATGAGTATGCCTGTCAATTTACTGATTATGTGCATATGACCTTAAATTAACAGCAAGAAAAATATTGTAAATCCTGGCTATGTGAACTTGCATCTAACTTACAGTACAGACAGGAATCAGGAGTGTAAAACACTGACCAAAATCCTATTTTAGAAGCCCAGTTCACTGCTCCTCCAATACTGTAAACCTCTCTCCAAGGGGGGGGGGGGTGCTGTTACTCCACAGAGGCTATGGTCAAGAGTAGGTATGATCCAGAGGAAATTCATGGAATGCTGTGCCTAATGTACCCCATTCAAAACCAGCTAATCAGACATGGGAAGGATATCTTTACAAACTTTTCTTTAAAATAAAATGTAAACATAGAGCTAACTCTACACGATGTTCCTTAGGGAATCAGGAGATGTAACATATCATATTTGATAGAGAAAAGGAGTCATGAGGACGAACCAAAAGGGGGTGTTTTTCTTGGCTATGCTAAAATGGGGTAGCAGCAAAGGGTGATAACTTCTGACCCTTCAGATAGGGACTTCCAAATCAAGCCCTTATCTCTCCATAGTAACAAGTGACAACCCTTTGGATCCTCCTTGCTTTTTAAAAGAAAAGGAGAAAATATAATAAAACGAACTGCAAAGGTACAGGTCTAACCCTAACAATCAAAAGAGGTCTCCAAATTTTGGGGTCTGGAGTTGAGCAAGAGGCAGAATCACACTATGATGGAGAACCCAACATTGAAGTTCAGGTCTGGGCCAGTTCTTAGCTGAGTGGCCCCGGACAACTCTTTGTTTTTTCTCAATGACTTCTTGGTTGAAACAGTGCAGAGACATTGAGAATAAATGGGCTAATATAAGGCTGAGAACAGTTCCCAGGACAAGGCAATCAGTCCATCGATATTAAGTGTATTTTCTTCTAAAATCAGTCTCCTGTACCAAGAGCCTTTATAATTTTGAGTTCAAAGAATTCAACTTAAAGTCCCTCAGGTTACCGAGTTCCAGTAGAGTTAGCCTTCTCCCTATTTCTGTGAAAACTTGATCTAAACTGTCCCAGAGAGATGGGAATTTATGCCACATAATATAATTTGGAGAAGCACCCTGAGGTGTCTGGTTTCCATGGTTACCATCCCAGCTGGGAGTCTTAGACGTGACCAAAAGGTCCCTTTGACTAGGATGACTAGTGGATGCTGCAGCCAATGTCAAAAATAAAACATTTGGACAAAATGTCATAGCAATGAGCTTCTTTTAAAACTTGAAGCTGCCTGAAGAGCTCAAGCTCTTGTCTCCTGATCAGTGTTCCAGGGACTCGGGAAACAAAATGATCTCTTCTCAAACTTGTTTTCCTTAGTCAGGCCAAAGATTCATTAATTAACCATTAGCCTCATTTAGCGGGAGAGGCAGAATTTCACAGTGCACCTGGGGCCACCATTCACAGACTCAGTGCGGAGAGTGTCAGACAAGGCAGGCAGAGAGAGCTGAGTCACAATGATCTGACTGGCTCCGGGTACTGTGGCAACCAGAAACCAGCTAACAAGTTCAGCCCTCCAGGAGCACCCACCACCTCCTTCCTCCCCCCCCCCGGGGGGGTGGGAGCTGCAGCTTCGTGAAAACCTTTCCTGATTTAACCCAAATCTGCTGCGGTCCAGAGAAGTACATTGTCCAAGGTTGCAGCCGTGCTAAGACTGGAAACAAAACTCCACTGTGTGATTCACAGCTGCTTCTACAGACTTTCTCATCTGACATTTTAAACAGGAGGAAGAAAAGTGCCGCTTCCCCACCGGGACGTGTGGTTAATCCCTTGCTGGACCCAGAGCTGGGACAATGTTTTGGAAAGAATAGGGAAACCAGCTGTAGCTGGTCTCCTGCCTAGTTCCCTCCCCTAAGATTTGATACTGTTGGCAGAGTGATTTCCCTAAAACTTAGATCTGTTCATATCACTCCCTGTTAAATCCTTAAATGACTCCCTACTGACTTCAGGATAAAATCCAAAAGCCTTGTACTAAGGCCATCATTAGCAGGCTCCTGACTCTTTTGCCAACTTCAACTCTGCTCATCCTTATCCCAGCGCACATATGTTACACTTTATCCATAAGAGGATGCTTACTGCCCCCAGAAACCACACATGCGTCCTAAACAAATGACACACTATTTATCTTTCCCTTTCAGATTTTAAAGCACCCCCTTTTGTCCCAGACTGCCTCCTCTAGGAAACCTTCCCTGACCTTCACGATGAATGAGGTTCTCCTACCTGGGCTTTGAGGACATCCACTACTTCCAAAGTGTCACAACCTTGAAAGACATCTGTGAAGATTAACTTTTGTAAACACAGCATAGCGCCACCTGGGAACAGGGGTTCTTCAATTGAGGAATTGACTCTATCAGATGGGCCTGTGACCATGTACGTTGATGGGACATTTTTTAAAATTAATCATTGATGTAGAAGGGTCCAGGCCACTGTGGGCACTGCCCACTGGTCAGGCAGGCCTGGGTTGTATAAGAAAGAAAAAAAGGTAAGAGAGTCATGCTATTAAGGAGCATGCCTCCGTGGTCTCCTTCAGCTCCCAGGTCTAAGTTTCTCCTTTGAGCTCCTGCTGGGACTTCCTCTGATGATGGACTGTAAACTAAAGAAACGCTTTCTTCCCCTTGTTGTGTGTGATCATGGTGTTTATCACATCCACAGAGAAAGCAAACTAAGGCACCATCCATCTGCCAGACCAAGGTTGGCAATTTCATGCCCATGTTCCCAGCCCCAGAACAAAGGCATGCTGGTACATGGTTGAAGCTTCAAAGTTAACAAATACTTCTCCTACCTAAAACAGGTCGCACATATCATGAACATCTGTATATACACACATCACTATTTGCATGTGTATTTTGTTAAAACCTAGAAATAACAGGGGAGAAGTGCCAGCCAGCCCTAATTACTTTGAAAGCAGTTATCAACGGCTTCATCAGAAAAAAAATGGCATCAATAACCCCCAAAAGTAAATAGTGCAAAAGTCATTTCTAGCCAGTCATGATATAGGTATGTGTGAGGAAGAATAGGTACGGACCTTTCCCTATGGGGCTCACGTTCACAATATTTTTATAATTCAACCTGTGTTCTGTTGGTGTTATTCACATAGCTGGTCACTGAAGGGCTAACAGGAAAGAATGGCAAGAAGTGGAGGAATTGAGTCTGGCCCATGGCATATACCCTTATTTTTTCCAATACCAACCAATCTTATGAGAAGAACCTGATCTGGCTTCTGGTTGCTCCATAGTGGCAGCAAGTGGTTGTTCTTGCTATTTCATAAATAAGGCCCACAGACACGGACCTCAGCTTGAGCTCATGATCACATGGGAAATGATAAAGGTTCTAAGGTCCAAACACGGCCTCTTCCTACTGGGACCAGCTCCTTACTTCACACCAACTGAGCACCTGATGGAAGAAGTTGCTTGAGAAACAAGGCCAGTGACTTCCAAACGAAAGCTTGAAGAGGGGCTGTTGCCAGCTGACAGAATTTAATCTTCCTGGATTGAATAACAAGCGTCCTCCCAACCAGGTTCAAGTGTCCCAGAAAGTGTACTGTAGTGATATTTTGCTCGTGTTTTAACAAATAAAACTTGCCTGAAGAGCAGTGGGCAGAGCTAAGTCACTAGAGACCAGGTAGGTAGTGGTGACTCACACCTTTAATCCCAGTATTTGGGAGTCCCAGGCCTTTAATTCCAGCACTAGGGAGGTGGAGAAAAGAAGGGATATTGTAGTAATGAGCACGGCTGTGTCCCTGCCAAGGAGCGGGCCA
>JAQHUG010000006.1:19485972-19510840 GCA_028555095.1 Dicrostonyx torquatus
CCCTTTTGGTCTGAGCACTGGTAGAGGTACAAAGTCTCTCTCGTGGTTGTCTGCACTGCTTCTCTGAGCTCTCAGCTTTCACCCCCTAATATCTGACTCGGCTCCAAGTTTTTATTATTAAAACCAATCAGAATTCGTGCTACAGTATACATCTGTGGGGTTGAGAAGACAATGGTTTACCTTCCATTGATCTAGAAACCGAATCTCTCCACTGCCTAGAGAGCTGCATTTTGAATGTAATGGTGCCCTTTGGAGGCTGGAAAAGAGAGTGAAACAAACAAACAAACACAAGCTTCCAAAGAAACATGACAGCCTTCCTAGAGATGGTGACAGAGGATGGAAGCCTGTTCCTAGACTTTTAAGGTGAAATGCATGCTTTTCAAAGTACAATTGTAACTTTAGAGGAATAATAAACGACTGTTTACTTAGGAGAGTAAGTTAAACTGAGTTTTTCAGGTCTGGTCAGCTTCCCTCCATGTTAGGTTCAGCTGCTAGTTATGCTGTAGAGGACAGCTTGAGAACAATGCCTAGATGAGTCACTGATGAGTCGTTTATTAATAATAACATTGGCTTCACTTTATGGTTTGAGAGAAAGAATGTCCCCCAAACATTTGAGATGGCATTAGCATTAGCTGCTTTATGCTCTACCCTGGATCCCCAAAGTATGGTAAAGACCAATTGCCTACCCTCATTACAGAGACATACATAAGAAGATACAATGATAAGCAAGGCAAAGCAGTACTCGAAAACCTACAGTTCAGGAGGAAAGGCATATCCAGAAACCAGAGTATAATAGGAAGGACCAGAAGCAGGCAGCCAGTGCTGAAGAAAAAAGGAAGTGGGAAAACATGATTGATACTCTCCATGGTGAAGCAACCTTCTTGGGAAAGGAGATGGAAGGACAGAGTTTTGAAGATGAGTGTAGCGATCCCTTCTATCTATTCTATCGCAAACATGTTCCTAGAACTCTTTGTCTTGAGCTGTCTGTTAACCAATGAAGCAGAGTAGCAATCTCCTGTGTGGCAGAGAATTAACACTTTCATTTGTGGAGCTGAGATAAGATGGCCTAGGGTCCAAACAGCAAATACATCACCTTGGAAGGCATCTTTACAGTGCATGTCCCTTTTCTTTCCGTACATGAAGAAGACGCATCTCCTCCCAAGCATTCTTCGTTCGTATGGATTTATTTTATACCTGTGGGGAAGAAAGATGAACTGATACCCTCCAGCGGTTGCATTCCATCTCTTGCCATCTTCCATATGATTCAGCAACAATAGCCCCTTCTTTTATTGTCTCAGAGTCAATATGCCACAGATTCAAGCTGGCATCTCTATCTCTTATGACCACAATACCAGCAGAAAAAAAAATTCTCTGTGGTGGTGGTGAAGTGTGTAGAACCCGAGTTAAATTTATCCCAGAATAGTGGGAAGGAAAATATGTGTGTGGTGGTTGGGGGTGGGGATCTTAGTACCACCTCTTCCTATGCAGTTTTAGCATCCCATGCCTCTTACACCTCCTTACACAGAAGTCAAACAAAGCAAGCCACTTCATCCTAGCCTGTCCTTTCCCCCCGCTCTATATAAAGATAGCTACAGATGGCATGCATAGATTGATGCTCCAAAACTCCCCAGTGCCCACTCCCTTCCATCAAGCTGGTTCCTAAATCTGTGGATGTAGCAGACTTCAGAAGAGGAAGTGGTATGATGGCACAGCATGAGCCCTGGCACACTCGAGTCCAGGCTGTGCCAGAGCCCTGATGCCCGAGTCTCACCGGCTCTGAGGCAGCACTAGGAATGGCATCTGGCTGCCCCATTGCCCACATGAGGGGAGTCTGGTGCTGAAAGCCAACTTTCTCTCTCTCTCTCTCTCTCTCTCTCTCTCTCTCTCTCTCTCTCTCTCTCTCTCTCTCTCTCTCTCTCTCTGGTACACTCTGGGTAGGCGGTAAAGAAATCCACAGTAATGTGGGAAGAAAAGGAGTAGTGATGGGGGAGGGGTGTAGACATCTGAGAGAAGCAACTTTGACTACTTCCTCCTGTCTAGCTCATTCTCCTGCCTACTGACTGAGTCCAGAAGAAAAGAAGGCTGGGCCAGAAAGAAGAGCAAAAACAATTGCTTTTGACCTCTCTTCCGTTCAAGTTCGTGTATTTGCTGTCAATATGTTTCAATGCTCCTTCCTCTGAGATCCTAGATTCCACCTCAGATATTTATCCTATTTTAAGCACTAGATAAAATACTTAATGCTTCTTTCCCCTTTAGCAGAAGTGAAAGTTAATATTGCAATCCCCTATTCCCCCCTTTTTAAGAGAAAACAGAAATGTTAAAGATATTATCAAGATCACACAACTCTTAAATGACAAGAGTCAAGATTCAAACTCAAGTCCAGGGAATTTCGAAGCTTGTATCCCTGAAGGATCTCATAAACCCCAACCAGTTATCATGACAAAGCAGAAAAGCATTACTCGAGGCTCCCTACCTCAGAGGTATTATTTACATTTTAATAGCCTGTCTCTTAACAAGGCTTCAATGAGCAAAGAAATGAATTGCTTGTAATGCTATTTAGAGCACTGTGATAGGTCACAGAGGAAATTCATGGGGTCAGGGGCATCTCAAATAACAATGTCTATCTCAGTTCCATAAAATGAAGCCGAGCTGGCATGAAGGAATACTGCAACCCCTGCTTCGCGTTTATTTTGATAGAAACTTTGCTTATTAAGGGTTGTAAGTAAGAGAAGAGAAATTTTATTTGGGCATAGAAAAGCCTTCCCAGTGAGGGAAAGATCAGATGACTATTAATAACATTTACATACACGCTCAATACGCACACAAACACACATACAGTTACCCACATTCACACACTCATACACACTTACACAAATTCATACATACACAGTTACACATTCACACACATACACAATCTGGAGCACTTGACCTTGACACGGTATACCTCATTTTATTTTCTAGGACTTTCTAAATAAAGATCCATTAGTATTTGCCATTTTATCTACTTGAAACAATGTTAGATAAGCAAAACTACAGTATTCCAACATATTCCTTTGGGGAAAAACAAAAACAAAAACGTGTTCCCAGATTTGAGTCCTGAATGAGTTGTGCAACTAATAAAATGAAAGGATTCAGTTGTCCCCTTCCTCCAGGCCGCCTGACTTCTGTGGACGATACCTTCAACTGTAACCTAAATGAATTCTGTCCTCTTTCACCGCCCCTTCCTGGAAATCATTACTTCACAACTACCAAACACAGGTTCTAGAGTGCAAATGTCCCTATTTACCTCCTCTCACATCATGCTAACTGCACAGGATACATCTCCATATGAAGGAAAGACACATGGTATTAGCCTGCTCCACTGCTGACCTTGGCAGAGGCTAGGATGCCAGCATCTTGCTCAAGTGTTCCCTCCCTCCTGGCCATTCCCCTTCTAAAAGGCTCCAAATTAGAGGGAAGGCAAGAAGACGAGCCTTGCTAGGAAGGCTTTCCTATATCCAAATAAAGTCTCTCTGGTTACAATCTCTAACAAGAACAGCTTCTGTTGATAGAAAAGTAAAGCAATATAGCACAGACAGGCAACATGCTACAATCCACCCGATTCTTCTGCCTGCTACAGGAGTGGAAAGAAGATAAGCAGAGCTCCAATACCAATGGAGGCTTTGCTCTCCTAGGATTGCATTCCTGTTTTCTTCAGCATTCTGGCACAGCCAAGAAGTCTTTTGCATCTCAGCTCTGTTGATCAACAAAGGTATGTTCTCTGACAAAAGCTTTTAAACTAGTGGCACAAGGCATGTTTTGTTTCTAGAAGTATTTGCGCTTAAGGATACTCAGACTAGGCAGTTCTTAGCTTGAGCAAAAGCCCATTGCAGTGGTCTGTAAACCCTGTACCATTGTTTCCCTTCTATCCTGTGAGCTCGTTCTTTACAAGTATCTGGAGCTTTGTCTGCCCTTACTCCACTCAGCCTAAAATTCTCTACCAACTAACTCATCCATCCTAAGGGCTCTGCCTTGGCTTTTCTTTTTAGCTAGAATAAAATCTCCCTTTAGAAGCCAGTGAGATGCATTAGCAGGGAGGACACTTACCAGGCAATGTTGATACCCTCAGTTTTCCCTGGAACCTGACTCCATAAAGAGCCCTTTGACCACCACACAAGGACTATGGTATGTACATACATACATACACACCCACCTCCCCACACACAAATATAAATATCAATAATAATAACTAATTTAATTTTTTAAAAGGCTACCCCAGAAATCTTCTTGGCTCTCTACCTCACCACATCATCTATGTTCAAAGACTACCTTTCAGAGGCCTTAGCTTCTTCTTTAAGCATCCTGAGAAAGATGCAATCACCTTCCTGCCCTTTTCCAAACACCCTTTCCCATATATTTCTTTTTCTTTTCCACAGCACTCGTCATTTTACAGTATACTGCCTAGTTCTTTATTGTGTTAACCATTTGTTTTTTATTTTCACACTCTGGGAGATGTGAACTCAGCGACAGCAGAGATCTTTGAGTTTTCATCATTAATCCATCTCAGAAGTCTTGAGTAATTCCAGGTAACAGGCACTTGAGAAGTGTTGGCTGTAAGAACATCAAGAGAAAAGGACCCACACTCATGATGGAAGTGCTTCCTAGAATAGTATTTCCATCCAGACACACAGAAAGCTGGCCCTGTGCCTCCTGCATTCCTCCCAGTCTTGGTCTTTGGCCCTCTTTGGTCCATTTTCCTCTGTCGAGTTCACACTCTAACAATGCTGGGATCCAGAGATCCTGGCTTCCCACTGAGGTCTACCATTCCTTGATTTGCTTCTTTAGTTGTGTATAACTCAGCCTGTCCTTCCTACTCTTCTGAGTCTGCATGTCACCTGGATGTGCCTGAATGATAGAATCTTCTGCCACACCACATCCTTCTCAGGGACACTTTATAGCTCACAGAAGCCCTTCTAAGAGCATATGAACCCTTGAAGGAGGTAAAACTCCTGAATGTATCTGAATGCATTTAAATCAATAGCAGCAAGCTCTGCATTCCATCAGGAAACAAGTTTAATAAAGACCATGATGCATAATTATGCCTCCTTTTGTTCTGAATGTCAGAAGTAACCTTGAATTTTCTCATCATCATGACAAGAGCTAAACAATGTAAAAACCAGAAGCCACAATGATGACAAACTGTCCCTATACTACACATGTGTTTTACAGAAAAAAAAAAAACTCTCCTGGTCTAAATCTTTCTGACAGGAAAAAAAACAAAAATCAAATGATCCTTTACTTCCCAACAGCTACTCAATCTCAAAGCAGAGCAGTCATTCCTTTTAACTGTCGGCAGCCATACTACCCAGTTTATAACATGGGATGTTTCAGACCAGAATGAATTGTGGAGCACCTACTCGCTCATTATACCAGTGAAGTTTCAGCATCAATGAGCCCCCGTGTGCTTCCCACAATTCTCCATCACGTAGGACCTGCCCATCCTCAACATCTTAACATCCTAGTCTAATCCCAATCATTTCATCCCATAGTATATGAATGATGCCTAACAGGTGTGTGTGTGTGTGTGTGTGTGTATGTGTGTGTGTGTGGTGTATATCACTTACACACCCAAAAGTGAGTTCATATTTGTAACCTGACTTTACCCCATAGCTGCATAAAGAGGGGATGCTACTTGCTATTCTCCATATTTTGAGTAGACACTAAACATATAAGGGAGTGTGGATGACCACGTAGCTGGTTCATGATGAGTCAATAGATGATTCTTTCTAGTGCTTGACTTGTCACTCAATGCCCAGTGTTCTTCACTCTCAGATGATACTCCTGTGAATAAGCTACTTTCCTGATATCAGATACTCTCCCTTGCCCTAAGTCTGTTCCATATAAGGACATGCACTGAAGTTAGTTGAGGTACAGATACTGACAGACATTCTCTGCACAGCAGCCCTCCTCCTCTGTGCTCCTGACTAACACCTTGACCATTGCTTGTTATACTGTGTCACAGTTGCTGGCATATGTACCTTTCTCCTGTGAGTGCCTTCAGGGTGAGAGCTGAACACTTTCCAGCCTAGTTGCCCCAGAGTTTATCATAGCACTTGAATGTGGAAGTTTGCAGCACTGATACTTGTTTAATGAATGACAATGATGACCATAAGAAGTAAGGGCATCTCTCAGAGTTCACATTCTGACACACTTGACCCATCATCATCATATGGGTGACTCATTAATAGGGTCATTAAAAGTGGCATATCATGCAATGCCAATTCAAAGGTCACTCCTCAAGTAATAATCTGAAGTCTTGGGAACCCCAAAGCACTGATGTTTTATGTATCTTTAAGGGATCCCAACACAGAGCAGATAAAATTATCATGCTAAGAGGGACAGAACAGATGGAGAAAAGAACTATAGAGAAAGCAGGGGAGAAGTCAGAGCATCAGGGGAACTTCAGCTACATAACTTACTGTAACATATTCTGAGAAGTTTGTGTGCTAAAGGGACTGAACCCTAAGTCCTTACAGGGAAAATGGCAGCAGAGCATCAGGCATCCAGTTGGTCACCGTGTTCAGTCAGTAATGGCCAAGCTACCTAGACGGTCCCATAATGGTTGGTTTTGACTCATAAATTCACACTTAAAATCTTATATCCAGCTGGACCCACACCCCCCCCATACACACTCACACACCAAGACCAATCTCACGTGTCAACCACAGCGATGTTGGCTTGCAAACTTTCTCAGGGCCTCTGAAAACATTTTGCATTCATGTAATGCTTCATGTCCTTTGTGTCGAGAAGTACTCTGGGGACACAGGCATGATTTAAATGTATGTGCCTCCTGCCTGCATTGAGCTCTCTCACTTCAGTAGACCCAACAAACCTGCCCAGTTGCTAGGGGCCATAACAATTTCTATAGTAGAGATTCTGTGTGTCTTAGTTGCTATTCTAGTGCTGTGAAGAGACACCATAACCAAGGTAACTTATAGAAGAAAGCACTTAATTGGGGGCTTACATACAGTTTCAGGGAATTAGTTCATGATCTCCATAGCAGGAAGCATGACAGCAGGCAGCCATCTAGAGTCGTAGCTGAGAGCAAATATCCTGATTAAAAGCAGCAAGCAGAGAAAGAGAAAGCGAATGTCGTGTGGGATTTTGAACCATTAAAGCACACCTCCTCCAACAATGTCATAACTCTTAATCCTTCCCAAACAGCTCCACCCAACTGGGAAATAAATATTCAACTGTGTTAGCCTATGGGGTACATTTTCATTCAAACACCCACATTGTGAAATTAAGGGAAGAAAAGAAAGGTCTATTTAGTATCATATCACCTTGCGATAGGTATGTATTAACATGGAGGCATAAGAGCAACTTTGAACTGGCTCCCTAGATCTCTGGGGAGAGCCCAGTGACTCACTTGGGAAGAGCTACAGCATTCCAACAACTGTAAGTCAACAAGGAAACAGGAAACAGAGACTGGGTTCGGGTTGCATCTGTGTTAGAAGTGGAAATGATTCTAGTCCCCTATAGCAAAGCATGGACTGAGACCACTTCATCACCAGTCCTGTTTACCCAGGGCATTGAATGAGGTTTATCCATTGGATGTCCTGAAAAATAGTTCGATGAAACCATCCATACCACCTTTTCCTCCTTAGAAGTTCACATTACATTCTTTATTGTTTGCCTTTAAACTTGATCTCCAGTGCCAGCTCTTCCCTGTTCCCAGTCTTGGTATCATCCCTATACATAAGAACTTCAATACAATGCAAATTAGAGAAAGAGGAAATGAAACAAGAGCCAACCACAGGGGAATGGTAGTAGTCAGGATTTGGATGGGAAACACTACTCACTGTTCAAGCAGAGGCTAACTGGTAAAAGACAGTGGAGGCAGCAGTGCCAAGGGATTTGGGGGCACCACCTTGTAGAGCTGTGAATACCACAGACAAGCTTATAGTGTGGTCCACCTGTGTCTTCATCTTGGGATGTTATCACTGTAGAGTAGACGCTGTTGGTTCTATTACTGAAAGTTAGGGAAGGTCATGGTTTTTGCTGTCTACACTCTGTTGGAATGCCTCAGATGTGCTGCACATACAGAGACTTCTGAGGGACTACTCTGCCAAGTAAACATGAGACACTGAGCACTGATGGGTGAGACTCAGGTGGACACTGATGTCCCTGCACTCAACCTAAAAATCAAGCCTGTCTACCGAGGACCATCTCTTGTTTAATAGCACTGGAGCTTCTTGATGTTCAATCCCAGCAGACATGATCTGCTCCTCTCTGCATACTCTCCATCTTTCTAGGAGCTTTCTGGGGGTGGATGTCTTCTGTAAACTGCAGTCATTTTTATGACTTACATATAATATGGCAAATTACAATGACTGTTTCCACCAAGCCAAGTGTACTCCCTTCTCTTTTTTTTGGGGGGGGGGTTTAGAGACAGGGTTTCTCTGTGGCTTTGTAGCCTGTCCTGGAACTAGCTCTTGTAGACCAGGCTGGTCTCGAACTCACAGAGATCCACCTGCCTCTGCCTCCCGAGTGCTGGGATTAAAGGCGTGCGCCACCACCGCCCGGCTGTACTCCCTTCTTAAACCCATGCAAAGATATTTGTTAGCAAGCTGGGGGCTATCAATGACCCATCTTTGATACTTTAGGGCATTTGAGTGAAAGAAAGTTAAAAACCAATTATAAGAATCAACAATGTTGTCTCTAACTTCGCTCTCTGAGGGAGAAGAAAGTATGTCCTGCATGTCTTAGTCATTCACAACCAAACCATCCCCACTCCAAAACCTCTGTGTTACTAAGTTCCAGTGACAATGAGATAAAAACCAAGAAGTCACTAGAAGTAAGGCTTTGTCTACATCCTGGGTACTGAGAATAAAAACTGCTTCCATGGCAAAATAATCTGATGATTACAGGGAACGTATTTTCAAAATTTCAAAAATTGAATCTATGATTTGACAAATTATTTGGGAAACATAAGAAAAAGAGACTAATCCTGAAACATCTTTGGCATGTGGATCCTTATACAGTGTCCCTTCTAAAGAGAAATACAGAACATACACTTGGGATAAACCAATTAACACAGATCACTAATTACAACCATTGCTTAACTACAGTGCCATGTAAGAAGGATGTGTCAGCATTCTCAGCTGAGCCCTTGGGTGACCTCACTGTTAAGCTACTGGCTCTCAGGTTTCAACATTCTGTAAGCAAGGAACAGGCTCAGAAGCTGAAGACTTATTTGTGCACTGTCTTCCCAGGGAGCTGACCCTTTATACAGCTGAGACCATAATAAAGCATCAGTTTATATGCTACCTAATAATTATTTTGTTCTCATGTGAAAAATGTACATTGATTGCCCAAGCATGCATTCCATCACATCCCCATACCCACATGTGCTCGCATTTCCACTATAGCCTCTCCCTGTGTCTGTCTACCTTTCTTCCATCAAAGCCTCTATGTGTGTGTGTCCTCTGGTGATTTACGTCTCTGTCTCTTTCACACACTTCTGTCACAACTTCTCTCTGTGTCTCTTTGCCTCTCTGTCTCTGTCACTCTTTCTCTGTCTCTGTCTCCCTGTCTTTCTGTCTCTGTTTCTTTGTCTTTCTCTGTCTCTGTCTCTCTCTGTCTCTCTGTCTCTGTCCGTCTCTGTCTCTCTGTCTCTCTTTCCCTGTCTCTGTCTCTCTGCCTTTCTGTCTCTTTCTCTCTGTCTCTCTTGCTTTCTGTCTCTGTCTCTGTCTCTGTCTCTCTCTCACCCAGAGTTGTCACAGTCTCTATATGTGTTTTTGTTTGTAGAGACTCTCTCTTTCTTTCTCTCTCATACACAAACGCAATTCCTCATAGCCTCTGTATGTGTGTGTCTCTCTCTGCCTCTGTGTATCTATCTGTCTGTCTCTCTGTCACTGCATGTGTGTGTGTTTCCCTCTCTCCTTCCCTCCTTCTCTCTGTCTCTATTCTTAAACACACACACACATGCAAACACACACACACAAACACACACTCCTAAAACACACTCTTGAGCACGTGACATGGATATAGTAACTCCATTTGGTGGCAGCTCCTGGGAGGGCTGAAAATGGAGCCAAATTTGCATAGGATGCCAGACAAGCCCTCCGGCCCCTGAAACTTCACACCTGTCTCCTGCCAGTACCCAAAATGCCATCTGTTTCTCTGGGAAAGCCAGACACAAGGCCCTTTTCAAATGGCTTTGGTAGAAGATGAGAAATCCTGGCAATGGGGAGTCCTAATTGCTGAAAAAGAACTCCATGGTATGTAACACACAGTTTCAGGCAGATCTGAAGAAAAAATCCCTGCCAGGGTCTTTTACAAACTTCTGGGTAATGACTGAGGCCTGCAAAAGCGAAACCATTTAAGGACTCAGCCTAGCTCCAAATTGTTCCCACTAACTCTCCAAGAGAGGAGTTCTACGGAGCAGGAAGACACACAAAGGGGTGGGGGGTGACGTGACAGAGCTCTATTTCTTCATCTACTCCACTCTGAATTTGAGATGCTCTCCTGAAGATTTTTCTACCATTTCACATAAACAATTTTACTCATTAATGCTACTTTAAAAAGCAATTCTACTTCCAGTTGATAGAGCACAGGGGAAGGAAACACCTCTCCAGGGCCCACTCAGCGAGGTCTGAGCATAGCCCCATAGAGATATGAGATTTGTGGACTTCTAAGACAGGCCTGAGTGAGGAGAGAGATGGCAGCAGAGTCCTCCAGGGTGACATCGATGATGCTCGTGACTGTATGGTAGCTTGGTATACAAACAAAATGCAAACAAGACTGTCTCCGCTGCCACATGCCCCTGGTGGCCAAATCATCTTTGTTGAGAGCTGCTGCAAACTAAGGCTATTCAGAGACCTCATCAAGCCCATTATCGGGGTGTGGGTGATACTGAGGGCTCTGAGAGTATAGCACTCACCATATTAGAGGTTTCCCACTGCCCAGGAGGCTGGGTCTCCATTAATGGTACGGTCTGTGAATCCGGAACTGATCCCACCTGAACACTGTGGTCATCCCAGCACAAGGCTGAGTCTGGTCCAAGATTGAAAGAGTGAACGACAAGATGACAATCCCTGTCTCCCTGCCCAGACCTGGGCTCCCTGTGCCCATGTCTGTGTCTGTCTGTGATGGCAGTCTGGGGTGGGAGAAGGAGCTTCAGAAACTAATAAAATAAATGACTAAATAAATGGAAACTCTTGTCTAAAGAATGCAAAGATAAGATAAATCATTTTGAGTCCTGGGAAAATTATCTCCACCATCCCGTCCCGGATTCTCTGTTCATCCAGAAAACACTTTAATTTATCTTGTGAAATTTTTCATCCGCTAGACGAACATTAAGCATTTCTTCTTTTTTTTTTAATACTCCCCTCTCTACAAAGGTGGGTTGGCTCCCAGCTCATTGGAATAAAAGCTCCATTAGCTTGTGGAGTTGGCTTGAGTTCAGGGCCAGCAGAAGGATAAAGAAACCTGACACTCATTCTTCATGTAATTAGAGTTGGTAAAATAAACTGCATGCATTTCGTTAGAGAATGGATCTGTCAGGCCCAGGACAGGTTCGGAATCCCCCTCACGGCACTAATCTTTTGTCTCAGATTAACCCCCAGCTGATAACAGAAGTTTCCTGTGGAGTAGCTAGGGGAACATTCCTCCATTCCATCCCCCAGACCTTCATGTGTGTGAATCTCTGGGCCCAGCTGGCTCATACTGTGAACATTGCTCTTCTTTCACAGGGCACATGTGTTCCAAGTCCCCCAGGAGCCCTGTGTGAGATACCTCATCCTTCCCAAAGATGAATGTCGGCACCCACCCTCAGTCCATAGGCCATGTTTTCCATGCTGGAGGATGGGCTACATGAGGCATCTACACTTCTGGCCAGCAGTATGACAAGCAACAACATAGATTAGTTGGCTGATTAGCACTCATTAGAATAATCTCAGAAAATAAATCCTCTTTTGAAACAAAGTAGACACCTCCTAAATTTAAATAATGACTCTTAACTGTATTAGCCCCCTCTTCTAATATCTTTAGCCAATCAATATCTGTAAAATTTCATTCTCTATTCCTTGATCTCTTATCTCCGGTGTCATTGATAGTAGTGTTTGGCTGTGCATAGGAGTGTTTCCTTGGCTATTTGCTCCTGTGGGAGTGTTTCCAGAGATATTTACACTGTCTTGAAGCTTCATTGGTGACAGAGATCAGCAAGAGGAGGCTGAGAAGGGTCTGTTCATGCCTGTACTGTCTTTTCTCTTTGAACTCAGCCATTTGGCATCTGTGATGTCCTTTACTTCAAGCTTGCTGGAGAGTCTCTGGGCAACTCCTCTCCTTCCTTGCCTTTTGCACACCCTCCTCCCTCCCTCTCCTCACCCCTTCTATTCTCTGTGCTCATTCCCCTTCTGGCTTCTTCAATTTCAATGAGTTTATTGGCATGACAAATGTTGCCAAAGCCAATAGCACTGAGTCTCAGTGTCTGGGGATAGATTTCACAGTGGGAAGGGGTGGCTGGGGCCTCAGACCACATTCCCACTGTGGGCTTCTTTCTCTGTCTGAAATGGTGGCAGGCTGCCAGAAGCCTTGCTCACTTGGATTTCCAGCCTCAGCTGACTCACCAGCCCTGTCTCCAGACAGAGAGAGCATTCTACGGACAGCAAAGGTCAGTTCTGAAGTCTGAAGTCTAAGAGAGGAGAGATCTTAGGCTTCTGAGAAGCTGCTTGTCAACAAATCTGTACTACCCTGTACCAAGTGCACTGCTACGGTCCCAGTTCCTAGAGCTGCAAATTCACAAGCCAGGTCATCACCGTTCCCAGTGACAAAAAGGTTGGCTCTCATTCCAGATGTTCACACCAGATTTGAAAGGGTCCTTAAGAGGTCTGTTAAACAAATGAGAGTCATGCCTTTTTATATGACACACGCAAAGACACAGATTGCGCACGCGCGCGCGCGCACACACACACACACACACACGCACCTTATCAGCACGGCAGACTTCTCCCCTACAGGGTATGTTAGCTGATGGAAATTTCCATTTGCAATGAAAATCAACTTGAGAAAACGTCACAGCATGAGACTGGTTCCCCCTTCCTAGCTGTCCCAAGATTGATCTGGTCCACAGGGTGTCCCAGATCATTGCATTCGTAATTTCATTCTGCTTATGATCTATTTCTTATACGATCAATATGATAAATGCAGTAGAGAGCAAAGTGGGTTACAGCCGACACTGGTGAGGTGAAGCAGAGAGGAAGCTCGGGACTGCTGTGCTATGTGTCTCATGAAGCAGAAAAGCAATTCGGCCAGACCAGAAGCTGCCAACAAGGTGACAGATCTTGGGTGACAGATGCAAAGTTTGTGACTCCATTTCCCTCAACAAGGGGTTATGGTCCTTCTCTGTGTCTCCATTCCAGCTTTCTTCAGGAGACCAGAGTTAGCAGTGTAAAGGGGTTAGGTGAGAGAGAATGTAATAATGGCAAGTCCTTTCTTCCTGTCTCAGCCTGTCTCTAGAGACCACCATTTCTAAAGCAAAAATATAAGAGGACCAAGTACCACAATATCAGAGAACCACAGGAGAACAAGACAGGGCACAGTGAGCCATGTGTTCCCATCACCTTCCCAGCTAGGCAATAATAAGGCCAGGTTCTGTTACTCCCCAAATGCACTTGCATGTCTTGGTGTCCTTGATCCAGCCATTGAATCCCCCGCATCAAGGTTTTATCATCTGTAAAAGGGATCAATTATATTGTGATGGCAGCAGCTGTTGCTTCTGGGAAGTGTTTTCATAAAGATGGAATAATGTAAACAACGAAAAGCACACAGTGTGCTGCATGTGTGCAGAGTTGGCGGAGACTGTGGAGGATAAAGCAAAGTCCCTGCCCTCAGAAAGACTGCAGATGGACCAGTAAGATGATCAGAGGCTGTAAAGGGAGCTGTAGGACACATCAGGAAGGAGAGCTGTTTCCAAACCTAGCAGGTATGCAACCAGGGATCTCCCACCCCCATGCTACATGAATTGAATAAATTCCTCCCCCACTCTGAGTCTCTATTTCTCCAGTGATCTTAAGGCAATTGGGTGATTCTGTGACACTGTGAGCCATTGTGTGGATGTGGATGGTACAGATCTGAGACTTTAAGGGGACAAATCAAAGCTCGTTTTCAGGCCGGGAGGACATGTTGTGGCAGAATAGAAGAGCATGGTATTGAATATGTGAAAATTGACCTCACCAAGTCCCCCAGATCAGAGTGTGAGTCCCAATCAAGCATGTTCAAACAGGCTCAAACACTGGGAAGGCAGACTGGGAAGGAGGACAGTGAAGAGGTCTGGAGGATGCATGAATGTGGAGACCTTATCCAGGATAAGAGAAAGTAGAAAGAAGTGGATGCTGACAGTGGGCTGGGTGGGCTCCTCACATTAATTAGATTTGAGGACCCTGACCTGCTTCTCCCTCAGCCTCCATTTGCATCTGGAGCACTGCAGCCTTCTGGAAACTCTGGGGAGAAGTGTTCTGCCGCTCCAAGTCTATTGTTACTAGTATCCACTTAGGAAATTCACTGTGGCAATACCTTATCTCTACCAGACACTTTGCCCACTGCTGCAGAAAGCAAGATGGAAAGAGGGAACTGAGGGCTGGCTGTCCCAGAAGGATGGATTCCAGCAATTTTATTTTATTATTTTATTGCCCCCGAATGTCCCATGGACTGTGGAAAGGAGCTGACAGACAGACCCTTCCATTTTATCAACTAGATAGTTTAAGGTGTGAGATCTCTCTAGGAATCAATCCTGAGAAGGTAGGAGTCCAGCTGACAACCATTTTGCAGCCCATGAAGAAGCAATCAGCACAACCCATCAGCATAATAACCACTGGCAAAGACACCAAGAAAGTGCTCTAGGCATGGATAAGGTTTGTAAAGACTGTGTCTTAGATGCTAACAAGACGGTCATTCTCTCATTTAATTAGTGTTTTCTCTCACTAGAAAAAGGAGTCCCAAGGTACTCAAGCATTGCCTCCTTTACCTGTGGTTGAGACAACTTTTACTTATTAAGAGTCACAAGAGTGATAATTAAATGAGCCATGGGTACAGGCCAAGTATGGATAGTCCAAGACCTTCTTAAGGAGATGGAAACCCAGGTAAGGTGTAGCTGTGAAGAGAGTTGCAGCTGTTAGGATATTAAAATAAATAAGCACTTTTAATAATGAAAACTGCTTAATTTAGTCAAAGATTTCTCATTTCATCTCTACCTAAATCTCTCAGAATGCATGATATTCAGAGAGAATGCCAAGTAGTATCAAAGAACAACACCTGCATACATTGATCTTCATGAGGTGAGTGGTCCAGACAGAGGGCAACCAGCTGCCTTACAGTGAAGAGGATCACCAATAAAGGAAAACACTTCCATGAGAAAGGTAATATGTTCTCTCTACATCCCCTACTGTTCCTCCCCACCCCCTACAGTTCCTCCTCTCCCCCTACAGTTCCTCTCCTCCCTCTACAGTCCCTCCCCATCCCCCTACAGTTGCACCCCAACCTCTCTATAGTTGCTTCCCCATCTTTCTCCTTCTTAGTCATTTTGTACTGACCTCTTAAATTTCTCTGAGTTCTCAACCTTAAAGACATTTCTTACTTGTTCTATGCCATCAGTTGAGCTACATCTATTTTGTGGGTCATGAATTCAAATCACATGGGAAGCAAGAGCCAGTTTCTGGGGCATTTATGAACATCCTGGGTAGAATCTTGGCTAGCACTACTTGCACTTGTGTGTGTGTGTGTGTGTGTGTGTTTTGTATGTATACATATGTGTGTATTTGATGGTACCATTTGCCTGTGATTTGTGTGTGTATGGTGCACAAGTATGTGTCTCTCTCTGCTGTTACCATTTGACTGTGATTCAACTTTCCTTGGGTGTGCATGTGCATGCCTTCAGTAGCCAGAGGTCAACTTCTTCGTTACTTAGGATCTAGCCACTTAAACTTTTTTTTTGACACAATGTCAGACTGGCTACCCAGCAAGCTCCAGGAATTTTCCTATCTCTGCCTTCCTGGTGCTGGGATTGACAACGACATGCAACTCTGCTTGTGGTTCTGGAGACTGGATGGAAGTCCTCATGCTTGCACCACTCTTTACCAACCTAGCTATCCCCCTAGCCCTTGCTGAAACTCTTATCAGTTCTTCCAACATCTTGGTCACTGTTCTCCTTAGCATATTCTCACTATTTCCAAAATAAGCCAAATACCAAAAAATCCATGGGAATTTTCCAATGGGAAAATTTCCAAAATCACCAAAGACTTAAATTACCACCTCATAATTGGAAAAGTCCACCAGAGAGAAGAGAAATAAATCTCTCATCTTCCTGGGCTTGCCAACTGAAACACCGTCTGCCTCTAATGCAAAACTGTCACAAGGCTATTCCCAGTGAGCTCAACCCCGTAATTAGAAGCAGCCCTTCTTTGCCTTTGGTCTTGGGTGTTTTCATTATTGGGCTACTAGAGCCAAGACATTCATTTTGCCAAGGAAAATTTTCCTTTGAAGCTTCCATGTTATCCAAACAGAGAACTGGAGTTGACTCAGGCAGTTCTAAAGATGGTTCTGAGTTAATGTTAAAACAATACTCAAGTATCAGCTAACCTGTTCCTGCCCCCAGTTTGAATAAAGGAGCTATGTACAAGAACCTGTTTTCTTACGTTTAACTGGTTGTGGTGGTTTGAATAAGAATGGCCCCCAGAGGCTCATATATTCAAATGTGTGATCATTAGGGAGTGGTACTACTTGACAGGGATGAGGTGTGGTCTTGTTGTAGTAAGTATGGCCTTGATAGAGAAAATGTGTCACTGGAGGTGGGCCTTGGAGTTTCAAAAGCTCAAGCCAAGCCCAGTGTCTCTCTCTTCCTGCTGCCTGTGGATCCAGACGTAGAACCCTCAGCTATTCTCCAGCACCATGTCTGCCTGCATGCTACCATGCTCCCCACCATGACAATACTGGACTAAGTCTGAAACTGTAAGTAAGCCCCAATTAAATGCTTTTTCTTATAAGTGTTGCTGTGGTCATGATGTCTCTTCACAGCAGCAGAACCCTGACTAAGACACTGTTCAAGACAATGCACCAGATACAACTACAAAAACAACTCCATTACCCTGGAGAACCACCCGCCCTGCTTCTTACAATGTGTTCCCAAATCCTCCTCAGAAATGTGTGTACAACAAAAGAACAGGAAGACTGTAGGATGAAGGGAAAGGCTGCCTGCAGAGAATTTTATTTCCATTCTGCAAGGGATTCATGTTACAAAATTGATAAAATTGCAGTTTGGGGATGATTTGGTGCAGCTTTCAAGATCTATGCTGTTCAGAAGCAAGGTATCATTGTGTGCTGTCTACTTCCTGGAGAGTGGAGTGGGGTCATCATAATGAAAGCCACATGAGAACATTCTGAAACTAGTCCTGACAATAATCTGACTTGAAAAAATGGAGTGTTTTCTGTCCCAGGCAAGGCAAGAGCTGATGAGAGGGAAGAGGCTCTTTCCTGAGAGATCCCAGGTACCGTGGTTCACTCACCTCTATATAGATCTTACACTCAGCTCCTTTGCTGTCCTACCTTCATTTGCCAATCTCTCTCCTCGCTGCCTTCACAGCTCCTGAAGGGAAGCCTTGCCATCTAAACTTTTCAAGACACTCACTTTGGTGGGAAAAATGAGTATGTGAACCAAAGACTCTTCATTAGATACAGTCTTAAAGCCTGTCTCATGAATGAACACCTATAAGAACAGCCTACCACCAGTGACAAGGCAGTTGCTACTCACAGCACAGCAGGAAATGCTGACTGCACAGGGCCAGGAAACCCAAGAGGTAACACTAGGCACCAACACATATAAGCCAGCTTAGAGAAAAGAGTTGAAGTCAAGATCTTGGGCTTAGCCGGGCGGTGGTGGCGCACGCCTTTAATCCCAGCACTCGGGAGGCAGAGGCAGGCGGATCTCTGTGAGTTCGAGACCAGCCTGGTCTACAAGAGCTAGTTCCAGGACTGACTCCAAAAGCTACAGAGAAACCCTGTTTCGAAAAACCAAAACCAAAAAAAAAAAAAAAAACAAAAACAAGATCTTGGGCTTAGATTGCTTGGAGTTGACTTCCTAGGTCAAATCCTGATTCGCCAGTTTCCTCTACAGTGACCTTAGATGACTTGACCTTTCCAACTGTGCTTTAGTTTCTCCTCTGTAAAACAATAATAATGAAAATACCAAGCTCATTCAGTACCAGCAAAACCAAAATGAAACGTTACAAATAAAATAGGTAGTATATGCAAAGGCATAGATAATTAGTACAATAAGCACACATATATCTAAATGATATAACAAATGCCTTAGTTTCCACAAAGATTAACACATAGCATTGCTTTTTTGTTTTGTTTTCAGTTCTTTGTTTCTTTTTATTGTGAAAGGAGCCTCATTCTTTAATTCAGACTGGCTTTCAGTCTTCCTGTCTCCCATACACCAACATGTATAGTCTGATCATCGTTACTTTATCCATGGATACAACCACCCTATCCATGTCTCTGATTAATTTTACGATTGTGTGTGTGTGTATGTGTGTGTGTGTATAGGACACGCATGTGTGGTTTTATATGTGCACATAGGAATCCAGAAGAGACATCAACCTTCCAGAACTGGAGTTACAGGTGGTTGTGAGTTGTTCATTGTGGACGCTGAAAAATAAACTCCAACCCTCTTTAAAAGCAATGCATGCTCTTAACCCTTTCCCTAATTATTTCAAGAAAAGTATTATTTTTTTTTAACATTTCACTGTGCATTTAAAAGTAAGTCTTTAAAATAACTACAAGGTTACCTGTCTTTCCTAAAATATAAAACTATGAATATTAAATAGCAGTCATTGTCCTCTCTTCCTCTCCCTCCTTCCTCAAAAAAAAAATTGAGAAAAAACTCTACATGTTGTAATTGTTAATGTTTTCTTAAGTTCTGTAGGCTTCTTCTTCTTCTTCTTCTTCTTCTTCTTCTTCTTCTTCTTCTTCTTCTTCTTCTTCTTCTTCTTTTGTTTTTGTTTTTCGAGACAGGGTTTCTCTGTGGCTTTGGAGCCTGTCCTGGAACTAGCTTTGTAGACCAGGCTGGTCTCGAACTCACAGATATCTGCTTGCCTCTGCCTCCCGAGTGCTGGGATTAAAGGCATGCGCCGCCACCACCGCCCGGCTCTCTTCTTCAATTCTTTTTATCTACCCTGAGCAAGTTTTTGATTATGAAATTGAATCATTTATTGACCAGTTCCTGATGGTTTATGTTTTATTTATATTATATAATTTAGTATGTTCTTCTGCACTCTGTATTTCTTATAGATTGTTAGGTCTCATGTTCAATAACCTGAGGAGACTGCTCCATGGTCATGCATGTATGTCTATGTGAGGACCACAGAGCTTGCTTGTCATATCAGCTTCTTGTATGCATGGTGGTAACATCAATGGCCGCTGCCAAATAAAACACAAGATATCCAATTACATTTGAAATTCAGATCAACAATGAATGATGGCTTAATAAGAATATCCCAAATGTTACATGGGATAAACTTATATTACATAATTATTTACTGTTTATCTGAAATTTATATTTAACTAGGAATCCTCGTATCTTTATTTGCTGAACTTCGTTTTGGTAAAGACTGCAAAATACTGTTTTGATTTGATTATTTCTTCTCTCACTGCTTATAGCATGTTAATAAAAAAGAAACCCCCTCACTCATTTGCTATAATAAAGATGATTTAAAGGACATGGAATTCAAGCTGGGTTTTACTGATGATCAGTTTTTAAAATAGTGGAATAGTTCCTTCAGTGGTCTATAGAAACAACATCATGAACTCATCACATGGACATATTTGTTGTGAACGTTATCCTCTTTCATCCTACAATTATCCCACCTCTGGTAAGTGGGCATCAGGATCCAGAGTCCCTTCCTCATGACACTTCATCCTGTTTGATATTTACTCTGTTTCCCGGTGTGACAATTTCCAACTTCACCTTGTGTGTTTCCTTCTCTGTCTGAAATCCAACATTTCTTCAGGACACCTTATGTTAGGTGCTTCACACCACTGTCACCAAAACATCTAGGAAAGCAACATAAGGGAGCTCAGTTTCAGATAGCTTAGTTCTTCGTCACTGGGCCACACATTCTTACGAGGAACCATCTGACAATGGAACTATATGAAAGGGAAGTTTCATCATAGGGGAGGAGGCAGAGAAAAGAGACATCAAGAAGGGTTCAGAATGAGAGATATGCCAAAGGACTACTCACTCCTAGGGATCTACTTTCTTCAAACAGGACCCGTCTCCCACCTCTCTCAATAATGCTATCATATTATGAATCCATTTAATTCATTGATTAGGTCAGAGCTCTTACAACCTAACTGCCTCCCTGTATACCCTCTCCAACATTCTCAGAGATGCACCTTACAATAATGTCCAGTCAAACCAGCAGTCAAGATTAGCCACCATACTCCTAGATCCTGCTTTTGGGAATTAATGTGCTACTTATATGGTTTATAATTTATTGCTTTATCTTTCCTATGAAATGACTTGAACAAATACAGATGTACTATTTATTTCACTGATTTGTCAAGGTTCAGAATACTCCCCAAACTGACTCCAGACAGAAGCATATCCTGCCTGATAGTTCACACGGCTGCACTGATTGAGTCTAGTGAGCTTCATTCTGTCTGCTTGTTTCTCCTTTGTGAATGTTAGTACCTGAGTATCAGATGATTACAAATCCCTCTGATACCCAGTAGACAGCAAGGAAACATTCATAAAAACTGGTGTTAAAGCAAGATGTGAGAGTTAGCCAATAAGAGGCTAGATCTAATGGGCCAGGCAGTAATTTAATTAGTACAACTTCCATGTGGTTATTTCTAAGGTAAGCTAGCCCGGTGGCCTGGAGCTGGGCGGGACGGAACAAGGGACCCAGCCTGAGCTCGTTGCAACAGAGTTGAATTGGATACATAGATCTATGTCTCTTAGCCCTGGATAAGAATCATTACCTATAAGTTTTTTTCGGTTTTTGTAAAGTGCAATTTGCCAATTTCTACCCATGAGTCATGGACTTTCCAGAAGTGATCACCAAGACTTAAATTAAATAATAAATCATGTTTCTATGATACAGAAATGCATGGTAGGATTTTGACCCATTTAGCCAGTGACTTTTGGGGCAGCAAGCCCTAGGGCATGGTCTTATCTGCCTACAACACAGCTTAAAAGCTGAGAGAGAAGGTCACACGTTATCTGTTATCTCTCTTGTTCTAGTTTCTTGGGTAGTTGGACATGAGCAGGAGGCAAAGAGATGGTTTATGGTTGGTGCTTTTCACCACTGGGCAGAATGGGTGAACAAAGGTTAATAGTGGCATCTGATTTGTCTATATCTGTGAGTTTGTCTTTTCATTGCACTCCTTAATAAATCAGTTAATAGATTTTGTGGGTTCTCACTTCAAGAACGTGTGACGAAAAAGCAGTCACTCTGCATAAGCACAGCTTCCCCGGGAACCTGCACACACTGAGCACAAATCAGCACACTAAGGGGTTTCCTTGAAGAGTTTCCCCTTATCTGTTTGAGATGGTACAATTCTGCTGGCAAAACCAGAAGGATAGCTTAGCTGGTCGTTTTACTTTCCCAGCGGTTTTCTACATAGAAAACATAAGAGCAGCAGAAAGTGGGCTTCCCCCTTAGAAGAGAACTGGCTGCATATTAGAGTTAATTACTCTTTTAATGTTACAGTTATCACCATGAAGGCAAAAGCTAGCTTGATTATCATCTAGCCCAGTGGCTCTCAACCTGTGGGTCACAACCCCTTTGGGGTTGAACAACCATTAATAAAAATAATTTTAAGATTGGGGGGTTACCTCAACATGAGGAACTGTATTAAAGAGTCACAGCATTGAGAAAGTCGAGAATCACTGCTCTAGCCCAGGGCTCTGTCTACCATTAACAATGCAGCTACTTCCTTTTTCTAATCCTAAAATTGCCCTACGGTAGCAATAGCAAAGTCCTTCGGTCTATCCAAGGGCTCTTTCTTAACCTCAGGTAGGATTCTTTGTGGGTCCAAAGTTGCTCACAGTGGTGCTCGGTCTGGCATGGACTTGTGCCTATGTCCATCCTGTACATAAGCAGAGCAACCTTAGCTGCTCTTGACCTCCAGGATAGTGCACTGGACATGGTATAAACAAAGCCAAGCTGGAGTCCTTGACATCTAGTCCCAAACAAATGGCCTAATAACACCTTTATGAAACTCTGAAATATAAAACTTGATCTCATTGTGCTCGCTGAATTTAAGGGCAATGGCTGGTTTTCTTTCTCAGACATGTTGCCTTGGAAGCCACACCAGCATGAACTGAGCAAGGTAGATACCAAGAAAGGATTATCTCCTCTTCCCAAGTAACTTTAAATGAGCTCTCTTCTTGATTTTCTCACAGTGAAAAGAGGCATGCGTGGGTAGAAAGACTGAAGCTAGGTTTCCTCTGAGATAGCAGCACAACTGGCTTCCTCTGTGCCTTTTCAGTCTTATCCCCAGGGCCAACGGGCCAGAGATAATTTAATTGGTGTCCTGGTGGAGAGGGGTGGCAGTGAACTCCATAGACATGGGGCTTGGCGTTGGGTCATTGTGTGTTGGGTCATGTGGCGCCACATGCTCACTTCTTGACATTCCCTGTGCTTTTCCTCACAGTGCAAGCCAGAGGCAAACACTAGAAGAAATCCCCTTAGCACAACTGTCTAGTACAGGGAGGTGGGTCACCATGGTAATTGCATGCAAAAAACAAATCCAGAAGATCTCTTTGAATTGCAAAAAGCACACATGCACGGAGGGGGGGGGAAGAGGAGGAGGAGGGGAGAGGAGGGGGAGAGGGAGAGAAAGAGAAAGAGAACCTGTGTCAATGTCAATGTTTTGTCTCTCCAGGGTTCCCTATAGCCTGTCTTGCTTTTTCCCTGTGAAGTAGAGCAAAAATCTGCTCAGGACACAAAGGTAAGGATGTAAGGGGTGGACAGACACACCGATGAGCAAGAATATGTGCAGCAATGCTGATCATAAACCTGGGCCAGGCATAATGGCACACGCCTTTCATTCTAGCATCCAGGAAGCAGAGGCAGGGGGATTTCTGTGAGTTCAAAGCTAACCTGGTCTACATGACAAATTCTAGGACAGCCATAGCTACATAGTGAGACCCTGCTGAAAACAAAGCAAACAAACAAACAAAAGCCCCTGCTGGGTCTTTCTCTAACTAGGCTGCAAACTAAACTATAATGAGGAGGAAGTCGATCAGTTGCTCATTGTGTCTCCATTAGAAGAGACATCAGTAGTAGAGAGGCCTCTCCCTGAGGCTTTCTGAGAAACCACCACTTCAATCAGATCTAGACTGGAAAAATAACATGGTAGAAAGAATAACTATAAAACTAAAATAGTTTTCATAGTTATTGGTAGCATATTCTAGACTCTTTAAAAATGATAAGCAGGTAAACACTGGCTCATTGGATGGGTCTAAGGAATGAAGAATGACCACTTACTGAACCCCCAAGTGTGGATCATCACAATAGATAGATAGTACAGCTGAATTGTGTCCCAAAGGGCACATTCAAGCCCTTATTGGCACCTATAGATGTGACCTTATTTGAAAACAGAGTCTTAATGAATGTGATCAGGTTAAGATGAGATACTAGTGTATTAGGGTACCCTTAGAGCTGATGACTGGTATCCTATCAGGAAGGAATATGAACACACCGTATAAAAGAAAAACAGCTCTGTGGCTATAAGAATGGTTACTGCAAAGAAACACCTACACTGTGGACACCATCAGAAACTATAAAAATCAAGCAAGATTCTTCCTAGAGTTTACTGGATTGTGGCTTTTAGAACTACAAAAGAATAAACTTCTATTTCTTTGTGCCACCAAATATATTATCTGCTGTGGAGTCCTTGCATGTCAAAACACAGGAGAAAAGATTCCCTGTTCTGGAGGGACTCTTACAGTCACAGCTAACCGCAGTCCTATGTTAGAGATCTTTGTTGGGGATTTATATGTAAACATCTTCCTAGTTCCATTTGTGCACAGTGTCATCATGAACAAGCAGGATAAGTGGAGACATAGGGAGGATGACAATCATGGTAGGTCCTGTTAAGATATCCTACCCTAGATGTGCTTCCCTGGAGAAAGATGAGATTCTTTCACATGTGACTTGCTGTTCACGTCATTGTTTTATTGCTGTGAAGAGACACAATGAGCAAGACAACTCTTTAAAAGAAAACATTTAACCGAGGGCTTGCGTATAATTTCAGAGACAGTCCATTATCATCATGGCAGGGAGCATGGTGGTAGGCAATTGTGGTGCCGGAGAAGTAGATGAAAGCTACATCCTGATCTACAGGGAGAAGGACAGAGAGGGAGAGGGAGAGAAAGAGACTGGGCCTAGCTGGGTTCTTGAAATCTCAAAGCCTACACCCAATGACACAATTCCTGTAACAAGGCCACACCTACTCCAACAATCCCACATCTCCCAATCTTTCTCAAATAGTGCCACTCCCTGATGACTATGCATTCAAATATATGAACCTACGGGGACCATTCTTATTCAAACCAATACGTTCCACTTTCTGACCCCCATGGCTTATACTCATAGCATAATGTAAAAATGCATTCAGTACAACTTCAAGTCTCCATAGTCTATTACAAGTCTCAACACTATTTAAAAGTCCAAAGTCTCTTCTGAGACTGAAGGTAATCTCTTAACTGCAATCCCCTATGAAGTCAAAATTTAAAAAAAAAAAAAACCAGACCACATACTTCAAATATACAATGACACAGAATATACATTGCTATTCAAAAAGGAAGGAAAAGGAGCATAAT
>JAQHUG010000006.1:19516481-19569575 GCA_028555095.1 Dicrostonyx torquatus
TAACACGTGTCCAGGCCCTGTGCACGCTCCCACAGTCTGTGAGCTAACACATGTGCGGGCCCGTTGTGTCTGGAAGACGCTGCTTCTTTTGGTGTCATCCATTCCCTCTCACTCTTGCACTCTTTCTACCTTCTCTTCTGTACCCTGAACCCTGAGGAAAGGGGTTGATGAAAACATCTCATTTAGGGTTGTGATTTCTCACACTCTGCATACTGTCTAGTTGTAGGTCTCAGAGTTAGTTCCCATCTACTGCAAGAGGAAACTTCTCTCATAATGGCTGAAGGAGGCACTGATGATCTATGAGTATAACATGAGGAGTAATTTTATTACTGTGTTCCTTGAGCAGAACAACAGTATTTGGCTTTCGGCTAGACCCATGGTCTATCTTGTCTCAGATTCTTGGCCACCAGCCCAGTGCAGGGCATGGATTCTATTGATTATCTTAATTCTTCTTAACAGTGTAACTATGTGCTTAACTAATGTTGTGTAACAGTTTGCTCCAAGATTAAAAAAAAAAAAACATTCCATCCTGCAGGAAACTCCTTAAGCAGGAAGGTAAACAAATCAAAATAGCTTCAGGAAGTCCCTGAAAGTGACCAGATTCACTAGGTCCCTCCCTGCTAGAGTAAGCAGGAAAAGCTGAGAGCCTGCCTCAGATGGAAGGAAGCTGAGCGGCAAACAAGACTCTGAGGCCAAGCCAACTGCCTGAAAGGACCAAAACCAACCCAATTGCCTAGTCACTTGGAAAGGATACTCTCCAACCTGTTGAGCTGCCTACAGGCAGTTCTGGGCTTCCCGATTTTGTGAGCTCTCAGCTGTCACCAATGTTGGGGTAGACCTTGGTGATACAGCTGTCTTTGAGTCATTTCTGCTCCAGTATATAGTCCCCCTCCCATATTCCTGTAAGTAACCCCAATAAAATTCATTGGTTCACCAAAATCAGACTTTGGTGGTTCCATACTTTGGTCTGTCATGGGATCCCAATTGGGGTGAGTATGCGTGTGTGTTGCATCTCCCCAGAAAAAGTATGGTCACACATACTATCAGTTCGTCAAACACCATCCCATCTGGTTTTAATGTCCCAGCTCCCTGGAGATTTCAAGTTGGAAGCCCATCTTAGAGATGGGAAACTGAGGTCTAGGAAAGACAAGGGTCCTTCATCCAAGCACCACAGAGATCAGGCTTCTGTGATCACACCCTATACTGGCTCACTTTCAGATGCTGCTCAGAGGCATTGTGGGAGTAGGGTGGTATCATGTCACCCAGCCTGCATTGTGATTTGTCTGTAGGTGTTCTTTCTCCCACCCTCTCCCTTTCTTCATGACAGGCAGGGCAAGTGTGGGAGTGGAGAACAGAATGGGTGTGTGTGGAGGAGTCACTTTCATTTAGTGTGCTCTCATTCTTCATTTAAAGGTTTATTTCTGGATCACAGGGGGTGGGGACTTATATCTGAAATTATTTAAATTGTATTGTAATCATCTCAAGATGAAATTAAATTGAGGCGCCGAGAAGAGACAAGAGATAAGACACCCCCATCCCCTGTACATACAATTAGTTATATAGTTCTTAGGTTAGAATTAAAGGGTCCTGATATTGAGCTGAGAGCCTTATCAGTTAGTTACCTCAGTCCTACTAAGGATGGTCTCACATGCAGCTGGTCAGACTGATACTCCTCTCATTAAATATATGCCAAAAGTGTTCCAGGATCTCTGGGCATCTTCTTTTAATTTCCTTAACAAATTGTGCCTTAAAACTGGTGTACTTAGAAATATGAGGGTAACACAATTGTTTGGGTAGAGACACAAGACCACTTATATACAGGCTTAAACAGTCATATAGGAAGAATAAGTGTAAGAATCGCCTGGAGGAAGTATTCCAGAGACAGGCAGTGGTGGCACACGCCTTTAAGCCCAGCACTCGGGAGGCAGAGGCAGGTGGATCTCTGTGAGTTCGAGGCAAGCCTGGACAAGAACTAGTTCCAGAACAGGAACCAGAAAGTTACTAAGAGAAACCCTGTCTGGGGGGGGGGGGGAAAGAAAAGAAAAAGAATCACTTGGAGTACTGGAGTATTAACAAAAATAAATGCTACATAAATTCAAAGGACAAAAGAGATGTGCATTATGGAATTCAGATTCTTTGTGGCTCCAATAGACAAAGTCAGCTACAGCCATTGATAGTGGACACAAATTTAAGCCAATTAATTAATTGAAGAGCTTTTAAATGAGCTAACCAAATTTTCTTATTTAAAGAATAGTTAATTAAGCCACGCATGGTATGGTGAAGCATACCATATGATTCTGGCATTTGAGAGGCAGAGACAAACAGATCTCTAAGTTAGAGGCCACTTTGGTCTACATAGTGAGTTCCAAGATAGCCGGAATACCAAAGGGGGGGAAAAAAACCAAAACACATACACACAAAAACCTAAATGAGGTCTACATTCCATAATCCAGTGTCTTCGAGATAGTTGATGAGACTTATTTCCTTTCTCTTTCTTTTTTAAGGCCCTGCTGAGAATTTTCAGCCAACTGTTGGATTCAGAGGCAATGATCCCACGGTCCCTTTTCTTTTTATACTACTGAAAAGTGTGGCCACGAGAGGGCAGTATGGGACGCTCGTCAGACACTTGGACGTGTTGAGTAAACTCTGTGCTCAGTCTCCAGCAAAGAGCTGGAAGACTCTGAGACCTTACTGGGGTCTAGCCTGCACAGGACGGGAAAAGCCACGGGAAAGTCATGCCCACCGATGCAGATACACAGACTACGAGACAAGGAGTCAAGACCGTGAGGGCGCCAAATCACCCAAGGATTGAAAATCCTCTCTTCTGAGGTTATTAAAGTTGTCTTAACCTCTTAGCCATCACCTTCTGTTTCCAGGACGAGGTGGGCTCTTGGATCTGGATAATGCAAACGATCCTTCTCCTCTGGTCTCCACAGCACCTATCCGACTCAGGCCCTGCCCTACATCCAGGGCTCCCAATGGAGCTGGAACCCGGAGACGCAAAGCCAGGCTTCTCTTCGCATTGTAGAAATAATAATTATCAACAACTTCAAACCTCTTTTGACAGCTCGCTGGCTTTCTGGAATTTATAGGGAGGAGAATTTTGCTCCTCTGAAATCTGAGACCCCTTCTCAACCTCATCAGCAAGGCAGGTCCCTCCGAACTCACCCCTAGCTCACAGGTGAAGGGGGGGGTAGGCTGTGTCCGGTGACAGGTGATGCCACGCGAGGGGCTGGGTTGCCCTCGTCACTCTGAACCCCTCCCGAGGCCGAGTCAGCCGACTCACCAGGCCAGGACCTGAGTCCCCAGACCCTGGTAGCACCTTTCTGGCCACTTGGCTACCTACGAGGTCCGCTGAGCAAGGCGAACGCCCACAGCACAGTAGCTCAGTTGGGTTCTCGGGTGGACAGGCTGGGGGATTCGGTCTGCGCGGGCGGGGCCCGTGGGCGGGGAGGGGGTTAACACGGCCTCTATGATAATGAGCTGCGCGGTAATATAGGAGGCCGGCTGAGGGCGCCGCCACCGGAGCCGAGCCTAGCCGCGCAGCGCGCAGCACTGTCCGCGCAGAGCTGAGCGGGGGCGGCGGGCGCAGCTGCTGGGATCCTTCAGCCGAGGACTAGCGATCCGATCCGGTGGACTCGGAAGCCGCGGAGCTGCGGAGAGCGTACGGGCCCGGTCGCAGACAGAGCTGGCAACCGTTCCCGGAGGAAATGGGGCCGAGCGGGCCGGGAGCAGAAGGGAAGGAAGCGCGGGATCGCTGATGTCAGAGCAGCCCGGAAAGTCGCGCCGGGAAAACCTGAAGACAGCCGGCTTTGCGCCTCCCCGGAGGGACCCTGCCGGACCCCACGCCCCTTCGCGTCCGGGTCCCTGCGCGCAGGCGACCGGGGTGAAGACGCGCGGTCCTAATCGAGGGCCACCCCAGGAATACAGGCAGGCGGCCGGCGCGGGCCGTGGATTTTAATGATCTTGGGTTCCATGTGGACCTGGCCGTCTGTCTGACTCTGGTCGGGCAGGGACTGGGCGCGCGCTGCCCTGGGCAGCCGCCAGCCGAGTCGGACTAAGCGGAGACGCAAGGACAGCCAGACACCGCCGAGCTGGGTAAGCGGAGCCCTCCGCCCTTTCCCTGAGCGCGCTCCCGCGGTGGCTTCTCCGGCGCAGCCTCCCCAGGTCCCCTTGGGGTCCCGGCCCCGACCAAGGCTCGACTGTGGCGGCGAGTCTTCGCGCGTGATCCGCCACTTTCGCAGCTGCGGTCTCTTGCCGGGGCTTCCGGGCCATCGACTCCGGAGGCTCCGGTGGTTCCGGCGCTCCGTGGCGCGCTTGCAACGCGCACCTGCCGGCGGTCTGCAGTTTTGGGGAGCGCCCGGGCAGCGAGGTTGTCCCAGGGTTGGAGCCCAGAGAGGGCCTCGGTAGCATTAGCGAGATAGCCTAAGGCGACTGTGGCCGGAGGCCGGATGGGGGGCGTTCACCCGGCGCTGTAGTCCCGGGTGGCCGCTGGCCGTTTCAGTGGTTCAGTGGACTGGGAATTGGGAAGGAGAAGGCATCATTTGCGCGGGTTCTGGGAAGCCCAGAGAGCGGTTTGGAAGCACTGTGGTTAAATGTTCCTGTCCCCATCCCCCATGGCATAGTGCCCAGCTGGGGCCCGGCCCCCATGGTTTGAAGTGGGAGTTTGTCCAGAGTCCAAGAGGCTCCTTAAAGCTCATTCCCCTCTGTTTACTCTTTTTTGCCCCACCCCAAGAAGTGATAGGGTCCTATAAAATTCGAGCTTCCCTTACTCACAGGTCGTCTTCATACATGTTCATCTTGATCTAAATGGTCAAAGAGTCGCATGAAACTGTTATTCTAGGGACCTCAAAAATATCCACCTGTTTAACATGACCCTTGCCCTAGGAGGAGCTACCTCTGCAAACAGCTCAGACAGAGAGATAAGAGGGAGAGGAAGCTACGGGTAACTTGGGATACCAGGGCAGTCATCACAGTCTGGAAAGGAGAGCTCATAGCTGTTGAGGGCAAGAATGTTCAGTTCTCTAGCGAACCAAGACCATAGACAACATAGCTCCCTAGCCACCCGTATAGGACGGAGGTGCATGGCTTTGGGAAATGAGGCTGTTGATGTCTCTGAAGGCCCATCTGTGGAGGATTAGACATTTTGAGACACATCCATCCTTGCTGTGGACCAGGTCTGTATAGTTGGCTATCTGGGCTGGACCACGGGCAGGACTGGGCTGACCGCTTTCAACAGAGCTGGAGTCAGGTTCAGCTCTGTGCAATTCCATACAACAGTAGGCCAGTCATACCGAGCCTTTTTCCAGATCTTGAAACTTCACTCTTCCCTCTGGGCCAGCTCTGAATGTTGGGGCCTTCCAGTGAGCACCAGTATCCCCAGAAGTGCTCAGCCCTGACTGGAGGAATTCAGCTGTTCCTAATTGAAATGCACAACTTTCTGTGCAATCACCCCAGAAAGCTCCCAGAGTTGCTAGCAGCCCTCCATCCTCTGACCTCCAGGCAGGAAGATAGAAGAATTCATTAACTTCTCCTCTCCTCACAGAGCATCCTTAGAAGTAATTACCTGTGATCTCTGCTGGGGGTCCTAGGGGTGGAAAATTGAAAGAGGGCAGGGAACCAAGGAAGCAGAGTGGAATCTGTCCCATACCCCAGGAGGTGGTTTTCCTGTCTATCTTCTACCTGTCATCATCTCCCTTAGTGCTATGCCCCCAGCCATCTCACAACTTGCCTCTGCTGTCACTAGATAGCGTTACCTAAAGAACCTGCCTCCTCTTTCCCACAGTTAATCCTGTCCAGAAACCTGCTGATAAAGGGGGACTATGAAGACTGATTGCCCTCTCTGGTCCCTTTCTGTCCTCAGAAAACTGCATTAGGATGGGGGCAAAAAAATTGAAAAGCAATTAAAAGGACTTGACTTTTGACCGGTGTACAGGGGAGACTGCTACAGAGCTGCAAGTCCTGAAGTGACGTGGTCTTAAATGGTTTCCTTTACCCAGGTACTACAACCTGGTGAAAAAGTCTCAGCTGCGCCCTTTTCATTGGCAGGGCATAGGGACAGGGGACCCTCACAGCCTGGATCCAAGCAGGGGTGAAGAGTCGCTGACCTTTTGGCCTAAGTCTAAAGGAAGAGTAGACAGTGATATCATAAGACCGTTGCTCTAGGCCGTGCCATCCCAAAGCTTCTGGTCCCTATCAGAGCAGCTCTGAGTGTCGTCTCCCCGTCTCCAGGCTGCTAAAGAAAGATTGCCCTCCAACATTCTTGACCAAGAGAAGTTGCAGATGTGGTAGACGTTTAAGTTTAGCATCTGCTTTGCAGGAGTTCTGTGCTCAAAAATAAGGTTAGGAAGCCTCAAAGAACAGTCTCTGCTAGATGCCTCTCCCTGGCCTATTACAAATACTCCTGATTGTTCAGCTAATCTTTATTTCATGGGCATGTTACAAGGGGGCACAGGAGCAGGAAGAGAAGCCAGTGGGCATGCTTAAATGCACAGGACAGCAGCTGGCAGGAGCTTTAAGCTTGCCAGCGCAGGAATCCCAAAATATTTGTGGTGCCGAAGTCATCACTGTTTGTGGAGCTTTGTGGCTTCTGTTCCACCTTGCCTTCTATGATTGCCTCTGAAGGATACAGGATTTGGTGTGGGGGAGGCAATTCCTGTTTCCAGGCCCCTCTCCCCAGCTGTCTTCCTGCATTGCTACACAGCTGTCTCTGCACAGAGAGACTAGGGTACAATATACTTCTGTCCATCATGGCAAATGGAGAGGCAAGGAGCACAGAGCCAACCCCCCCCCCTCCCAGCCCCATGCAGATCATAAAGAGACGGGAGCATTGTGTTACAGTCTGTTAGCTACAATAATTCAGGGCTGCCCACAGGGAAGCAAGAGAAGCAGGCTTTGAGGTGCTGGATGGAGTTTTTACAGCTCATATGTGCAGCACCCCAACACCATCCCTTCCCCCAGCGCTACCCCTCCCCCTAGGCTGTCTGTTATCAATTCATTCTATGTGAGTGTTCTGTTTCTCCCCATCACATATGCTCAGTTCAAACAATGATGAATGGAACTGATTCCCTTATGGGAAACAGTTTTTTCACATAGTTACAAAGATTTCATGCCTGATTAGAGTAAATGAGGGGTGGGTGTGCCATCCCCTGCTTTTTTTGTCATTTCTAAAGGTGAACCCCCATGGAGACAGAAAGAAAGGCAGTTCTTCCCAGGGTCAAACAGCTGGTCCCAAGGCGCCTGTGGGGAATGGCTGATCTGAAGGGACCACCCTCTCTCCTCTGCTCAGCCCTTAGCCTCTTTTGGGCTCTGCTCCCTGGCATCTGGGCCGATGGAACCTCTGTGTAACTTTGCACTGCTCCGTTCTTGAACTGGAGAGCAGGAATAGAGGTGAGAATATTCTTTGTTGGAGATCAAGGTCCCTATGGAGTTGGAGGATACGGTGAGAGAAGGAAGAGAGTGTGGTAAGGAAAGAGCTTACAACTGAGCTCTTCCAGAAAGTTCCCTGCTTCAGCAGTTGGTTAACCATTAACCTGACTTGGTCTGGCCTTGTCCCTCATCTGGGTGGCAGGATATCTCTGGGAAGCCCTGAGAACGAGCAGATGTTCTCCAGTAGTCTTCTCTTCCCCCAGCAAAACGGTTGGTGTTGCCCCTCCCTGCTGTCTTCCTATAGCCCTTGACATAGTACCTGACCCACCAGCTCATCCTTTTCTTCCTCGAGCACTCCCCTCTCCTTTATCTGTCGGTTTGCCCAGACTTTGCAACCTGTTCACTTGGCAGGGTGCCGTCAGAGACTAAGGAGTGGGCAAGGGTTGGGAGAACTGATAAGGGGGATTGGCTTCGCACAGGACTCCAGACAATTTGAGTACAGATAGCTTTGGAAGTATAGATCAACCCATTAGGCCGGAGTTTGCTTGGAAATGGGGTAACAGGGGTCAGAGGAGGAAATTCGGACAAAGCCTCTTGTTCTTCCTACTGAACGCCTGGTTCACTAGAGACTCTGAGTGCCTCTGACTTGTGGTACTGTTTTAGATAGCTGAGATTAAGCCATTGGTAGGAGGTCTTTTCAAAGTGCTTGACCCATCAGAACTGCCTTGCTGAAGGCCAGAGAAAAGCAGGAGGAGGATGGAGCATCAAGTGCAAGACACAGGCGTGGAGGCTCATGTGCGGTGATAATAGAAGTCAGGATGTAGACAGGGTCTCAGATAAACGGAGAGATGGCAGACAGGGGAAGATAAAGATAGCGACTGACAACTGAGGTGGGAGAGCAGGCAACTGAGTGCTTCAATGGACTCATGAGGCTCTGGGCTCCCACAAGGTGAAGTAACAGGTGATCTCCACTAGAGGGAACTCTTGAAAACCACACTTGCCCTGAAAGACTGGCTTTGTGTCTTTTTTTGGGGGGGGGGGAAGCGGCTGGGGGGGGCTATATTAGAAACTCCCAGCCATTACTACCCAGAGACCACAAATGGCTGAGAGCAGAACTGGAACTTTTCACCTCTGGCACAGAGGGGTGGGGTCAGGGGAGGGAAAAAGCCAAGGAGTAAAGTGTGGTGGGGAGTGGAGGGGTTGGGGGGCATGCATTAAGTAGTGTTTACCAGGCTTGCAGGGGAAGCCTGGCCTCACAGGAGAGGGGTGTGTGTGTCTGTGTGTGTCTGTGTGTGTGTCTGTCTGTCTGTCTGTCTAAGTGTAACTTTGAAAGGCCAGCCTCACAGGACTTATCTGGGCATTGGAGGCTAAGAGAGGCTTGGACCCATACAGTTCATATCTGAGTAGCCAGGGAAGAGATGTATGCTCAAATCAGCAAGCAATCCAGTCCTCCTGGCTGCCTCACCAAGAGAGTCTTTTCCTTTTTTTTTTTTTTTATCAGCAAGTAAAGTTTTGGCCCATCCCCAAGTCCCTGCCACAAGCCTTCCCTTCTTCTCACTCCCTAATGTGGATTTCCAGCCAGTCTCAGCAGCAGCAACACAGCTCTGGAGGAGACTTTTTTTTTTTTAAAGACCTTTCAGGAACTAAATGCATGTCAACGTTGTATCACTGACTTAATCTTTGTCTTCATATTCTCCCTGGGAGCCTGTCTCTGAATTCTAATTCCCCCTTTCATTTCAAAAGAGGACAATATCGAGAGGGAACACGCACAGAGCGCAGAGGCTTCTCTCATCCACTGAGATAATAAGTGTGCGACAGGGGATGGAAAAATATTGAAGTTTGGGGATGGGCAGGGAACCAGAGGTCAGTGTCTCCTCAGATCTAATACCATCCCCTGATATTTAATTTCAGCTTCCCTCTGGCTTAAACTTACCTAGGGTCAAGAGGGGAGGACAGAGGAAAGAAAGAAGCTAAATAAGATAAATGTGTTGTGTTATGAAAGTTTAATCCTGCTTTTCCTTGCTGAAATTACTTTCAGGATGAGAGAAAAGGCAGTAAGTTCAACCTGTCTTTCAAAACAGAAGTGGGGAGGGGCCCTGGGGCACAGATTGAATATATGGTAAATGACTATAGGACTGACTGTGACCTCTAGGACCCCCAACATGGGCACACACACAGGAGAGAGAGAAAGAGCCCTACAGCCCTCAGAGGCTCTGTGAGCATTGAGCATCGTGCTATCCGGCAGACCTGCCTCTGCCCTTCTCCGCCCTTCATGAGGACTCAGACTCACAGACTTTCTGGATTGTGTGTAGACAGCCTACCTTGCAGCTTTGGTTTCTCCTTTGGGTGTTAAGAGAACATTACTTGAGTCGTTGAGCTACTGTTTCTGCCCCTTATGGTAAACCACACAGACACTGGAAGCAGGAATCGGAATCCATTCGGGTTTAAATAGATAGAGATCGATCACCTTGTGCACTGCCAGGAATGTGGTAACTCACAGCTCAAGAATAGAGAGAAAAAACGTCTATCCCCAAGGAAGAGTTTCCCCTCCCTTCAGAGCTTGTACCCTGTGTCATTCACTGCAGGGAGAACTGGTTGGTGCCTGAAAACTCCAGGGTCCTATTAAGAGGGGTCATCTGACTACTTAGTATCATCCCTACACCTTACCCCTCTCCCATGGGTTTCAGGCTAGCAGAACTGGAGTTGTTTCCTATTAATCAGTTGTTTTCCCAGAGCCAAATCTGGAGAGGTTTTCCTGCTGCATTCCTTCCCAATATCCTACCGAGAGCCAGAGGCATGAACACTAGTGTGGTTGACCAGGAAATGTCACTGTTCGTCCCTATTTCAATCTGAGTGTCTAGACTCTTATCTGAGATGAAGGTCAAGGAGGACCGGCAGAGGGAGATTAACAGGAGTCCCTCGAGGACTCTCATCCCATTATGGGAAATAGAATTCTTCCTGAGCCCTTTGCACTGAGGTGTCCCAGACTAGGAATAGGCCCTGGGCTTCAAGACACCTGAGAAGCCCTTGCAGTTATGCCCTGGAGCACCTGTGTGGGTATATATAGTGGGTATCTTGAAGAGGGGCCAGCTAATTGTGAAGAAACTCTGAGGTTCAGGTCTTGGACTGTAGCTGGCATCTTGGCTTCTTAGTGTCAGCCCAATACAGCTACTCTGCTGTGAGGTGTGGACTTGTGTGAGGCTCGCTCAACGTGAATAAGGGCACTCCAGGAACAGCTCACACCACTTGGAGAGCCACCAGGACAACTCGTCTATGAGTATTACCAGGCACCTGACCTCTAAGCAGGAGACAGCCTGGGAAAAGGGGTAGGGTTCAGGAAGGACTGGTAGAAAGCCCTTCCTGCCTGTGGAGACAGAGGACCAGCCTGCTGGCAAAGTAGCAAGGGGATGTTACAGCTTTGAAGTTGTTTCCTGCTTCTAAAAGTGAAAGGCCTCCACTGAGCTGGGTAAATATTACACTGGCCTCTGACCTCCCACCTTCCCTGCCTGTTCCCTGTCTCTGCTTCCCCCTCCTACCTTTTTGTCCCAAGGAACTAAAATACCTGAAGGAGAAGAGCCTCGTTTCTGAACTCCCTAGAAGATCAGTTCTCAGTAGAACCCAGACCCTTTCCCCATCCAGAGATAGGAGACCAACCCTGAGCCAGCAGGGCGGCACTCTGAGTGCTTCAAGTCTCAGTGCTGCCCTTTCTGAGAGACTCCATGTGGGATAGGATGGATGATCCTCAGCCTCAAGCAGAAGCTTCCCAACTGGGTCTTTCACGGTCAGTGACAGAAACCTACAGCACCAGGACTTCTGTAAGCAACACCCCCAGGCTTATCCAGAAGAAGTAAGTTCTTATCTGAGTGACCCAGGGTAGCAATCCCTTCAATTTTCCAACCCAAGCTCTTATAGAATAATATAAACCACATGTGTAACTGGAAAGGCAACAGGAGGCCTCACATAGAGGGTGAGGGGCCCTACTAAGAGCCAGACAGATGGTTGGGAAGTGTGTGGTGTCACATACAGCTCCTGCCACACAAGAACAAAGGAAGAACAAAGGACTTCCCTTCACACTTTTTGCACCCTTCCTGAGGGTTTCTCACCTGTTGACCTTCTCCATAACTCCATTTGTCCCCTGGTAGCAGGAGGGAGAGGACAGCTTGCCTGACACTCTGGTGAGCTGGCTCCTCCCTTCTACCTAAGCACCCCTGTCTCCCTCCGTGTTTGTGATAGGCTTTTTGTGATATTCAAGAGCTTTCTCTTGCCTGTGTTTTCAGAGCTAGGCAGAGGAAGATGGTGTTAAGGGAGTTAGAAAAAAATGATTACTGCTGCCAACTGGAAAAGTTATTTTAAAAATCTGGAGCAGAATAAAACCTTAGACATTCTGAATTCATTCACACACACACACACACTATTTTCTCTGTATTTATCTGGAATTTTCTGAAAAGGCAAGATCTTACTTAAAGAAAATGTGTGTGCTTAAAGTATAAAGATCTGGATACTCAGTGGAATCTAGAAAAAGGAAAACCCGCAGTAGCCTGGGCAGTGAAGTCACAGGCCTTTTTCATGGTTGTCGTTTAAATATGAGAGTTGAGATTTGAATTCCGACTTTGCTGTGTTTGGGTTTTTGATACCTTCAACTCTTAGGAGTAGAGAAAGACACTGTCCTGGAGCTAGCCATTTGGCATTGTTCTGAGAGTCAGCCTCCAGAAGAGCAAGGGCAGATGCTTGACTCTGTTTAGGAGGTGCTGTCTAGGACAAGCACAATAGGAAAAGTGTTGGCAGGTGCGGGAGGGCCCAGAGATTTGGGTCTAATCCTTGGCCTTTGCCCGTTATTGGTAATGCCTTGCAGCACACCTGGGGAAAAGCATTACCTGTCTTCTCTTGTCCCATAGCCTAGCTGGGCAAGAGCCTCATTTTGTATTAGGATACAGAAAAGGGAACGTGGCATTGAGAAGATATTCCTGCTTGTTTGAGATGACTACACAGAGGCCTACTTCAGGAAATGGGGACAGGCATACCATGATGCCTCGATTCTCTTTACTACGTATTTTAATGAATTAAAACAAACAGACGTGATGTGTAGAACACTTGGAGAGTGTTTCTGAGGATTCGAAAATAGCTTTGACCCAAGTTCAAATGACAGCTCTGAAATCCAAGCCTTAACTGAGCGATTGATTGCCCTGTATCACACAGCAAGTCATTATTCGCCACACTCCAGTTGTCCCTGCCCACTAGACCTGCCTACGGAATCACTTCTCTCTCCAGCCTCTTGTTCCCATCCTGTACCCAGCGCCATCCTCAACTCTCTATTCCTGGGTTTGCTAGACACACAGCTCATGATGAGGCAGTATCCTCAGGAGACCTCACCACGCCTCTTTTCCTGCCCATCTGCTGGCCTTTAGCACACCCACAGCTTCTACTGGCACTGAGCAGTATGGGGAGAGAGGCTCCCCCTCTTCTCAATAGCTGCAACCAGCTTTCCTCCATCCATCTCCAGTCTTGCTATTTGCACAGTCAATGGCTCTGGCAAGGCCGGGTGGCCTTTCCCTCCAGAGAGGCTCTGTGGGCACTGTTTGTGTTTCGGTCTCTATAGACTCAGCATTCACAACTTGAAGAGGCTGAGACAATGACCCCAACAGCTGCCTGCAGACTGCTGGCTGGGAGGAACAGCCCAAGAGCTCTGACTTTCAGGGATCTGCCTGCAGTGGAGCCAGAGGCAGGGAGTGTCAGGCCACCAAGGTTTTGCCCTCTGCACCTGTGGACTTTCCCAGGCAGCTGCGTCTGGTCCTTAGGGAGTGAGATGGATGGGGGATATAATCCAGAGGTTCAGACCTCTGACTTCTGCTGCTCCATAGTCCCTACATTGTTGTCACAGTGTTCCCCTAGCTATGATGTGAAGCCTTGAGGGTACAGGGTTAAGGGAAGTGGAGGCCCCTGACTGCTGGCTTGTGCCCTGGAAGGGCCAACACATTGATCCGGGGAGAAATGAAAGCCTCGGCGAGGGTCTATCCAGATGGGAGAAATGTACTTTACTTGCAGGGAGTTTGAACATAGTACTGCCTAATTCAAGTCTGATTAAGAAAATGTTTATAGAGTATTGCCATAGGCTGAACATGATGGAAAGAAGGTAAAGTCGCCACTCCGGCTCTTGCTGACTGTGTGGTAGGAGAGAGATCGAGCACACATTCATTCATTAAAGATATTGCGGGAAGATAGAAGAGAGACGGGAATCAGAGCCATCCAACCAGGAAGAGGCCATCCCTAGAGGACACGATCTGCATCCTTTGGAGAAACCAAGCTACACTTAAAAAACGACCAAGTGTCCAGTAATGATTTGTTTTTAATGGATTATAAAATAAACAGGTGTCATATGTAGACTATTTGGGAAATGTTTCTGAGTATTTGAAAGGTGGGACAGAAAGGCAAACTAGCTATTTGCTGAGTTCTCTGTCCACTTCTGGCCTGGCAAGCCAGAGCCTCTTGCTTTGCTGCTCAGTAAATTAACTGGACAAAAGGCTGTTGAGAATAACAGGGCAGTCTGACCCCCAGCTACTGACCGTAATTCCCAAGTAAGTAGAGTTGGTCTCACAACTTTGCCATCATAGCTGGCTTCAGAGCAGGGTGCTAGGAAGGCAGGGCTAGGATTAACCCCAGTTTCCCCTGGAGCCAGAATTCTACTAATCATGTTAAAATTAGCACTCTCTCTACATGCAGGGGCAGAGCTGCTGAATTGAGGTTTGGTCAATTCTCAGCTAGCAGAGGCTCTAACTTCTAATCATTGTCATAAACAAGACTGAAGCAGCTGCTCACTCCAGTCTATTATCAGCTTGGTTGGAGACAGAAATTTAAATGACAGTAAGATGCTTAGCAAAGAAACGAAAGTCAGTGTTAAAAATAAAGAAAACAAGACAGCTTGTTTCATTGAAATAGAAGAGTTATTAAACAGCCTTGAATTAATCAGTGATCTGCCACGTCTGGGGATTGAAGAGCTGGAGATGGAGTGGAGAGCTAGGAGAGTTGAGTGGGGGAGAGAAGCCCCAAGGCGGTAGGCAGGAGCTGTTACAGTCTAGCCTGGCTGCAGAGACTTGGCCTTCGGGAAGGAGCTGGGTGCAGGTTTTCTGTGCACAGGGAAGGTCAGGCAGTGGAGGGGAATTTGTACTAGTCTCAGAGTGTGTGCATTAGAGCATCTGGACTCTTTTCATTCATCAATACCCATGCAGCTCCTGGGGTTGTCTATAGGCCCCAGCAACCCCAGCAACTCTTTCTCATCAGCTGGACCTGGGCAGGAGCCAAGTGGCATTTGGTGGCTGATCAGAAGTTCTGAGAGGTTCCCAAGAGTTCAACTCAGTGATAGCTTTTAAACCCAATCCTCATAACAAAGGATGGTAGCAAGATGGTACCCCAACTCTGGAAACAATATTGCCTACCCAGAACTGTAGGGTAACTGCTAAAGAAGGTAATCTCTTAGAAATGCCAGTTGCTGGCACTCACTAGGAACTCCAAGTATCAGGTAAACAGGGTGGTACATGTAACTCTCAAAGCCCAGAGTCCAAGTCTTCCTTGCACACCTAGAACCTTAACCAAAGTAGTTAACCTGGATTATCTCCAAGTCTTATTACCTGTGAAGTGGTGATGCTAAGGCCATCGGCCCTCACAGAATTGCACAAAGATCATGCATGTAAGTGGGGTGATATGCCTTAAGAACAACAATCGCTTTGCAAAGTAGAGTTCCAAGGAGACATGGAACAACTCATAAGAAGAAAGGTTTTCTGAAGGGTTTGAATATGTCTGGGTGTGGGCTGGCTTGCACACATGCATGGAGGGAGGGAAGCCGCATCCGTGCACATGCATTGCCTGGGAATAATGCACTGGATCTTGAGTCTGTCACTGCAGGGGCATTTTCTTTGCTCTGTGACCCTGGTACATTCTTTCTCTTCACCCTTGGCTCCCCATCCCTCCTGGCTGTTTACCCTTCTCCAGGCTTCTCTCTCACACCCCATTCATCATCCTGGGCCTGATTCTCCTAGTCCTCACTGGGGAGTTCTTTTCATCCCTTGCAAGCCTTAGTCCTCCCAGGCCCTAGACTTTGATATGTCTGTCTGGAAATGATAAGACCTCAAAGGTATACAGAGTATGTTTCTCTGTTCCCCCACCGATGCCGCTGCAGGTAGTGAAGGATCCTCCAGGTTGGGTGCCTGTGTGTTTTTGGCACAGATGAGAGCCTAAAACAGAGAGACTTCTGCCAGGAATGCCACCCACCCCTTCATTTCCACTAATCACTTCTACCTAGCTTCGTGTTACCTCCTCTGCTGAGTGTGTGAATGTGAACCTGTCTGCTGTCTAAGACAGGTTGCTTGGCTGTATCTGTTCTGCAAGAGCCAGAGTCTCAAAGGGAAAAAGTACTGGGAACTGAAGGTGGGAAGGAGCAAGCTGTTCAATCAGCTTATTTGAGAAAGAGTTGGTTCCTATTCTAAGACTGGCTCTTGGTTCAGAAAAAAGAAAGAAAGAAAGAAAGAAAGAAAGAAAGAAAGAAAGAAAGAAAGAAAGAAAGAAAGAGAGAAAGAAAACTTGGGAAGAGAGACTAGGGAGATAGGATGAAAGAGAGATTTCTTTTATGCAATGAGTAAACCCTGTGTGGAAGAGGTCAGGGGATGTGAGCTGCTGCCTGGTGGACTGTCTTCTCAGCACCCCCTCTGCCTCCTTTCCATCTTGACTCATTCAAAGGTCATGAGGACGTAAGAGGGTGACCCAGATGTGGTGCAAGTAGAAGAGTTATCAGCGGAACAAACAGGGTAGGACCTGCAGCACTGACTCAATCCAAGAGGGCTGGGTCTCCAAATCAAAGTGCTAGTGATAGCCTCTCACCCAGTCTAGAACATGGCATCTTGATCTTTGAGCAGCCACTGATGCCCATGGGATGGTGAGCAGTGTATCTTCAAAAATAGAAACAATAATAACTTGGAGTTGTAGAGTTTACAAAACACTTCATATCCTTGTCTCCTTGATTCTCACCGTAACCCTCTTAGGTATCTTTTTACAGAGAGGAAAGTAAGGGTCTCTTCGTCCAAAGGTTCAATAACATGTGCAAGGTGACCAGCTAGACAGAAAAAATTTGAGCACATCTGTCTCCAAAGACCTTGTATTTTTCTCTGCAGCAAGTGCCACAGTGGGTTGCTGTAACTTCCTCACAGACATACTTTTTCCGTGAACCTTCCTAGAGGACTTTCCCTGGACTGTTCTGCTTTTGATCACTTTATGTGACCAACTTGCCATATTTTTTTTATCAATATATGCTTCTTAGCCGGGCCGTGGTGGCGCACGCCTTTAATCCCAGCACTCGGGAGGCAGAGGCAGGCGGATCTCTGTGAGTTCAAGACCAACCTGGTCTACAAGAGCTAGTTCCAGGACAGGCTCCAAAGCCACAGAGAAACCCTGTCTCAAAAAACAAAACAAAACAACAACATCAATATATTCTTTTTGTATTATTCTATGGTCTATAGTTCCAGAGTTCTTTTGCCAAGACTTTTGCACATGCTGGCATTATCCCTTCTTTGTCCTCTCCATTTCTTTTTCTCTTAACTAGTAATTCTCACCTGTAAGTTGAAGGTGAACGACAGCTGGAATCTCTTCTAAACTGCTCCCTTACTTCTCCGTGAGCTTCAAATGATCAGTTATGGCAAATCTTTGAACCAAGCATGACAAATAGATCAGACCATTTCTCCAGGGAGACTATCAGGGATGGTGTCAGCTGGGAAAAAAAAAACCCGAACAAATGTTCATTTTCCTTCTCTCCACTGTTCGGGATCACACTGAGAGCATTTCTGAGTGAAAGACACTGTGCCTGCCCATGCACAGCAGTCCAGTAAGTACGAAGGAGTTCTGCTCTCAAAGAATGTCTATCCCAGAATGTTGTCACACACAAATGAGTCAGTACTGTACTTTGGTGGGTGTAGCAGTTGCTGAAACCAGAGTTTCCCATTGCCTTTAGGTGAGTGGAAGGTCATGAGGACATAAAAGGGTGACCCAGACATGGTGCAAGTGGTTAGGGTTTGGAGAGGTGCTGCAGAATGTGGAGACAGGGGAAACTGAGCCAAAGGTCATAGGGATGCCGATAGGAGTGAAATCACTCTCAGAGAGGTAGGCAGTAAAGGCTAGAGAGAGAGAGAGAAGAACGAGCAGGCAGGGGGAAGGGCAGGAACCTGGGCATCCATGGGGATGCTTTCTGGGCAGCAGTGGGGAACTGTGCCAGGTATTTCCATAATGAGTCCCTCACTTTGCTCATGTGCCTGGCAGCATGGGTCAAGGACTCTGAGAGACAGGACCCCTTGTAGGATGTGTGAACCTGGGTCTTAGCTGCAGGTGGCTTTCAGTAGAGTCTGCCACAGAGGAAGGTCTGAATGGTAATGTTAGAACTATTATACAATTACTACCCAGGGGAAGGCGGTACTGGTTTCCCAGGGGTTGAGGTCACCCTTCTGGACTTTGGGGAACCCTAGCTTCTGGCTGTGGATACCCTGAACAGCAGTGATGAGGGCCACTGTTCGTAACATAAAGATAGAAGCATTAGGGATGGAACAAGCTCCTTTTCCCTGGAGCTCATCCAGCCTGAGGCCATCAAGGGCAGAAAGAATGGTCTGTGAGAAGAAGAAGAAAGTGCCTCACCTGGTCCTCTGGTGGGAAGAGGTGGGGGTGGGTGGGAACGTAGCGTTGTTATCCTCTTAGAAGAAAAGCTGTGGTGGACTTTGGTGGCATATCCTTCTAGTCAGCAGGGAATGGGGTGGAGGGTGAAGGATAGCCTGGGACTCTCTCTGGCTTTTTTTTTTTTTTCCTGACCTTTTGTTTCTCTCTTCTCCTGCTGCTGTGGACTGAAATTATGTCACTCATTCTCTGAAAACATATGTTTAATGGCAGCATAATATAGTATTAAGTAGAATAACTGCAATTTGTTTCATTGCTGAAATGGGAAATTTTTTAACCCTGCTTTCTTGCCCCATTTCATTCCTGCAAGAGATGCAGGCTTTTCCTATACAGTAAAGAGGGGCAAGAAGAAAACTCTCTTACTCCCCCACTAAAGCATACAGGGTTGCTCTGAACAGTGACTGCCTTTTCTTAAGCCTTTCACCCCAGGACACTCCAGACTCTTCCTAAGTGAGGTTAGCCCTATTCCAGCCCTGTTGCCTTCCTATAATAAATGAGCACTTAGGGTAAATTTAAAGGGGACTGTGTAGTCTCAGATAAAATATTCACCAAATTTTACTTAATGTTCTGGTGAGTTTTCCCCAGACTTAATGAAAAGAGAGTTTGGCTGGAAAGTAAATTTTAGAAATGTGGTCCATGTGGAATACTGGGGGAAACGTCCTGGCCCTGTGAAGCTCTGTCTTCCAGCTGAAGACACCATCGAGGTGCTCAAACAGCTTTGCTTCTTCGTCTGCTAACTGTGGCGCATCCACCAACCAAAGATGACAAGACTCCCAGTAGTGCAGGAAACATAGCTGGTGACCATGGTCACTAATAAAGAATGGCAGCAGTGGCCAGTCTTCATTGGTCTTATTTCTATGATCAGCCTAGTCACGGCCCTTTGGATTAGATGTCTCCTAACATGTATTTGACCTAGCAACAGTATCATCCCATGCTTATACTTCATTCCCTTTGGCAAAACTCTGGGAATTTCTCTCCCTGTGCTTTAATTTAGTAATGATTATCAGAGTGTCTCAACTCGCTGCTAAGATGCTTCAGTGGGGGCCTACTTAGGATCAAGGGGCAGCAGGCCACCTTTTCTGGTCCCCCTTACTCCAGAGGATAGACATACCCCCAGGATCAGCTTCCACAGCCTCAGAACCTGCTAATATATCCTGATTCTTTTCATCCAGACAAAAGGTAGTCAGAGCAAGACAGGCTTCTTCTCCCTGTCCTTTCCCCAAAGGGGGTTGAAGAGGGCAGAACCCCATGAAGGGGGGCGGTAGGTGGCGTGGCAAGGAAGGCAGCTGCTTGAAATTGATTGCTCTTGTAGTTTAGTTAATACCATGTAGCTCTCTCAGCTCTGCCCTGGTGGCGACCTTTAGATAATAAAGGGAATTCTGGGAGATTTCTGACAGGCTCATGACATATGGAGCAGGTTTGCAAGGTCAGGCAGTGTATCTCCCTGCTCCTGGCCCTGGGTAATGAATCTTGTTTTGACTTTGCAAAGCTAGCCCAGCCAGTACCCCAGAAAGAAACAAAACCCACACCAGCCCCCCCCCATAAGTGCACATCTTGGGACCCTTCAAAAGTCAGAGAGACAACTCCAAACTTTTATACACTGAGTGAGGAAAGGACAAACAGTGGGTGTTTTGCTAAGGCCCCAGGAGAGCTGGTGTGGTTTCCAGGGCTCAGCCAGAACCTTCAGAGAGACCTGGGAAAGAAAACATCAGAAAACCCTTCCTGGTGTGAAGGCCAGTGGTCCTGGGACAGGATTCACAGTGAGAAGGAACTGGAGTGGGAATGTGCAGCAACCATCCCTGGGAGTCACCGTGTTCCATCACGTTCTGAGGGCTAGTCACAGCCGCGCTGTCTAGGAAGGAGTAGAAGATAGGAACAGGAGAGGCCCAAAGAAGAAAACCTACTTCAGCAAAAGAGCACAGATTAGCAAATCCTGGGGTTCATCCCAAGCTCTGCTGCAAAGAGCAGTGGATCTTCTGTGTATTGCTTAGGGTAGGTAGGAAGCAGAGCATAGCTTCCTACCCTCAGAGCTCCAGAACACCTATTCAGCACTGGGTATTTCTGCATGAGTCTCATTCTCTCTCTGTATCTCTGTCTCTGTCTCTCTACATATATCTTACACACACACACACACACACACACACACACACACACACACACACACCCCTCAGAAAATAAAGAGAACTCCTAAGCCAAGAAGTTCAAATCCATGACTTTTCCCTACTATTGGTTGGTTCTATCTGCTATAGCAAAGATTTCCAGGCTGTTAGAATCAATGACATATTTTAAGGCATTCTGAAGGCTGGGGGGAATCCAGCTTTCAGAGGTGTTGCTGTCATGGACTGTGAGGGAAGACTCTGTTCTGGGCCTCTGTTGTCTTCTTCTTATATCTCTCTGGGTTATCTTTCAATGCATGCCTCTCTCTCTGTGTCTACATCTCCCTTTTATAATTTATTTATTTTTATTTTTATTTGCATTGGCATTTTACTTGCATGCATGTTTGTGTGAGGGTGTCGGATCCTCTAGAACTGCAATTGCAGGCAGTTGTGAGGTGCCATGTGGGTGCTGGGAATTGAACCCTGACCTCTAGATCATCACATAGCGCTCTTAACTGCTGAGTCATCTCATCAGCCCCTTACATTCCCCTTTTAATGGACATACTGGTTGTATTTATTGAAGCCCATCCTAATAGCCTTCTGTTGGCCTAGTTAGTGAAGTAGGGACCCTTCATTCAAATACATTTTTCTAAATGTATTTGATACATTCTGAAGTTTTTTGAGGTTAGGACCTCGACATGGGAATATTGACTGGAAAGACACAATTGGGCATTAACCCATTGTCCCATCCTTCTGACTTGAACTGAGTCCCCATGATGGTACCTGGTTATTCAGCCTCTCTCCAGTATCAGGGAAGCAAGTAGCTTGATGGAATCCAGGGACCTTTGAAAGACCAGAGCATAGGACACCATGCTAGGCAGACAGCCCATTGTTATCCTGCCTCGCCTCTGGCTTTTTACGTATGGAGACTAGATTTAGTTTAATCCCAACTCCACCTTTGAAAGTAAAGCTGAGGGGTTCATCTTACTGTAGAGAAAGGGAAAGTCTGAATTACTGTTACCCCAAATTGTCTAGAAATACGCAAGAGGGGATACAGTACAGACTACCTTCTTAGGGGATATAAAGAAATCAGAGCCCTAACTTCTGGCTCCCCTTCCCTTCCCTCTCCTTCCCTCTCCTCCCCTCCCCTCCCCTTCCCTCTCCTCCCCTCCCCTCCCTTCCCCTTTCCTCTCTTCCCCTCCCCTCTCCTCCTCTCCCCTCCCCTCCCTGCTCTGGGCCAGGGCTAGCCACTTAGCTTCGAATAACACTGGAGTCTCTGAGGAAAATGACATTCCTGTAATGAAGCAGTACATGCAGCTGGTACAGCAGTGACATCTAAATTGTTCCTTTGGTCCTGTTATTTTCTATAGGAAATTCTCCCTCTTCCCTCCTCCCTCCCCCTCTGCCTTTAAATCTTGTGCATAAAATACGCTAATAACAATCTTGGTGTCTCTCCGTGAGTGACAGCTGAAATAAGAAAAAGACTAATCGTACCTCCTGCAGCCCTGTCCCTAGGAGATTCATTGAGCCTTCTCCCCACCCCATCACATTCCCCCCCTCCCCCTCCCCCATCCTCCCTTTCTCCATGGTCCCTTCTCAATGAGAATCATGGCCATTTGAATAATAATATTATAGGCTCCATCAGGGTGACAGTAGGGGAAAAAAATCGGCTCAAACCCATGATTATTCCTTCAATCTAATAATTATTTAAATACCAGATAACTTCTTTCAGTCTAATTGCGGCCTTTGAGCCATCCATGTCCCCAGGGCCTTTGCAGTCACCCTCTTGCTCACCTTGTGCTACCAACGTGTCTGGACCAGCTCTGAGGTTGGTGCTGGAACATGAATGAGCTTGGCCCACTATGAGGGAGGTCATCCTTCTATTCTTCCATTGCACTAACCCCATTGAGCCAAGGGAAGACTGGGTAGGATGTATATCGGAATCTCTGTTTTAGACATTTCTTCCTCCTGGATTTTAATTCACTGAAACTTGAAACCCAGTGAGGGCTTCTGACATCACAGGTCCAACTAAACCTCTGCCTCTGGGTATCCCTTTCCAGCCCTCTAAGATACTCTACTTCAAAAACCTCCACTATCTCTTCTGTAGTTTGTCTTAGGGAAGAGCTGTCTCCCTTAATATCCTACCTCAGCTAGGTGTGGTGACACACTCCTTTGGTCCCAGAGGCAGGCAGATCTCTGTGAGGCAGATCTCAGTTTGGTCTGATCTATGTAGTAAGTTCCAAAATAACCAGAGATATATAGAAAGACTCTGTCTCAAAAAAAAAAAATTCTTCGGTCCTTTCTGCTGCAGCGCTAACTCTGTTGGAAGAATGAATTTTCTGTGCTGAGAATAAATATGACCCAGCTGTGAAATTGTCTATAACCTAAAGAGGTGGGACACTGAGGACATCAGAACTCCCAAGACAGAAACTAGATGCCATTCCTGGGTATAACTTTTGCCAGGGCCTGACTAGGCTGGAGGAGGGCAGAGGAGGCCATTATCCAGGACTGGGCAAGGATTGTTATAATCATATCTTTTGAACTCTCTCCCCCTACATCCTGGGTTTCTTGGGATCTGTCCCCAGTACCAGACCAGCTCTTGGTCCAAACCAGCACCACATTCCCTTCTGCTCATGTGCTGGATCCAACATTGGAAGATAACTCTGTCCCCTAGACAGCACAGCCTCCAGGTGAATAGAACCATCTCCCAAGAGCCACTTTCTACATCAAGGGAAAAAATATTAACTTTGTGTTACAAGGTAGTCTGTCCCTGACTGATTTTACATCTTTTGGAGAAGTAAATTCCTTTCTGTAGGGTTTGGGTTTTTTTTTTTTTCATTTGAAAACAGTAGTAAGTGGCAGATTAGAGTAACTTTAAAATGTCCTTTAATGCCCACCCTGAAGCAAAGCTCTCAAAGTCCAGCTGACTATAAAAGTGACCTAGAGAGTGGACAAATTAGCCATGGAAGAAGGAGGATGAGGGAGTCCTTGGGCTGCCAGATGTGTCCTGCCCTGCTTCCCATCTGACCCTCTGTGTCTTGCTGTATTCCATCCAGTGGAATTGGTCAACACGGTCATCACTGCTGTTGTGGTGACAGAAAACACTGCAATGGTTCTGGAAGTGATAATGATGACAGTGATGTAAAGGGTGAACTCTGTCAACCCTGTGATGGTGCTGGGGATTACAGTGGTGCTGGTGATGCGTGGGGTGAAGACTGTAGAGCTCTATCAGCCCTGCGATGATGCCAGGTGGGGTGAAGATGGCAGAGTACTAAGAGCCCTGTGATGGTGCTGGAGGTTACAGTGAGAAATATGATGGCCAAGCTGGGATAGCGGACTCTATCCGGGATGGTGGAGCTCTGTTAACACCGTGATGGCACTAGAGACGACATAACAATAACAGTGATGGGTGTTAGGGTATGGAAAGCCGAGCTCCTTTATTACCACGTGACACTGGAGGTAACAGTGATGACAATGTCAAGGACAGTTAAGCTTTATCAATATTGCAATGGTGCTGGAGGTAACCAGCGGTAACAGTGACTGTGAGAGCCAGGGTAGGTGGATAATGGAGCTCTGTCAGTGCTACAGTGATACTGGAGGTGGCAGTGAGGATGATGAAGAGAGCAGGAACAGTTAATTCTTATCAGTACTGTAGTAATGCTGGAAGCTCCAACAGTGATGATGGAGAGGGTGGAGATGGTGGTGCTCCTCATGGGTACTATGGCATGAGACCTAGCATGCACTCTGACTCTGTCACAAAGCTCTATGCAATTCTAATTCCTATGGCCACCACCTCCTCTGATGTGAGGGAGGTTAGTGACAACATGCACCTAGAACTCACGGGAAGGACAACCATGGTGGGAGACAGGAATCCGGCATTGAGCTGAGCTGGAAATACCTCACTTTCACTTCCTTCCTGGATTGCCACTGACGTGTATGCCAGCTGGTCAGGAAGGTATCAGATGCCTTAGGTGGCAGTCACCAGCATTTACCTCTCTCTTGGTTCCTAATCAGGAAGGTGGTGTCATCAGACCTGCAAATAAAATATTTAGTGGCGCTTGCTTTCCCCAGAAGCAAGTGTGAACTCTCCTTGGTGTCACAGTCTCCACGGGGAAGACGTTGAGGAGGCTCTGTGGGTGACTCAGAAGTCTAGGACAGTAGGTTCCCTGATGATTGAGAACTTGGGAAGGGAGAAGAGAGACAAGCCCCAGAATATGACAGCTGGCTCATGAACAGACACAGAGAGAGGATGTGATGGAAAGTAGGGTGCTTTATTAAAAGAGAACCCCTATTTGGCATTAGCAGAAAATCAGGGTTAAAGAAAAGTACTAACTGTGCAGTGTCACAGACTTTAGCCAGTCTAAGAATGGAATATCTGTTCTGAGACCGATCGTACGGTAAAAGAAAGCAAGGAGCCGCTAATATCAGCTTGTGATAAAGGTTATGGCCTCCTGAGCACATGGCATGGTTGATCCTGCACTGAGGACTTGTAACAGTGGTGTCAATCCTGCATGGCAGGTCCCAGGACTGAACCCATTTCAGGGAGATGGAGAGATAGCATTCCAGAATGGCCTTGTGCCTTAACCAGGTGCACACAGCTGATGTTCTGCATAAAGCCACATTTCTGAGTCCTTCATCCCAGAGTTTAACCATACCACACCACTGCTTTTCACAGGTACAAGGTAGCTGCCTTCCTTACCCTGAGCTCACCTGGGTGGCCTGACCTTTGATAACCAAACCCTGCTTTAGAGCTATATCTTGGTTCCATCCGTCTTGGCATATAAATTTGTGGCAGTCAAGATATCAAACCTTTCCATCCCTCTCCACAGGAGACAGTGTCTTCTCTGGACCCCAGTGTCCAGTAGTAGCTGCTGGAGTGGGTAGCCCCTGGGCCTGAGGATGAATTTCCTGACCAGTCACCAGGGTCATGCAGTTAGAGGGGTACAAAGAAAACAGGCCTGCTTCAGAGATGTGCTGGAAAAGCCTGTCTGATCAGCTACACAGGCAGTACAGAAGGAACTCAGTGGCTATTTAACCCAGACTCTAGGAACTGAAGGAGGTGGGCCTCAAGGCATCATTTCATCTGGAAGGAGGAATCTTGCAGACTGGCTAGTTTTGACAGCTTAGGAAACAAACTCAGGGAAATGCTAGAACGGTACACCCACTAGACAATTTGTGAGTAACAGACATTAGACCTCTTCTCCTGGACTCTCCACACTTCTATCTGCGCTGTGACCACAGCCCTTCTCATCATCAGCCCAGTTTCTCCTCTCAGAATCCAGCTTTCAGCTGCCTCTCTGATGTCTTCAGAGAGGCTGTGTTGTGGCTTGTGCTATAATATGACAGAGAAAACGAGCCTGGGTCTGTTCCTTTTCCCTGACACTTACCTTCCAAATAAGCTCTGCCATAGGGCTAGGGGATCAAAGCTCCCCACATACTGTCCTTCCATGGAAAAGGAAAACATAAGCAAGAAGAGAAGTCAGGATGTCTCAGATTTGTTCCAAAAGCCTCTCAACTCCTGAACTATGTCAATGAGGAGGGAAGCTAGAAGGCTGACTGTGTCTTCACATGCTGGTCTCTGCTCTCTGGCCTCCTCCTTGTGTGCATGAGCTAAACATGTATGTGGATGTGTGAAGTGGGAAGGCAGGAGCATGCTGTGCATAAACTCAGTGCCACTGCGCTTCAGAGAGAATTTCTGTGCTGCAAGCACCTACACCTTGCATGGTGACAGGTTGCCTCATCGTCAGAGCTTGTCTTGAATGGACAATCTGCTCTCATGTTACGTTCTCTATCTGAAGCCACTTGTGGTAGCTGGGGAGTCCACCTGTGGCCCTGTCTTCTAGAGAGGAGCATACATGCAGTGTGACCTCCTGCAATTCCCAATTTAGCTGGAGAGTTTGAGGATTCTGTTATTTCCTTTCTGCAGCTCCTCTTGAGGAATTCACGTCCTGCTACCGGCCTTAGGACATAACTAAAAATAACCTGCTTTTCAAACTGCAATCTGGGTGAGTTGGGAGCCTCTGCTTGTGAGGCCGGAAGGGCTGTGTTAGAGTAGCTAAGGTCAGCCCCAGCCTCGTGCTGCCCTTCCTCTTTCCAAGGAAGCCTGAGACCTCATGAATCACCTCCAAGACACCCATCAGAGCCCCCTTGGAGAAACAGAGTCAGGTTGGAACACTCTGGCACCATGCTGGCTGCAGACCTATGCTGCAAAGTGGAGGAGCAGGAAGGAGCATCTCTAAATATACAAGAAAAAAACTGGGTGGGAGTGGTGTCAGACTCATTATAACCCAGTCCAGCCAGCCTGGGGAGTTGAGGGAATAGGCAGGCAGGCCTTTGCTGAGCTAGCTGGGAGTAAATTCTCTTCCTAGCTGGAGTATTTCCATTCCTGTCATTGGTGCACCCAGAGTTCTGTCAGTACTTGTCAACAAGGATGTCCAGGCACTCTCCTCAGCTTGAGAAAGGCTCTGTTAGCCAGTTGACTGCTGCCTCTTCTGGTGCAGCTTTCAAGTGACTGCTGTTCATCCTAAAAGTCAGGGGAAGCAAGGCTGTCTAGGGATGGCTGGGCTTCCTGACTTCTGTCCCCTTGCCTGGGATCTCCTCTAGCTTGTCTTAGTGAGTGCCCTCAGGGGTCCTTTCTGCTTACTGGACAGCTTCTTTTTTTTTAAATATTTATTTATTTATTATATATACAATATTCTGCATTTGTGTGTATGCTTGCAGGCCAGAAGAGGGCACCAGACCTCATTACAGATGGTTGTGAGCCACCATGTGGTTGCTGGGAATTGAACTCAGGACCTTTGGAAGAGCAAGGCAGTGAGTGCTCTTAACCTCTGAGCCATCGTCTCCAGCATCTTGTAATGCTGATGAGATCAAAGCATTCAGGAGTGGAGGCTGAACTTGAAGCACTGTGATCAAGGCCCAGAGCTAAACTCACAGATGATTGAATGATCAGAATTCCCCAGCAGTGACCAAATAAAACTGACCCTCCCACTCCTCTTCCTCTACTGCTGCCCAAGAATGCCTCGCTAGAACTCCTGCCTCAGATGATGCTACTGGGCTCTACCATCTATCCTGGCCTTTAGAGAGAAGACAGGCACTGTGGCCCTGCCTACGGAGAAAAGGGCTGAGGGGTTCCGGGAAGCCATGTATTTCTCTCCCGTGAGGCAGTGGCTATGTCTATCTACAGAGGAATAGGCTCTGCCATTTCAGGGGGCTTTTCAGGCTCTTGGATGGCAGGCGTAGGAATCCAGTCTTTTTCAAATAGCATACTTTCCATAAATCCCCTTTCCTTAGGGAGAGTGAGGGGCACCATTTAGAGGTGACCAGCACTTCTCTTTCACTACGGATATCAGAGCACGAGAAGGCATACGATCCCAGGAGGCAAGGGAGTCTGAGATAAGGAAAAATGTTATTGACGTATCATACTGGAGTAGGGGGTCCTAAAGTGAGTATGTGGGGCAGACGCTTCAGTCCTGACATTGGCGTTGACTTGTTGAGTGAACTCTAGTCCAGTCTCTTAAACTTTCTGAGAGATAAAAACCAATATCTTGAAATGGGATGCTTTATCCAATGTAAATAAAATACACAAACAAAAGCACATTATAGAGCATAGTGGCTAAAGACCGATGATAATGGGTTTCCTTTAGCATCCCTTAGGGAGGAAAATATGTTAAAAATAGGAAAACTGAAATGTAGCAAAAAAGACTCTTAGGGCCACCTGGATTTGGGAATCCTGGTCAAGCAATACGATTCATGGAGAACTTACTTTTAGTCTGACCCCTTGCCTTGTGTCTTTCAGAACCATGTGAGAGCAGATCCAGAGAAGTGGAGTAGTACACAGAGGAACTATCCCTCCAGCCTTGCCCCTCTCGGGATGGAGCAGAGGAGGTCCCAGCTGTGGACCATGCAGGCTGAGAACTTGTCTGTGGTACTGCTCTCAGTGGCCTGGCTGCTGCTAGCTCGTGAAACCACAGGTATGCCTCAGTTCAGCACCTTCCACTCCGAGAACCGTGACTGGACTTTCAACCATTTGACTGTACACAGAAGAACAGGGGCCGTGTATGTGGGGGCCATCAACCGTGTCTACAAGTTGACGGGCAACCTCACAATCCAGGTGGCTCACAAGACAGGGCCAGAAGAAGACAACAAGGCCTGCTACCCACCCCTTATTGTACAGCCCTGCAGCGAGGTGCTCACGCTCACCAACAATGTTAACAAGCTACTGATCATTGACTACTCCGAGAACCGCCTGCTTGCCTGTGGCAGTCTCTACCAGGGTGTTTGCAAGCTCCTGCGGCTGGACGACCTCTTCATCCTGGTGGAGCCATCCCACAAGAAGGAGCACTACTTGTCCAGCGTCAATAAGACGGGCACCATGTATGGGGTGATTGTGCGCTCTGAGGGGGAAGATGGCAAGCTTTTCATTGGCACTGCTGTGGATGGCAAGCAGGATTACTTCCCTACCTTGTCCAGCCGCAAGCTACCCCGTGACCCTGAGTCTTCAGCCATGCTGGACTATGAGCTCCACAGTGATTTTGTCTCTTCTCTCATCAAGATCCCCTCTGACACCCTAGCCCTGGTCTCCCACTTTGACATCTTCTACATCTATGGCTTTGCCAGCGGTGGTTTTGTCTACTTTCTCACGGTCCAGCCAGAGACCCCCGAGGGCGTGGCCATCAACTCAGCTGGAGACCTCTTCTATACCTCAAGAATCGTGCGCCTCTGCAAGGATGACCCCAAGTTCCACTCCTATGTGTCCCTGCCCTTTGGCTGCACACGTGCTGGGGTAGAATACCGCCTCCTGCAGGCAGCTTATCTCGCAAAGCCTGGGGAAGCTCTAGCTCAGGCCTTCAACATCAGCAGCGATGAGGATGTGCTATTTGCTATCTTCTCCAAAGGGCAGAAGCAGTACCACCACCCACCCGACGACTCCGCCCTCTGTGCCTTCCCCATCCGGGCCATCAACTTGCAGATCAAGGAACGGTTGCAGTCCTGCTACCATGGAGAGGGCAACTTGGAGCTCAACTGGCTGCTGGGAAAGGATGTGCAGTGCACCAAGGCGGTAAGGAGCCTTCGTGTGCTTTGCTCCCAATTCCTCTATACCCCTGTACCCTCAGCTTCTAGGCCAGGAAGGACCTGTGGTAAGAATGGGTTTTAGGCAAATAGGTGATGCCTGCCAATTGCAGAGTTTTGCCTACATTAGAGTCTCGAGATGAGTTTGCTGATTCATTAAATCAATACTAATATGTGCCTCTGTATGCTGACAGTGCACCAGGCATTGCTTTTGGTGCTGCTAAGCCGCACGGATCAGCTGCATGCTCTCAGAGAGCTTACCTACTAGTGAGGCAAGACGAGCGAACACCTCAAACAGCCTGGCCCAATGTGGTGCTGCATACTTGTAATCTCAACACTTGGAAGGGCTGGAGGTAGGAGGATTAAGTGTTCAAAGTCATCCTTGCCTATGTTGTGAGTTCGATGCTAGCCTGAAGCAAATAAAATGATACTGCCCGCCAAATGGTAAATTTTCTACAGAGGAAAATAAAATGGCAACAGAGCAATACTAGAGAATATCTGCCATTGAGAGAGTAGTATTTGGAGCAGCAGCTAAGAGAGAGAAAAAGGCATTCCAGAGAGAGGGAGCAAGTGTGAAAACCTTGGGTCATGCCTCAGCCTGATATGAACATCAAGGAATCCCAGCTTGGTCCAAGCGTATGACAGAGGGTACCACAGCATACTTGATAAGAATTTGAGCTTTAAATCTAATCAATAAGGTTAAAAAAAAATCAGTTCTTCCACCTATATCCTGTGTGTCCTTGAGCAAGTGATGTGTGGTATCTGAGCTATAAGTTTTTCTTATTTAAAATAGAAATAATATTATCATTTTATTATGATGATCAGTTATTTATGAAAATAACATGCTTAGCATACACTAAGCATTCAGTAAATGAGCAACTAGGATTACCACTGCTAACCGTAGTAATGAAGGACTAGTTATTTGCCAGCTATCTTTCTTTCATAAAATGAGAAATCTGGATTTAGGTAATCTCCAGTTTGCCTTATACCACTAAAGTTTTATGAACAAAGACCCTCTTCAAACAAGAGGTGTGGGGGAGGAAATGTAAGGGTTAACCCCTTGCAGCTTCCACCCTGGTTCCCACGGCCTTGTCCGGAGGAAACTGCTGATTCCTGCTTGCCTCTCTCAGCCAAAGCTGAAAGGAAGAGGCCAGTGTGCGCTGCTCCACTGGTTCTGCAGAGAGACCATGGGACGTCAGAGACTGTGGTGATAGCTAGGACAAGTGGCTGTTCACAGTGGTTCTCAAGCATTCTAATGCTGGGACTTTTAATGCAGCACTTCATGTCGTGGTGACCCCCAACCACAAGATTATTTTGTTGCTACTTCATCATGGTAATTTTTTTACTGCTAGGAATCGTAATAAAAAAGTATCTGATATGTGACCCCCCGGGGATCTTGACACACAGGTTGAGAACCACTGCCTTACAGGAAAAAAAATTTCTCTTCTCACATCCCCTCACACAGTATCATTTCAGACACCGAAACAGTTGCGTGTGCAAATTGTTGGTGTCCTCAGGATCCTATTACAGACCAAAGGATCTGAATTAGGGACTAGAGATGCTTTAGTGGCCTTTAAGAAATTTGAAGATCAAAGAGAAGCAATGGTCCTGAGCTTGACTTTAACGTAGTCTGTGGACCAACATGTAACTCTCAGGTCAAAGATTTGAACATGGCTCCCACAAAAAAAGTATGAGGAGGGGACCGATCATTCACAGGATATCAGTTATACACAAAGGGCTATTTTGAGCAGTTTAGTACACCCGATCTTCACAGGTAAAACACTAATTGTCATGCCCTTTTGCAAATAGAAAGACAAAGGTTTAGAAAGTGTAAATAAACTGTTTAAATTTATATAACTGTGAACCAGGAAGCAGGGTCTGAATTCAGGGCAGCTCACAGATTCCTGATGCAGGCTCCGTGGGACCACTACCTCTGGGAAAAATCATACTCAGTCACTCTCTGTCCATGCAGACTTAAAGGGACATTAGGCTCTGGGAATACCTGACAAGATATTGGGGAAGAAATTGTCATCCAACCCTAGGGTTTAGGCTCGGAACAGATCATTTTCTTCTCCGTTCTGGAGATGCTAGCATCAGGGAGCATCTAGAGAAACCCACAGTTGCCAGCCAAGTCTTTTCATTTCTGTCTCTGCATCTCAGAACCTGGCTTCAGTCACAACACTGTAGCTCTACCAGTCCGTGGACAAAGTGATAGAGAAAAACTGAAACCATGAAAACAATCTATAAAGAATTTTGACCATGAGTCGACTCTACTCTGTTATTTTATAGATGAGAAAACTGAGGTTCAGAGAGGGCATGTCGTAAGGGCTGGTGCACTAAGGACAGGGCTAAAATCTAGATTACCTAACTCTTATTGAACGGCCACTGCTTACAGAACAAGGAGGAATAAGAGAGGCAGCAAGGGTAGAGACCAGTGCCTGGTAACTCCCTGCTTGGCACAGTAACATGTTGGAAAATAGTAAGCAAGTTTTAACTCCATAAAACAGAGGAAGCCGGACAGCCCGGGCCTACAGTATTTGGCAATTCCTGTGCTGTAAACACTGCCTGACAGGCTGGCTTCAAGCAGGAGTGACATCACCAGATGTAGAGGTATACATAGACATCTCTCAGTGACCTAACTCTGTCATACAATGGCTTTTTCCCTTCCAAGCTGTGGTGTAGACTCTGTCATTCTTTTTTTTTTTTTTGGTTTAGTTTTATTTTATTTTGGTTTGTTCTTTTTAATTTATTTATTATGTATATAGTGTTCCGGGCACCAGATCTCAGATCTCATTACAATGGGTGTGAGCCATCATATGGTTGCTGGGAATTGAACTCAGGACCTCCAGAACAGCAGTCAGTTCTCTTAACCTCTGAGCCATCTCTCCAGCCATTCTTACTCTAAAACTTGATGCTCTTTCTTACGGAGTGTTTATGTAGCTTTAGCACCCACCATCAGTCCTGCCAGTAGTAAGAGCAGCAGCCGTCCACAAGCACCGAGGTCCCAGAGACATGTCCTAGTTCCCCTCAGAGCCAAGGTGGGAACACAAGCTTGAGGAAACAATAATGTGCTCTAACTTATTAACCAATTATTCAAAGGAAATGAAGCATCAGTTAACTCCTCTCCGATGAGGGTGAAAAGGCAAGGGAGGAGGCTTCTGTGCTGCTCACGGCTATATCTTCCTTTTGTTTTCTGAAAAGTCCATTCCAGACCAGTTGGGAACAGCCCTCCAGCACTCAAGGTATTTTTTGGTCCAGAATCTGCAGCCTTTACTGCAAGATTTCATGCTGGGCAGTTAGCTGGGGTATCTTGAGCACCCATCAAGATCCAGCCTCGTGCCAGGCACTATGCATCCCCTATCCTTAAGAGTCATGCGGGGGCTGGAGAGATGGCTCAGAGGTTAAGAGCATTGCCTGCTCTTCCAAAGGTCCTGAGTTCAATTCCCAGCAACCACATGGTGGCTCACAACCATCTGTAATAGAGTCTGGTGCCCTCTTCTGGCCTGCAGGTATACACACAGAGAGAATATTGTATACATAATAAATAAATATTAAAAAGAAAAAAGAGAGAGAGCCATGCGGTTCCCTCCCTTTTCCCCCCTCTCTACCTAGAGAGATATCTGGCTGGGCATGCTGTGGTCTTCTGAAGCTTGAAAGCCCACCCCCAGTGACATACCTCCAACAATGCCACACTTCCTAATTCTTCCTGAACAGTCTACCAACTGGGAACCACACAGTTAAATATACAAGCCTGTTGTGGGGGGATATTCTCATTCAAAGCACAACGCCATCCATCTCATTTTCCATTTGACAGTTCCAGAAGAGGATGCTGTGGTCCCCAGTGGACTTAGCCTGAACACAGGGTGGGAATGAGTCTTCTCATTCTCTGTACAGCAAGTTTTCTCACTTATGTAAGGGAGCCTTCTTTCAAAGTGACACAGTTCCTCCTGGCCTACCATTAATCCCTTCAAAAGACTGATATAAGAAGACATCTCTTTGAACACCTATAATGTACCGGAGATAGTGGCATACAATGATAAAAGTCTTTTACATACATCATTTCATTTAATCCTTTATAATTCTTTCCAAAGGTGGGGGGGCATATCATACCAATGTATGATATTAATCTCTAATGTAGATTAAATTTTCCATCACAGCCTGGTGGTACAGGTCTGTAATCTCAGTTACTGGGGAGGCTAAGTCAGGAGGCTAAGTCAGGAGGGTCACAAGTTCAAGCCTTGTCTGAACAATTAGTGAAATTTTGTCTCAAAATAAAAAGTATAAAGAGGAGGAAGTAGCTTAGTGATAGAGCATTTGCTAACATGCAAGAGGCCCCAGATTCACCACCCTCAGAACTCCAAAGATAAATAAAGAAGAAATCCCATAGTATTCAATATTATCATGATACTTGCAATGAGTCCCCCGAATAGCAGGTAGTAGTGATAGTTTAGTGGCTTAAAATTCCTCATGCCTCAAGGAATAAACTCTACAGCCCAAGAAACACTCACTAGCTTGCTCAAAAAACAAACAGGAAACCTCTAGGCCTGTGGAATCTTACAATGTTGCCTCTAGGCTGAATATCCTTTGAGAGAGCCCTGTTTAAAATAGACAGAGCTTCACAGAGTGACAAGGTCTAAGGGGACATGAAAAGAACCAGGTGAATTCAGTGAGTTTTACAATCTAACTTTCCTGGCTGAAAGGTAAAAGGTGAGACACATGATTCTGGCAGAGTGGAGATGGCTAGTCACTCACAATCTGGTCCCATGGGAGCCAAGATGTCACTGTGGGCCAGTTGGCAATGCGTTTTGTCTCCAACACGTTAGACCTTTGATCCCAGCCCTGATCCTCTGTGAGGTCTGGTATCCTTAGGCTGATAGCAATGGTTGGGTGGTTTGAGGTGACCCTGCCATTCGTTCGCTGTGACTCACTCCAGTTCTCTCCTGTCCTTTCAGCCAGTCCCCATTGATGATAACTTCTGTGGCCTGGACATCAACCAACCTCTGGGAGGCTCCACTCCTGTGGAGGGACTGACCCTGTACACCACCAGCAGGGACCGCTTAACTTCTGTGGCTTCCTATGTTTACAATGGCTACAGTGTGGTTTTTGTGGGGACTAAGAGTGGCAAGCTGAAGAAGGTAAGAATCGGTGGCCTGACTGTTCTGACATATTGAGTTCTCAGTTTAGGGACTCTTCTGGAAGGTAGTGGTTAGTAGAGATTTAGCTATGGGCAAATTCTTGGTTTTTTTTTTTTTTTTTTTTTTTTAAGGGAAGGGAATAGAATGGGGAGGAAGATAGGGATTTTGTGATTTAGCTTTGTTTCCTCCAGCCTTCTGTCACTGAGTACCTAAAAAGTACAAATGTATTTCATTGTTGTCTAATATTGAAGTATTAGGAAGGTACTTTGCTTAAAGAGAAAAACCACTCTTAATTCCCAAATCAAGTAGAACTTATTTTTTTTGTTGCTGTTGTTGTTATCCACATAGTGAATTATATGCATTGCAACTCCTACCTGGAACCCAGCTGTTGGCTGTAAACTGAAAAAAGTTGGTTAGGACAGGTTTTGAGTCTTAAGAGCCGTAGCGGTGGATGTTGGCCTCAAGTTACATGATTGATGCTTAGGTACAAGCCCGTTACCCATCCTTCCAGCAGTTGTAGACATTCCTCACTTTCTTACCCAAATCTCAGCAACCAGGAGGAAGGAGGTATCGTTCAGGCCTCTTTGGGTACCCCTACAAACTGGAAGAAAAAGGCTGTTTGGGACTGGCAACAAGGGGGCCCTCTTGCAAGGGAGGCTGAAGCCAATAGCTTGTACCTACTTGTTGAGTGTTTAGGGTGTGGATAGGGAGCACAGTCTGGTTCATTATGTGGGATTATAACAGCTACATTCTTTCCGGTCCCAGCTAATCCCCTTTTCCCAAGCTTACTCTCCTGCCACCCCTCACTAGTCCTAGCACCTGTGGATCAAGGCACAGACAAGACTTTGCTGCACCTCATCCTTTGATGTTGACATTACCATGCTCCTTCCTCCTAATCCATTTAGAGGCCTGGGAGGTTGTTGTTGAGGAATGTGGAAAAGGGAGCTGGAAGGGAGTCTGAGGAAGAATTTCCAGATTCTCCTTGTTTTGAGTTGTAGAGGAGGTGGCAGGAGTTAGGAGAAGATAGAAAAATTTGCAGATTTCTCTGGTCTTTGTAATTCCAAATCCCTTTGACCATTTCTTGGCTCTTGGGAAATGTTTCTGCTTGTTCCTGTCTTGCACCATCACTCTGCCCCACAGCTATAGGCTTGACTTGGCTTCAGCATGTGGAAGAGAGGATGATTGCGGTCATATCATTTGCTTGCATAAAGCTGGGGAAGGCGGGAGTCATTCCCTATAAGAAAATTGTTCCCCGAGAGAGGTGTTATTCCTTGAAGTTGGGAAGTGGTGTATTCTGCTGGTCACATCTTGGTTTGGATGCATGAGGCTGTCTACCTCCTTGCTCAGCAGGGCTCACCTCATCAGATTGGGCACATTTGCCAGACACATGGGATTTGGGCAAGGGGGAGAGTTGGAAAACCACCTAAACAATCCTCAGCAGGCTGTGTGTGCCACTCTTACACATCTCCCCCATGAGGCTTCTATTACTAATCTACCTGCCAAAGGAAGTACCTTTCTCTAAAATTGTACAGAGGTTATGTAAGGTGCAGCAAGAGCAGCATCTGGGCTGGCATCTGGCACTTTATCCATCTTTCTTTCCTCTCCAGTTGCTGGTCCAGACTCTGTCTCCTTTACTATCTTGGAAGTTCTATTAAACGTTGATCTGTTCATACTATTTCTCTTTAAGCCCATCACCAAAATTTTATGTATAGGGTAAGCCTAACAAAGTAGAACCATCCTTGCAAGATAGGACGGTCTTCTGAAAAGCCTTGCAATCACCTAGCTACTACCCTCATTATTCCACAGGGAAAATCAAACTCAGAGAAGCAGAGTGACTGATCCAGACAAAGAAATATAAGGCTAGTTGTTTCTTGCCTTGACCCCCAAACTTGGCACTTTTTACTTTGAGACATAGTGGTGGAACTGGGGGATGGAGGCTGAGAGTGACTTTCAGGTTCGGACTTGCTAGAGTTCAATCAAGGGCTAGTGTCTCTGCTTACTCTGGCCTTAGACCTAAATTAAGAAATCAGTAATACTAGAGAAGGAGAATGGCCCAGCCAGGCTTCAGAGGAACACCTGTATCTGCTGACCCCTTAGTATTCATGCATCTTACACAGCATACATCTGGAATTGCTTGCATCTTTTCACCTCTCTCTCTCCTCTCTCTCTCTCTCTCTCTCTCTCTCTCTCTCTCTCTCTCTCTCTCTCTCTCTCTCTCTCTCTCAGACACACAAACACACACACACACACACACACACACGGCCCAAGTTCTCTGGGTCCTGTAGAAGCCCTAATAGACCAGTCACTGTGGAGGTAGCAGGTTCAAGGGCTGCCCCACTTCCTGTCCTAACTTGCAAGTTGTCTGTCTTCTTACTGTGAGGTGCTGTTCCTTTGGCTATGAACTCATGACACCCCTCTTTTTTTTCCTCTGAGCAGCTCACCCTTCCCTTTCACCCACACTCCTTTTAGGTACTGATATCCATACCTGGCTCCTAGTGGCCTCCTACTTACCAAGCCACCCATCCCCACCCTCTCTAGGGAAGAATTTATGGAATGTCCCCAGGAAATTCTAGCATGGACCAGGCCCCATAGCTCTTTCAACACAGGAAGGAAAATAAAGAAAAAATAGCTAGGAGTCAGGCAAGGGGAGGGAATCTGGGTGCGTCAGAGCTACTCACTTCTTCCCTGCCTGGCCAGGCGTCTCTCTGACGGTCCAGCCCTCATCTACAGAGGCTGGTAGGAACAGGATGTCCCTGAGCGGGGAAGTGAACTCAACAAAAGTGGCATAACCACAGTGAGATCTTGGGTGCTCATGCACATAGAGAACCCAAAGATCAGGTGCTAACCCTTGTCTTCTGAGGCACCAACAGGTGGAAAGAATGGGAGGACTGCGACCTCAAAGCCAAGATGCATACATGTAGGACTACGAGTTGTGCTTTACAAGTTGTGGAAAGATAGGCAAAGCCTCCCCACAAGGGATGTGGGGTCAGTCTGCAAGGTCTCATAAAGGAGGAAGAGTACCAAGTTATACTTTTAAAAGGTGAATTCAAGCCTAGTATGGCTCTGAGCCAAAGAGGAATGCAAGAAGAGAACTCAGGATTAGAGCCCAGTCAATTGTGTGGTAGTACATGCTTCAGCAAAATCCATTAGTCATCACCACAGAAGCAGAAGAACAGCTTCCAGATCATGAGCAGCACTGACTCCACTTTATGAGAGCGATAATATCATAGCAGAGTGTTAAGAAACCAAGTATGAAATAAACAAGGGCAGCAAGGATGTGGGAATCATAATATGTTAAACAGAGTTCTACAAAGCTGAAACCCCAAGAGAAAAAAAAATCAGATAATGCAATGTACTGAACACTTTTTATGTTTATTAAGTCCTTTGCATCCACTAACTCATTGAACTTGATGCAGCCACTCTGAGGTGAATGCTCTTATCAACTTTACTTCCCAGATGGGACATAAAGACAAAGTAAGGTAAAGAAATTTGTCCAGTTCATGGCGGATCCTAGACTTGATTCTCACTTGTTGGCTTGCTTAGCCATCAACCTGTAGATGAATTAGGCTTAGTCATTGTGGCTCCAGAGGTTGATATATAGGAGTTGCCGCTGCAGAAACAGCTTTTGCAATATAACACAGGGAAGGGCTTTTTATAACCAAACTGTCGTGATGCATCCAGCAAGTAGAACAATTAATTCTAATCTAACCCTAATTTTAGCCCTATGTCCAACTACAGAATCTCTCCCATGATACCACTGCTATGGGAGACTCTGACTCCTTCAGTGGGACATGTATCTATATGGCAGTTTGAATGGCCCCTATAGGCTTATTCACTTGAATGGTTGATTCCTAGTTTGTAGACTGTATAGGAAGGATTAGGAGGTGTGACATTGTTGGAGGTATATCACTGGGGATGGGCTTTGAGGTTTCGAAAGCCAGGATCAGCCAGTCTCTCTCTCTCTCTCTCTCTCTCTCTCTCTCTCTCTCTCTCTCTCTCTCTCTCTCTCTGCCTCCACCATATGGATAAGATATAAGTTCTCAGCTACTGTTCCATCATCCTGCCTGCCTATTTGCTGCACTGCCTCCTGACATGATCATGGACTAACCCTTGAAAACTGTAGGCAAGCCACCAATTAGGTGCTTTCTTTTATTAGTTGCCTTGATCACGGTGTCTCCTCACAGCAATAGAACAGTAACTAAGGCAATGTGACAAAGAAAAAGAGGCCACAACAGAGAATGGAAACAAAGACAAGAAGGTCAGGGCACCTTAGATATGGACTTTGCAATTCAAGCTGGTTGAGCCTGCCCTAAGCATGGCTAAATGTTTCTCAGGGTCAGGAAGAGGTGTTGGGGATGGTCAGGGCAGGGCTCTTAGGTGGTGAGGGTGCCTGGGGCAAGACGACACAGGGGATGGGATGTATGGTGTCCTAGAGTCTGAACACTGTCCTGTGCATCCTCTTAGAGCATAAGGTAGGAATCCAGAGAAAAGAGACAATGCCCAAACAGTTCAAGAGTGGTGGCAGGAACTGGACACTCATCTCAGATGTCTTTCTCATTCCAGGGAAGAGTGGAGTATGTAGTCCAAGGACAAGTTAATGGGGCACAGAACCAGGAGCACGCTGAACCAGGAAAGACAGAGTGTATGCGGGGAGGAAATAGCTCAAATTTCAGGGTGATGCTGCTCTGGTTCCTTTCCCACCATTCACAGTGACTGGAATTCTACCCACCTGCCCACTCTACTGTCTCATGCACTGCCACATGCCCTGCTTCAGCCTCTAGTCTTTGGAAATGTAACCAGGAGTAGAATCTACTGTTTCTCTGCCCCTGGCATCTTAGAAAGCTTGCCTATTGCCTAATATTTGTGACATGTGCTCTACCCAGTCACCTCAGCCATTGAGGGCAATGCCTGCTACATACCCAAGCTCTGACCCAACTCCCAGAGAAATACCTCACAATACTTACTCCGTAAGCTGACCTCAAATGTACTGGGTTATGCTCTGCCAATTCCTCTTTCAATAATTGGAGTAGAGTTGGGTGCCAAGAGTGACTCTTATGGATGGGGCTACTACAGAGGACAGTTTTCATGATGGGTGGGTAGAGTCATTGGCTGGCAGTGCATGAGGAGTCATGGAAACAGAAAAGCTCCTACTGGGTTGCAGAAAGAGAATGCTTTCTAGATAGTATTTGGAAGAGGGAATAGTGGTGTTCTGAGACATTAGCTGGAAAGGCAGGAGGGGACAGCACTTCCAGTGTTGCCTAGAGACCCTGGAATAGCACACACAGCCATCTGCCTCACCTGGATCCAATGGAAGCTTTGCAGTAGGCGGGTGCAGAGGCTCAGGCAACCACTGCTCCCCTAGCAGCCCTTTGTTTTTTAATACCTGGGACATTTTTGCAAATTCACTGAGACTGTTCAAGCTCTAGGGTGGATCCTGGCCATTTTAAAGTCATGTTTTGATAATCAGTTAACAGTAGCCACTGAAATTCCCAAGATTTTAAAAACTTAAACTGGAGCCGGGTGGTGGTGGCGCACGCCTTTAATCCCAGCACTCGGGAGACAGAGGCAGGCGGATCTTTGTGAGTTCGAGACCAGCCTGGTCTACAAGAGCTAGTTCCAGCGCAGGCTCCAAAGCCACAGAGAAACCCTGTCTCGAAAAACAAACAAACAAATAAATAAATAAAAACTTAAACTGTTTCTGTGTTTTCCAAGGAATAGACCAAGGTAAGGTTTCTAGCCTCCAGCCTAGCTCCAGTCAGAAGCCCTGACATTCCTATCTTATCGTTTTGTAATCTCAAAATTGATTCCTTAAGCAAAGCCAGACACAACGTGAACTTCTTGTATTAGCATCTTGGGCCTTGAAGAGCTGATCAGGATTCCCTGCCAGGGCCCAGGGTTAGTGCACAGAGGACTGATAAAAGTAATATGTCCAAATTTATACACCCTTCTTCCCATGTGGCCATACTGACATTCACACAGACTTCCTCCCTAACACCGGAGATTCTAGCCTATTACTTGGCTCCCCTTGTGGTGTGGGGTGATATGAAAAGCTGGGAAACATGACTTTCTTCCTTGCCAATCCCAGCGAACAAGAACAATAGCCACTGGTTCCTCAAAGTGGAAATGATTCACTTCTCTCTCTGCATGAATCCTTGATCCTGTAAACAACCAGGAATAGGAGCTGGGGAGGCAGTTCCAGAAGCCCTAGTGGTTATCCTGAGACTAAAGACATCTAGCGTGGTCCCCTGGCTTCCCCAGGCATCCCAACAATGCTGTAATCTGGAGTGCTGGTGAGCCAGTGGATGCTCTCTGACCTCCCTAGAACCTGCATCACAGAGGTGGGGTACTGGCTGGGAAGCTCATTGCCACATCAGTGAATGAGACTGGCTCCTTGCCCAGACTCCTGCCACCAAGCTCACTGTTTGTTTTGTTGTTTTATGGACCCCTTAGGTCCAGAGGACTGGTCTTCCCAAAGCTTGGAAAAGAGGCATTTGGTTTGCACAAAGAATAAGTCATACTTGCAGATACCCTCCCTGATATGTATATCCTTCTCAGCCATGACAGATGTAGACAGAGGGTTTCAGTTCTATCCAGAGTCCTAACAGGCCCCAGGTAAAGGGCTTTCAGTCTCCCAGAACCCTTCCGAAAACTGGAAGTTCAGAACTTATTTATTTTTTGTATCTTTTGTGCAGCTTGTACAGTTCAATCCTAGTGATTCCTGTTTGAGGCATAAAGCAGAGTGTTCTGCTGGCTGTTCACGGTACAAGAGTGAGTCCTTGCAATTTGGGACTTATTATAGAAAGGTTAAAAACCAGGGAACTGTGCCTTGAGGCAGGAGATTGGAGGTAATGATTGAAGCTCATAGCATTCAGGTGATCCAAATATGTCCTGTAGAATTTGCTACAGGCCAAGATGCTAGTGTGTAGAAGCCACATCCTCAGGAAAGTCCCCACCACATGCATACATGTCCCTTAGGCAGTTAGGTCTTGCCTACCTATGACAGGGACATGGACAAGTGTCTCTGTCAGAAGAGACTTCCCAAAGACCAGCTGCTCCAGTCCCTTCCCTTTGTGGTAGGATTAGCGTACATAATGGGGATGCTGTGATCTGGCTCTGAATACTACCTGGCAGCAATGTGATCTCTGCAGTGACCTCTCCTGTAAAGTGAAGGTGATTTTTTACCCCTGCTCCATGAAATGATGTTACTGGAATAGCATTTATTGAATGTTATAGTTTGAATGAGGATGCCCCCTGCCTGCTGCCCCTAGGCTCATGTATTTGAATGCTTGGTTCCTAGTTTGGGAAGAACTAGTAGAATTGACCTTGTTGGAAGAGGTGTGTCACGGGCTTTGAATTTTTAAAAGTGCATGCATGCCAGGCCAAGTCTCTGTCTCTATCTCAGAAAGAGACTTTTTATCTTTATCTCTGATTCCCTCTGTCTCTCTCCTCTGTCTTATCTCTTTATTTTCTCTCTCTGCCTCGTGCTTGTGTTTAAGATGTAAGCTCTCAGTTTACTGCTCCACCACCATGCCTGCCTGCTTGCTTCCATGTTCCCTACCAGGATGATCCTGAACTCTAACCCTCTGGAACTGTAAGCCCCAATAAATTCTTTCATATGTTGCCTTGGTCATGGTGCCCCATCACATCAATAGAAGTATCAGGAGCTAGGTAACATAGTAGTGACCAAAACTGTCAAAGTATTCATCCTAATGGAGAGTCCATCTTACTGTGGGAAGCCAGACAGAAGCCAGAGATGAGCATGATCCCTAGCTTGTGTGGATGGTTAAGTGCTAATGGAAAAATAAAATCAAGGAAATGATTCACATGAACAAGGAGGGCAGAACTTGGCACACTCATAAAGCGTGACTTTTCTTTTGTTTTGTAGAATAAGGTAGCAACAACACTCTGGATATTTGTCATAAGGATTAAAAAGATAGAATAAGAAAATTCCTTAATAGTGATTGTTACATAAGAGTCTTCTGTGACTGTGGGCACTTTTTGGATTCTATTTCTTCCCTGCTTCCCTGGGGTAGTGATGCTATCGGATCAAGCTTCCTTTTAGTGACATGTTTGCAAGGTCAGATAGAGGAAGACACTCCTGTCCCCTACCCCCCAGTCCTGAGTCATGGGAAAAAAATATTTGGAAGACTGGCCCAGCTGAGCCCATCTAATCTAATCCCACTGGACTTTGGCATCCAGCTACATTAGTCACCAGCGAGAGCAAACAATATGTGCCGGCCCTCCCTAGGGCGGAGCTGCAGGAAGTGAGGTTCTATGCCTGTTGCTTTGCAGAATTAGCCAAACCAGCGCTGTTCTGTCTCGATGCGTGCACCCAAGCCAACCACAATATTGTGGTGCCACACAGCTCTGCCCCATAGGGAGCAGTTTCTTCAACTGGAACGCCATTGTCTGTCTTGCCAGATTGCTGTGGGTGTCTGAAGTGAAGGATGTAGAATATCAGATACAGAGCCCTGTGTGCAGCTTAAAGGAGCTTAGTGAATGGCAGCTGTTGCCGCTGGCATCCTCACTGCTAGCGTTGCTTTAGTCACCCCTATAGTGTTACTGTTTTTCTTCCAGAGGTCTGGGTTCTCTTTGTTTCTATCATCATTTTTTAGATGCTCAAGAATTGGGGTTGCTCTGTGCTCTGTTCCATACACTTCTGGTCATACAGCTACTCAAAGGAAGATGCGGACATTGGTGACAGAATCACACACATTACAGGGTTGAGACGAGCCCACACACATATTTAAGTAATTTTGCATAATCTAAGATGATCAAATGAAACACTCCTGGCTTCTGGAATAGCTAGCTTTCTCTTCCTGTTAGCATTACCTTCTGTGCAGTGAGATGCAAGGCAGAGAGGATGACCCTGGAGTTCTGAACCTCCTAGTCTAGCCCAGTCCTGTCTCAGCCTTCGGAAAGTTCATTAGGCTTCAAGGTAGAAAAGAAGTTGAGGAACTCATGCCATGTGTCTCTCCTTCTGGATTCCATCTCAAAGCTAGTGCTCCTAGCTGAGTATTGTCACCGTTCCTGGAAAGAGACATAGTGTCAGTGGGCTTTGTAACAAAATAGTTTGTTCCCTGTTTGAGTGTTCTGGGGTTTGTGAGCAGGCAACAGAGACAAGGGTGAGACTACAGAATTGGGACCTGTGGAGGGGTCAGGGCCCTCAAGGAGAAGGCTGACATTATCAAGCTATCTCAAGAGCATTATTATAACTGTAGATAGATTTTACAGTTAGAGGGGATTCTAAAACCAGATCCAATCTACAGATCTTGGACAGTGATATATAAACCATTCCATTTTCTGGAAAAGCTAGCCAGGCCTTGAAGATTTGGGTGTCTACTCAAACTCACACAAAAAAATTCTGGAGTCCGGGCTTGGGTATCTCATCTTTGGGCCCTTTTCTAAGTGAAAGAATCTCTTCCCTTACATTTAACATTAGTTTGACTGCTGCTTATCCCTAGAAAACAATTTTTTTTTTCCTAAGCAGAACACATCTTTGGTCTGGAGATTATTCTCTCAGAGCAAGACCCACCTAGCCTTTGCCAGGCCTGACCATGTAGCCTGCCCTTGAGTGAGCTGCTGGTCTGACCCTGTATTCCAGGTGTCTGGAATTCTTACGAAAGCCTGTCTAGCAGGAAGGCTACTCAGTCACCAAATGTCTGCCCTAGAGAGTTACTGCAGTGGGACTCTTCATTCATACATGGTAGATGAGCAACTCTGTCCATCTGCTGTAAACTAGGCCCTTCCCGTATACTAAGCCCGGAGCTGAGTGTCTTTTCAGCAACTCCTATCAGGTACATATACACAAACGGAGTGAGTTCCAACAAAGTTAATGACAGAGTTTCTTTTCTACAGAGAAGGAGCTTGGGTTTGTATTCAGATCTCCATTAATCCAAATGTGGGCTTTTAACCACTGGGTTTTACACTTTATTGACCTGCTCTAAGAATCTGTTATTCCAGCTGCAGTTCTGTTGTGTGACAAGTTTTCCCTTTTCCAGTGGAGACACTACATGCATTTCTTCCCTCAGAAATGGATCCCATGACAGACCCAAGTATAGATACCACCAAAGTCCAGCTTGACGAACCAATGAGTTTTCAGGGATTAGTCATAGGAGTATGGGTGAAGAGTCACATACAAGAACATAAGTAACTCAAAGAACTGCATTGCCACCCTAGCATGGGCGACAGTCCACAGAAACTGGGAAACCTGGAGCACACTGCACAGCCTGCAGGCAGATCAACCGGTTGGAGAGTGTGCTTTCTAAGTTACTCCGGTCTAAACCTCTTCCAGGCAGCTTTGCTGGTGAATCTCATAAGTTTCAGGGACTTCCTAAAGCCATTTTGAGTTATTCACCTTTTTACTTAAGAAGCTTCCCTGCAGGATAGGATGTTTCGAGCTCAGAGGAAACTATTACCCAAGCCCTGCCCCCTTACTTTTCATGGAGTTGCAAGAAGTGGAAGGGGGTGGACTAACACTTTGCATTCTGTAAAGCAAAGGTGCCCAGGAAACCAGGAACATGGCAGCTGTCAGCTCAGCACACGCTGTCTTGTTTCACCCTCTTCAGGCCTCCTCCTTGGACTCACAGTGGGTGGGGTGGCAGCCTTTTGTGCCACACACAGTCTCTAGCTGACTCCCCTTTCTCCAAGCATCACTCTTTGCTCAGAGCTTTCTGAAGGGGACACAAAAGAGTGCCACCGACAAAGCCAAAGGCTGCTGGATAGAGCAAGGGGCTTGGCCTGTTACCCATGCACCCCTCAGAGCCCCCGGATTCTTCTCCGAAGACATTGTTTAGGATCCTTTATGTGGCACTCACACCCATTCAGAGATGGCTGGGCAGAGGTTTCAGCGCGGGTGAAGAGGACGCTGAGAAATGGAGTCATTTTGATTTGGCAAATTGGAAGAGACGTTAATGCAATAGTTAACAGCGGACCACTGCTGAGGGGATGGACCCGAATGTTCAGTCTCTGTTTATGGAGCTTACACAATTCCATCAATATTGATGCCTGATGCCTTTGATTCTGACACTAATCATTGCTATGAATTAAATTTGTAGACCTGTAATTAGGATTGCTATTAATAGGGCCCTAAGCTAAGTACCACTGCGTCCTGTGTCTTCCTCATGGTTGGAAATGGCATCCCTGGAACTGTACAAATAGGGCACACCTGGGATTTGCCAGGAATGATGTGAAAATTATACATTCTATATTTGTATTAGGCCTTTACCGAAATGCCAGTGAGCAAAGGTGAACCTGGAGGGGGAGCGATGCCACACAGTGCTCAGGTAGCAGCAGCCAGGTGTCTTCTCTTGGAGTCTTAGGACCCTCCAGAGTAAACTGTGCTGCTCATGATCCAACTTCAGCTCCCAGGAGAGCCTTCTTCTCAGTCTAACCTGACATCACTCATAGACTAGATGCTACTGGTCATTTCTTTCTCAGGCTTGAACATGGCTGAGAGAAGAGGAATGTTTCGTTTCACCAGAGGTGTGCTTAGCTGGAAAATCATTAGCTATACCTTACTGATGGTCCCACTTCAGATCACTTCCAAGTGGATGACTGGGACAGACTCCTCCACTCACAGCTGGTAACACCAACACCCCCATCCAGGGAGCTCCATGAACACAGAGAGCTTAGCTATCTCATGCATCACAAAGCCCATTGGGCACAATAGTGGGTTTGAGGAGTGTGCTTGAAGCCCTGTTCTAGGTAGATTTGTAAAATGTTGAGTCACTGGAGAGACTGGGCTTTTACTAAGAATTGCACAGTTCTACCCTAAAGACACTACAAGCCTCACTTGCCCTCCGCCTAAGTAACCATGTAGCTGTCCTGCACAAGATTATCTAACTTTTTCTGATAGCATCTGTGTGATGACCCTGTATCACTTACTATTTATGTGCCCCAGTGACATCAGGGCTGCATTAGCCTTGCTCTTTTGACCCTCAAACTGGAAATATTTTTTCTTCCCAACCACCACTTATTGATTTTTTTTTCCTTTTGTATTTTTCAGTCACTGTGAGAAGACTATGGTTTGAGTTCAAGTTCTAATTTTACTTGCTGAGAATGTGGCTTTGCCTAAGTTAGTTAACCTTTGGGAAAAACAGAATTGGGGGTTCGCCTCCTTAGAGAGATTGTTAGATCTACACAGGCTATCTGTGAAGTTAAATGAACACCAAAGCTGCTAAGAACAGGTCTTGGCCTCCCTTCTCTTTCCTTCGCTTTCCGTCCCTTTGGGAATGACGAGCAGAAGCAGTGATTTCCCAGATGAAAACTGCACACTGAAACCCTCAGTGCCTTCTTTCCACACACGAAAATGCTGAACTGAACAGGGGCTTCCTGTGCCAATACTGTTGTTTCTGCTGCTTTTCTTCTCAGTAGGGCCAGAGTCTTGGGTGAACTAAAGCCAACCCCAAGTTCAGAAGCATCGTTTTATTGATAAGAGTTGGCATCCTTGAAACTGTACTCATGGAATGAGATTTCTGATGGGTCATTGTTAAAATTGGTATTGTCATGTTCCCCACTGAACATGGACCATTAATCAGTCCCTTTACTACTGAAAGTTGGCCTGGTGGTAGACAAGCCTTCAAGGACTTGAGAACATGGGTAAAAGTATGTGAGCATCAGCAAAAATTGGACATTACTTCTAGTGTCCCCCAGCCTGCAGGATTTTAAGCACTTCCACTATCTGGCACTCATACCCTACATGTCTACCATTCTGTGTAAATACACACTTAAAAGCAAGTGTCTGCTAAGACAGCAAAGGGTGAGTAGCCCACGTTAGCACAGAACTTGGTCACTCCTCAATATATAAATCTCAGAACAGTGTGTGTAGTTGAAGCTTTAATACCTACATTTTTATCATGTGCCACACAAGTGATTTTCCCTTTATATAGGATGTTGAGCAGAGGTAGAATTTCTGTTAGATGATTGTAGGAATAGCTGTCGGTTGGTCCCTTTAATGCTGGAAGTTTTCCTGGTACAGGACAAGTCCACAGTTCCTATCGTATGTGTTCCACCCTATTTCTCACATAGCTCTACTCACTTTGATTTTTTTATCTTACCACTTGCAAGGTCTTGGATATTACAGCCAGAACCCCCAAACCTGACTTATTCTAAATGATTGTATTAGGTACCCTAAAATCCCACCTTTCCTCCAATCTTTCCAGTAATCTAATTGTGGTTGCTGCAGAAGTCGTAAACTGTGGGCAGCTTCGGACTTAGGCAGATTGGTGGTACCCCCAGGGGAATGACTACAGACAGAGAAATAGAGGAAAAACTTGCCCAACATCCCACAACCATCAAATCATAGAAATAAAAAGGCTGTCTCCTTGGTGCCTCCCTGATATTTATGTCTGAGCTCAGCAGACACCCCTGGGTTGCAGCCAGTCTTTTTCGGCATTAGTCCATTACACTTTTTATGATGCATGTTACCCACCTCCCCTGCCTCACCCGGAACATTTTATGACTGTCCTTTTCATTTCTAGAAAGAACTCTGCAGAATGGCAGATGCCTGCATTTCCCCTACTCTTTGGGGAGCTATTCACAGCAGCCTGTCCCAGGCCATAAACAGCAGGAGATAAACCGTAGCCACTGCCAGCCAAAGCCAAGTACCAGAAGGTTCAGAATGTGGTGAGGGAGGAGTTTGGTGATATGTGGACCAGACAAACCTGGGGTCCATGCCTTTCACAAGAGATTCGGGGCCACTATAACAGTGTTGAGTGATATCACCCTTCAGGTCTTCACAAACAGCTTCCACTTTGTTCATCCCTGGTGTCCTGAAGCCTCCTGTTCTGTAATTGTAATCAAAACTGGTGCAGCTTACAGTTTGGAAAGGAGAGCTCCCTTTGGAATTATCTACTCGTTCAAGTGTCTATACAGACACGCTCTCTATACAGGCATGCCTCTCACCTCTTGCCCATGCTTCTGCATGCTGGAGCAACTTCTTCCGAGTTTCCCTGCTCTTTCCCACCTTCTCTTTGCAGCATCCACACCAACTCCTTCCTCCTTCCATCTTCTTCTTATTGCTCCTTCCAGTACTCCTCTCTTCCTCACAGCCAAGACCAAATCTTACCAGTCCATCACTACCTCTTCTGGACCAATAAAACTCACCTTGGACTCTGTTGTGGCAATGATATTAATTTATCTAGGCTCTGGAGTGGCACCCATAAGTAAGTCACTTGTGACACTGTGAGAGATAGCGCACTTAGGGCCAGCTTTGATCCATAAAAGACACCCCTAAAAGAAGAAAGCCAACTTCTGAATGAATAATAAGAGATTTTAGATTCTCTCAAAATACACAGAAAACAAAAAATGAGTGGGGAAGAGAAATGTGGGGGTCAGGGAGACCAGACCAAAGCCCTGGATAATTGGTATATAGGATGATTTTTTTTCCATTGTCCCATCTTGATGACAAAGCTTTAGGGGGAGTGGAGGGGATAGTGTTCTTTCTCTTCTTGTTTGGTTTTACACTCCACATCAAATGAAATATGTGGAGGAAACTGATGTGCATTTAAAATGTGTGTACACATCAGACTGCTGGAGATAGTAGCTATTATATTTTGTGTATGTTTTTGAGTAAACTGCTAAATTATTTATTGGGCGCCAAGCTTTAATCTCATAAACCTGCCTGCAGGTCCCCAGCGCTGGCAGCCTGAGCACTGCATAAAGCCCTCAGTCAGCTGCTGCCTGGGCCGCTCTGGCTAGCTATTGTTCTCACCGGGCCTTCCCTCAGATAAGCTTAGTCTACAGACCCAAGGAAGGCCCTTCCAGTCCGCCCTCACGGCAACTTGGAAATCGACTTGCATTTGTAGCCAACCAGGGTCCAAACCTTCACACACAGTCTTAGACCACGTCAAAGGGTTTCAGTTCTTCCCGAGTTGAGGGAAGGAAGTCCCAGTAGTCAAAGCAAATGACTCCAAGACCACAGCTATGTTTCATAAATGGTGACATGCCACTCCATTCTTTTAAAATATTTTTAAAACTTTATTTTATGTGCATCAATATTTTGCTTGCATGTATGTCTGTGTGGGGTGTTGGATCTCTGGGAACTGGAGTTACAGGCAGTTAGTTGTGAGCTGCCATGTGGGTGCTGGGAATTGAACCCAGGTCCTTTAGAAGAATAGCCAGTGCTCTTAACTGATGAACCATCTCTTCAGTCCCATCCTTTTTTCATCTTAAGGTTTGCCACTTTTAAATAAAAGGTGACTCTTCTTTCTCTCCCTGGCTCCCAGGCCTGAGAACACTAAACTGGACTTGAATCTCCTAGTCATGGTCTAAGGGTTAAGATAATAGCAGTTCCCTTACCCTTTCAAGTTATGCAGAGATTTTTCAAGTCCTTGTTTTGAACTCAGCTTGCAATATTAATAACCCTGTGGGTTGTGACCTTATGGAAAAAGAAACTGGTTCAGAGTAGTCAGGTGACACTACCAGTGTTGGCAGGTACCAGAACTCTCTTCACTATGGTCATCATCTAGATGTGTCAGGTTATAAACATGGGATCAGTGTGGAAACTAAGACATGCATATTCTCTCATATCTAGGTTCCCTGGGCAGCACAAAACTAAGATCAACACCATGGCTCTTGAAGTAGAAATTTGACAGGGATGATGGTTGCCCTTTCATGTCTGAGCTTCCATTCTTTTTAAGGGGAAGCGGCAAGGCCAGTACTGTCAGTGTCTCATTACTAACTGTACTGAGTAGCTGGAACCTTCAGGAAGACCCCAGCAGAGCACAGCATAGTAGCAGAACACCCGTTAGTTTTACCTTTTATTCCAGAATTCACGTGACAATGATATAACAAAAAAAAATGGTTTGCAAATATTTGTACATAAAATGTTTAGGATAAAGGCCTTGTTAATTTAATCAGATTCAAAGCTGTCTGTGACCCCCAAATCTTTAAACACTGTGTTAGTAGTTATCGGACACTGTTTCTTTGAAGTGACCACTCTGTGTTGCTGGTTTTATTGACAACCTGATACAAAAGGCTAGAGTCATAGATAGAGGAAACTGTAATTGAGAAAATGTCCTCACCAGCTTGGCCTGTGAGCCTGTGGTATATTTCTTGATAGATGATTGGTGTGGGAAGGCCCAAATCACTCTGGGTGGTTCCATCCATGGCTTGTGGTCCTATGTGCTTTAAGACAGGAAGATGAACGGGCCATGGGGAACAAATCGGTAAGAAGCACTCCTCCATGGCCTCTGTATCAATTCTTGCCTCCAGGTTCCTGTCTTGAGTTCTTGCCCTGAATTTCTTAGATGATGGACTATAGGTCGTAACCCCTTCTTACCCAAACTTTCTTTAGGTCATGATGTTTTCTCACAGCGGTAGAAAGTTAACTAAGATACACTCTCACCCCAATTCCATCTTTCAGTGAAAGTATCTTGTTTTTTTTTAATCTATTTTAAATATCAAGGAAAATAATGTATTTTTAAAATATTTTTATTAATTCTGATAATTTCACAGCGTATTTTGATCATGTTTATCCTCCTCCTCCAGTTCCTTCTAGATCTACTCCCATCCTTCCAATCCAACTTGGTTCTCTCTCTGTTTCCCTTATAACCATAGAGTCCAGTTTGTGTTGGCCAACTACTCCTGTCCTGGAGTATGGCAACATACCAGGGTTCATACCTTTAAAGAAAATTGACTCTCCCTCTCTAACAGCTATCAAATGACAACAGCACCTCAGCCAAGGGTGGAACTTTGTTCCCACATTCTGAGATTTTATCTAGCCTGAGCCTGTGCATGTCTTGTGTATGCCGTCACAATCATTATGAATTCATATGTACAACTTCCCTGTTGTGTCTTTGGAAAACATTTTTTTTTAATTATTCACCTTCTCTAGGTCTTACGTTTTGACCAGTTGTATGTCTCTATATTAATTGCCATCTACTCCTAGAGGCTTCTCTGTTGAGGGTTAAGAGATGCACTGCTTTATGGGTATATCAATAAGTCATCAGGAGTTGTTTTAATGCTATCTCTATTCAGCAGAATGTTAGTAGTAGAGTCTCCCCTACGGCCTGGGACCTATATAGCCACACCTTAACTTCAATGGCATTTCAGGTATGAGTTTCATTTCTGAAGTTGGCCTTAAATCCAATCAGAATGTGGTTGGTTACTTCCATAACAGTTATGTCTCTATTGTACCAATGGACATAACTCACCAAGCAGATCATTGATGTCACTTTCAAGGTTCATGACTGAGTGGTTTTGGTAATAATAAAACAAATAAAACTTTTAAAAAGGTTCAAATGCCAGATGATGATAAGTGGGGCCCGCGTGATCATCATCACATGGTGGTGTCCTAACAGGAACACTTTACTACTCACTGTGTATACACACACATATACATGTGTGCACATGCTTATGCTTATACACATAAACACGTGCATGTACATTTGCTCCTATATCTATATACGTATACAAACATTCCCCATCTCAGTTCTGGTGTCAGTTTCAGGAGAAAAAAGACAAACCTACAAGAAGCCAGATGCAGGGCCCAAGGTCCAGGTCCCAGACAAGAGCTGTGAACCAAGTTGAATGCTGATGACTGCACCTTCCAGAGATAGAGGTTGGGCCAGGGTTTTGTCTATAAAGCCAAATTAGAGGCTTTACATGTAGGAAGGGAGACTAATAAGTTGTCCAAACCTGGATCCCAGGAACCAGATCAGGTCAGAAAGTTAGTTATATCAGCTGGAGTGATTTGAGTCAGCCATGTGCAGGTGGAGGGCACCCTCAAATCTTTGGTGGCTCTGAGCTGTAAAAATATAGATTGAAATTCTGGACCTTAGAAAAGTAGATGGAATCCCTGAGAAAGCGGGAGATGAACCTTTGAGTGCTGTCTTCTGCTTAGTGTGTTCTTTGACATATTCATTGATACTCACTTGTACAAAAAAAGAGGCTGCAGAATCCAACCATGAAATATCTGCCAGGTGCTTTCAATAGCACTTATTCACATGTATCAACCCAGTGGTTCACCAAGGGCTGGTTTTGTAGAAATCTGCAGAATCTGCCGTGGTGTATGTTATGGCCTAGACAGAAGATTCCACTAACCTACAGTGGATAGAGGCCAGGGTACTGTTCATCTTCTTATGACACATACAGCACCCACAGTAAAGAATGATCTGGCCCAATATCCACAACACTAAGACTAGAAGCCCCGCTCAAAGAAACAGCATCTTCTGTGTGTCAGCTGTGTGCCAACCATGGTCCCAAGCACTGCTCATAATTCTTCCTACCCACAGGATAGGTACCAAGATGATTTAATTTTCCAAAGAAGAAAGTTAAGACTCCAGGTGAAGTTGTTTTCTCATTCATTCGTCTATGATAAACTTACTGGATAGTTGAGCAGGTCCTATGTTTGAAAAGATGCTCAATCATGTGTCTGCTTATCCAGTAGTCATTAGGCATCTAGATCTCCACACCAGGCCAGAAAAGAATCAGGTAATAAGTGAGAGCGGAGTGTCTACCTGGGGAGGTACACATAGCTTATAAATGCTACTCTCTATGAAAAAGATACTCCTTTCCCACCTTCTTCCTCTCATTCCCCATCTCTTTATACATGCACTGCAGTAAATAGGATCCTTGAGGTTTGGGTTTGGCTTCTGGTTGGCTTTGTTATCAGCGATGATTTTTAGCTTGAGATTTTATCCTCCCACCAAATGTTTCTCTCTCTCTCTCTCTCTCTCTCTCTCTCTCTCTCTCTCTCTCTCTCTCTCTCTCTCTCTCTC
>JAQHUG010000006.1:19569751-19653391 GCA_028555095.1 Dicrostonyx torquatus
CTGGGAATCCGTTAGAGATATGTGTCCTGATCCTAAAATGCTTGTTCCCTGGCAGCCTCAGGCTTTTTCTTGTGCTAATGCTGATTCCAGGCTGTGCTTGGGAAAAGAGGGTTGATGCTAGAAGCAGAATTTTTGGTATAGTCCCCATCCTTATTACCTGCTTAGTAGACACTATTGAACAAATCAGGTGATCTAACTAAGTTTGAGCTTCTTTGTTTGTCAGAATGATTATACCTACCTTGCAGAGTTGCTCCACAAAATCTAACAAGGCTAAGTACGTTCTCTTGGAAAATGATACTGGGCAGAGAGAACTTCAGAAATTAGAGCTGTTTACAAGGCTAGGGAAATAGCTTAGTCAGTAAAATGTTTGCTATGCAAGCTTGAAGATTTGACTTTGATCTTCAGAACCCATGTGAAAAGGCCAGGTATGGTGGTAAACTTTAATCCCAGTTATGGGGAGGCAGAAACCAAAAGATTCCTGGGGCTCATTGACCATCCTAGCCAAACTAGCAAGCAAACAAAGCAATGAGATACCATGTCTCAAAAAACAAGGTAAAGAGCATCCTAAAGAACAATACTCAAAATTGTCTTCTGTTCTCTGCATGCATGCATACATACATGCATTACACACATATGTACCCAAGCACACAGGAACACACATATGCACAGGCACATAGTGGGGATGGAGGGAGAAAGACAGATCTATAGAGAGAGAGAGCACACCAGTTTACTGATCATTTTGCATCAGGTTGGCTCTTTTTCACAGCCCTAGAGGTGTGAGAAGGAGCCAGTGGACTATTATGGCAGGCTTGGTAAACATGGCCGGTAAATTTCTCTCCCTGCTTTGGGCCTTCTGTAAGGACACTGCATACAGGCCAACCTAGACACTGGGTCAACCACAAAGCCACACGATACACCTTGCATTTGTGGTGAGTCAGTGATTCAGACCTCACCTCCCCCCACCTTCTCAAGGATGACCGTGTGCCTGTGAGTCATCGCAGCCCAACTCCTCATAGTAAACTTGCAGAGGTGAGGAATGGTACGGAAAAACTGAGTTGCAGTGTTGGTTGACTTATAGGCTTCTCCTGAGATCAGTTGGAATCACAAGGCTGGTACAGTTCCTGCAGATACCGTCTCCTAACAGCAACCGCTCACCACTCTGCCTTTTCTATTTCTACACACACCTTGTAACATGAGGGTCCTGCTTGTTGGGGTTTCTGTCCCGCCCGGTACTCCACAGCCAGAAAGCCCCAAAGAAAATCACACAGAGGTCTCCATAAGATTATAAACTGATTGGCCCATTAGCTCAGGCTTCTTACTAGCTCTTGTAACTTATATTAATCCATTGTTCTTATCTGTGTTAGCCACATGGCTTGGTACCTTTCTCATCACATGTTGCCTCTTCGGTGGTCTGCACATGAATGCTGAAGGAGCTTCCTGCTTCCCAGAGTTCTCCTGTTCTCACCTCTACTTCCTGTCTGGTTTTCCCACCTATACTTCCTGCCTGGCCAATCAGTGTTTATTTAAAACACGATTGGCAGAATACATAATTGTCCCCCACCAACACCTCATGGAAAATTTTCTAGAAAGGAGCTCATTATTGAGAGCTTGTAGTGCAGGAGATCTTTACCATTCAAATGTGGGCAACTTCTGTCAGCACACTTCACCCATCACCCCAGTACAGGAGAACATGCTGTACTCTGCCCTCAGAAGGAAGCTCCCATCTCCCCATTACCATATCTTTGGTAACCTCTGGAACCTCACTCAGAATCAGGTCCCAAATTCACATATTACAGTGAGCACACAACCTCATAGTTCTCCTTCTACTCAGTTATCATATTACCTGCACTGAGCATCTCAAATCCAGGTTGACAGTGGAACACAAAGTCCAGTGGATTATTTGGTAAGTTAGCAGTGCAGCCTAGAGCAAAGCCTCAAAGTTCAACAGGCCCACAATGTCTGTCAGTACTTCTGCTGTTCTTCCTGACAGCTCTCTGATATATTTTTCAGACAGTACTCTTTTAGTACCTATTATGTGTAAACTTGCAAGTCTCTAGCATTGGTGAGAAAGAGATAGTCCAGCAGGTGTGTTCCTCCAGCACTGACAATCTCCCTGAAGGCATGAGACCCTCTTGCCTTATTCTCACTTCCTAAGAGATAGGGCATGGGTGCACCCTTTGAGGGAGCATTCTGGTGCTGGGGCAATGACACCGCGTGCATCAAAAAGAAGCCTAGAGATCAAATGCCAAAAACTCCAACTAGACAGAATCTGATATTGGGGAAGTCACTGTCTTATCTCTGAAATGGAGACATCGATGACTCTTTGTTCTGTGCATTGCCCTGTGGGTGGAGGTAATGAGATTAGGTGTAGAAGAAATTGGCCCCTGTACCGCTGAATTAAAGTAAGGGATTAATGGTCTTCCCCACTCTTTCCTCAGCCCTCTGATTGGCAGCCTGACAAACACACACACACACACACACACACACACACACACACCATTGAATGGTAGTAAGGGCTCGGTGTTCTTGCTCTCTTTCTTTCCTAGCTTTCTTAATAGCAGCCTTATATACCCAGTGGACATTTTTTTCTAACCACTGTTGTATCTTGTCCCTGTGCCCTGTAGTTAAGAAAGTTTCAATTATACATACTTTTGATGGGGAAACTGATTCCTGAACATACTTTGATTGCTGCTCAGCATCCTCTGTCCTTCTCCCCATCAATGACATGTGGCAAGTATGTGATAGTGGGAAAAGATGCCAACCCTGACTCACAAGGGAAAAAAAGAAAGAATATTGGCTTATTAGGGCCTTAGAGAGAAGATCAGCCATCAGATCATGTACAAAGAGTATATGACTTGATAGTGACCTATAAATGGAGAACAGTTTTGTCAACAGGGTTCCTCATATCTTGGTCATTGTCTGAAAAAGAGCAGAGAACCTTGCTGACATGTTTCCATAGCTTTGGTTGTGATCTCTCTTAGGAAGACTTGGCTGGAAGCTCTTCAGGCTAGTCTTCATGGGACCAGTTTTAGAGAGTGGAAGGAGAGCAGGACAGATATTCTGATGTCATGTGATCATACCATTTTCTTTGACAGGCATTCATGCCCTGATGCTGTTATCTCTGAAATTGGGAGTCTAGTTTCTTACTATCTCTCTTAGACTAAAGAATGGAATTTAACCTCTCTGAGCTAGGTAATAAAAAAACATTTTTCTCTTCTTGGTTGGTGGACACTCCTTCCAGTGTGAGAGCCATTACCTTTTCCAGATAATTGCAGGACTAATCACTCCTGAGTTCTGCTGGGATCCCTCTCCAGGATCTCTACGTCCTTTTATTTAATTGACATGGTGGTCACCAGCAATAAAGAAAGCACAGAGATGCCAAGCTGAAGAGTACAGGGACTTACTCAAGAACAGCAAACTGCTTAGAATTCCACTTTAGTTAGAAACAAATAAACATCAAGCAAAAATCACTGAAAACTGTCTTCTTGTGCGCCTACATTCTCACGGCACAGTTCCTTGGCTGTACTCCATTCTTTAGCTACTTCTCTGCAGGTGTAGGGACACCTCCTCCTCATCCTGCTTCCTCCCTCACCCCCTGCCGCAAGACACCCTCCTGGAAGACATTTCCAGCATTAAACAGCTGATGTGGCACCTGCTGCCTTCTCCATAGCAAGGATCACAGCCCAAGTTTACAGGAGAATGTATGAAATGAAGAAGGCCACAGAGGTGGAGTAGGCGTCAGTTTTTATTATTTTTTGATTGGTTTTCCCTCTATTACGTTTGCTGTGTCTCTCTTGTGTATATGTGTGTGTATATATACACATACATATACGTATACACACACATTTCTACCCTCTTTTTATGAACTGCCTTCTCTGGACTTTCACTTTGAAAACCAAGTGGAAAAAAACCTGTTTTAGGATTAAATACTGTGTCAACATGTAACTAGGATCCAAATACCTCCAAGAAAAATCACAGGGTCTGTGTCCACCCACCCAAAGCTTTAACAGGGAGAGAGTAAAGAAAAAGAAAATGGAAAAGTCAGCTCAGCCTTTACTCCCTCCCTTCCTGGGCCTCATTCCAACAAATGCTGATGCAGGGCAATGAAGATAGAGAAAAATATGCACTGAAAGAAAATAGATAACTCCCTCTGAAAGCCATTGCCAAGGTCACTTTCCCAACCCTGAGCTGTATTTCTAGTACCTCTCCTATTTATCAACAGTGTTCTCATCAGGAGACCTACCAAATCCTTGATGATGATCCTAATGGTGATTAAACTTGATAGCTGCTTTCTGTATATGCTCTACCATTCATCCACCCACAAGACATGGCACCCTCTATAAAGCCACAAAGGGTCCCACCCTTGCCTTCACCTGTCCCTCCCTCATCATGAGGTTCCATTGCTCTGCTCATTTCCCCTTGGTTTCTGCGGGAGCGCAGAGACAAGGCCTGCTACTTTTTGAGGTTATGGGTCAAAAGCAATCGATTTTTAAAAATTCTTCAGAGACAAACAGGAATAAAGGAGCAGCTTTAAGAAACCAAGTTGTGTTTGCCAGGGGTGGGGGTCTGTAGGGGTTGGGTTCATGATGGTAATTCTGCAAAGGTCAGCTCAAGCTGGGTTTATAGGACCCATCAAACCAATGACTCCACTGGTTTCCTATTGTGTCATGGAAAAGGTTTCTGAGGAATTCTTGCCAAGCCTTTAGAAGAAAAGATATATATAGCTAAAGATTTGTGTATTTATAGAGAGATCTATGGATATGTTTATACCAGGCATGTCAGTTAGCTGTGCAATGAGGAGGAGAAGGAGCCTCTGGAATAGGAACCTGAAATATCCCTATGGCTTCTCTGGCCCCTGGGAGAAAGAAATGGGAGCAACAGAAGAGGTGGCCATGCCTTTGACTACCTAGTAAACCTAGTAACCCTCCTGGACAAAACCTCCATACTGAAATCCATGCTTTGTGACACCAGGTTCTTTTTAACTATTCAGCTGGGTTCTTGGAACCTAGAGGGAATTGCCTAGAATTTGGGGTCCCTGGGTAACCCCATCTTTGGAGCAAGCATTCTACTTTTGAAAATGTGTGGGTGCCGGAAATAAGGAAAGGCATAGGCTCAAGTTCATTTTTGTTCCTCCCCCCCCCCCGCCATGGGAAAAAAGGCTCGATTGCACTCTTGGCCTTGGAGAAACACAGACCCGGATTTTAGAGACTCTGGAGCCTGTTCTGCTGGGACCATCTGTTGGTCTCTTGGAGCCTGTAGGAACAGCTGAGGCTTATTGAGAAATTGGATGAAATAATCTTCCCAGAAATCTCCCTGGAACACCATGGTGCATATATGTGCACAATTGTATAAGCAAATCCCCTAGCTTCCTCTCCACCAAGGGACTTCTGGGGTGGGTAAGCAGTTCTGCCTGTAGGCAGCTTAGCTGGGTGTGCCCCGTACCTGTCTCTGACATCTCTCATTCCATCTCCGTCATGTCAACAATTTTCAAAACCAAGTGAAGCATTACAGCCTTATCCAAACCTGGGTTCCCCCAGCCCATTCCTGCTTACATGGCCTCAATGGAGGCCAGGGGCAAAATGAGTAAGCTTGCTAATGACACCACACCCACCTTATCTAGGGCTGGGCTTGCTATACTTTCTTTGACTTTTTTTTCTAAGCAGGGGTGTAGATGGGAGGCAAAATGTTATTGCAAAACCTGTTTGGCTATAGCGTCTTGCTGGATTTCTCCTCTGCTGTGCACAGCTCAGCTCCTCCCAGGCGGGTTGAAAAGTTGAGTATTGGAAAGAGACTCGTGGGCTAAAGAAAGCCTGCGGGCTGGCAGAAAGAAAGTTCTTATACCCTCTTCCCACCTCCTGTCTCAGTCCACCCACACCCGTCCTCAGGGTTCCTGGTGCTTCATTCCTCAGGAGTGAATATTTAGGGGAAATGAAAACTGGAAGCTAGACTCCAGGAAGGACTTTTTTTAAAAAAAATTATTTTTGAAGTTTTCATACAAGTATATATTGTGTGTTGAGCATATTTCCCCATTCTTCTGTTCTCCTTCTTCTTCCTCTCCAGATAGTCTCTTTGTCCCAGAGACAGTTTCACTTTTACTTTCATGTCATGTATACATACATGATCATATATGACTATATAAAATCTAGGAATCGCAAATGAAGAAAACATCTGATTTTTTTTCCAAAACAGGCTTAATTCATTTACTACGATTATCCCCAGGTGTATCCATTTTCCTACAGATTACGTAACTTGGTTGTTGTTGTTTAAGGCTGAAAAATTCCTTTGTGTATATACCACATTTTTCTTAAGCATTCCTCTGTTGCTAAACACTTAGGTTGGTTCTGTAACTTAGCTGTTGTAAATAGTGCTACAGTAAACAGTAATGTGAGGGTATCCGTGATGTGTTGACTTAGTGTCTTCTGAGTAAATACTCAGGAGTATGGTAAGCTGGTTTATATAGAAGATTTATTTTTAGTTTTCGAGAAACCTCCATATGAATTTCCATAGTAGCTATACTGATTTTTCTGACCAGCAGTGCGAAGGGTTTTCTTTTATCCACATTCTTGCCAGCATTTCTTGTATTTTGTTTCTTATTTATGATTGGAATTGTGACTAGGTTGAGATGGGTTCTCAATGTGTAGTTTGATTGCATTCTTCTCATGGTGATTTTCCATAGTTCTTTTGCAAACTCTGTGTTCATTTCACTAGTCCATTTACTAATTGTGTTGTTTGATATCTTCCTGTTTAGTTTTTTTTAAAGTTCTTTGTATGTAATAAATATGAGTCCTTTGTCAGATGTATAGCTGGTAAAGACGGTCTCCTATTCTGTAAACTGTCTTTTCTCTTAATCATTCAATAAGAACTTCCTAGAAAGACACTGCCCTAGGTAACTTTCAATAATGAAGGGAAAAAGTGCTGAACCTTGTTTCAAATAAGTGGCCACCGGGAGACTGGAATGTGTCCATGGCACCTGAGGCTCTAAATTCCTAGTTTCTTTACTTCCATTTATCTTAAAGGTACAGTGCTCTGTGTGGCTAGTGGCTTAGGGCATTGTTGCCATCTCAGAGTGTAATGTAGAAAGAACCTTGAAAGCTTGGACTCCAGTCTAGTCTGATAGCAAACTCTCCAGGCAGAAAGGACAGTTTTCTAAACTCTCAAAGAACTGTTTGCCTCGAAGGATGGCCAATTTCCCAGTCCCAAGCATCACACAGGCCCTTTCTGTGATCTGTTTCACAGACAAAAGACTCTAAGGGGCACAGTATTCAAGAGTAAGGCCCCTGCTCCCCACAGGATGCCCCACACCGTTCCTGCACCTGGCCCCTGCTCCAGGTCCACAGCATGGGACCAGACTAGTGGGGTGGGGCTACAGCTGCCTGCATCTGCTTGCCTCCCACCTCCATTCCTCATTTCTTTTCTGCTCCTCATTTCTTTTTTGTCAACATCGACTCTCAGCTGCTGATGGTCAGCAGAGTCCAGAGATTCTGCAGACCTGTTTCCAGCTCCCTCTGCTCCTTCTCCCTCCCCCATTCCATGTGGAGGGAGGTCAAAGAGGAGAGAAGACAAAGTGAGGGTGAAATGAAATGTTGGTGACGGTGACGTTCAAGAAAGTGGCTCCATAGTGCTTTCTGCCCTACTTCAGATTCAAGCTGAGCCTTGTCTGGCTTTTAGCCAGTGGTGACTTCCCTCTGTCTGATGTGCCAGTCCACAATCTGCCTCCCTCCCTTGCACATAAAAACACATGTGTCTCCTCCCAAACTGAGGCAGATCCATCTGTGACCTTTGTTCTTCTGACCTCACTCTTAGTTTGGTGGGTGGGGGAAGGAGCTATAGCAAATCTCTCCCTAACTCTGCCAGACTGAATGGTCCAGGCTTTCTTTCCCCTGAGACTGCAACTCTTCTGGGTCCCTCTGGGCAAATGGGGAAGAGAAAATAACTATTTCAGGCCAGGAGGTTGGCAGCTGTTCGGGCTCCACATGTGGAAAAAGTCTGGTGGGAAAGAAGCTGTTTATTCTGATGCCAGCCCCCTGGCCCTTATTTTCTCCCCAAGCCAAGGATATGACCACCCTTTGACTGTACATTCGCTGGCCAGCCTACTTGAGTCCCTCTTGAGTCCCTCTGACTGAGCTGCCCACCTCAGGAATGGCCTGGGAGTCAAGCGTATTAGATGCAAAAACTCCCTACTCAGTTCCTTTGCTTTCTTTTTTTAATATTTATTCATATTTTATTTTGCAATGAATGTCGGGTCCTAGGATTACAGACAGTTGTGAGCTGCCATGTGGGTGCTGGGAATTGAACCCAGGTCCTCTGGAAGAACAGTCAATGCTCTTAACCACTGAGCCATCTCTCCAGCCCTGCTTCCTTTTTTTTTTTTCTAGCAGAAGAGAGTACAGAGACCCTGTTTAGCTACTAACTTGTAAAGGAATAGTACCTATGCCTCAGTTTCCCTATGTGTACCATGATGAGATTGTACAGCAAGGCTTTTCCAGAGCTAAATGTGATAGGTGTCCTTTGCTGGGCTCTCTACTGGTGTGGAGAAGATAACATGTATAGGATCTAGAGAGTCGCTGTGTACCCTCTGCAGGATTTTGGTGGTTCTGAGCTCAAGAAGAGATAGATAGATAGATAGATAGATAGATAGATAGATAGATAGATAGATAGATAGACAGACAGATAGATGATAGCCATGTCTCTCTCTCTCTCTCTTTCTCTGCTGGTTTGTGTTGTTGCTTCCCAGGTTCTAAGCTCTAGGACTGAGCTGAGCTAAGCTAAACTATACAGTTAATGTGGGGCAAAAGATGAGGCAAAGAATGAATTACTTCGGTTTCTATGGCTGCTATAATAGAGAGGAAATGAGATAATAGAAAGAACTTCCTAAATTGGAGATCTCCCAGGAACGTAGCATTTCCTTTCATTTTTTTTTATTTAATGTTTTGAGAATTTTATACATGAATACTGTATTTACATCACTTTCACAATTCCCTCTGCTCTTCGACTTCTCCCCAATCCTTCACACTCGTCCCAAACTAATGATCTCTTCTTTATTATTGTAGACACACACACACACACAGAGCACTGAGTCCATTTAGTTTTGTTTATCTGTATATGTTGTTAGGTCTGAGATTGGATAACCTATCAGGAACTCCTTTAATTGAATAACTGAAGGCATTCAACAGCAGCATTGCCTTTCTACCAAGACTCCAAATTTGCGCTCTGAAATTTGCTTTTTCAGGATATGCATAGCCTTCTTCCACAGACCATTTTGCTGCCCTAGCAGAGGTCTTAGGCTCATAGGAGCCTGGTCTGCAGATATATATGGAGGAGGTGGGCTCTAAGAGGAATGCTTCTTGCACACACAGGAGAGAACTCTCCTCCCATCCCTCCCTGACTTCTGACCTTTGCAACTTTCTTGCTGGTGATCCTTAAATTACTGAGCTGTCTACCCCTCAGGGAGGTGGGAAGTGAACAGGACTGACAGGAGCTGGAGCAGAAAAAGTATGAGATCGAGGTCAAAGGTTGTTTCACAGTATGTTTTGGCAGAGGAGATGGGGGTGGGGGAAGGTTAGGGAACTGCCCTGGTCTGGACTTTCATCCTCCCAAGTTTCTTGAACACTCAAAAGAGAGTTGTCATTTGAGCTGTGATTAGGAGCATGTGTCCTAGGGAATAAAGACATATCCCTCGAGTATGTACCTAAAGAAAGATGAGTAGACAACGCCACCTTTCCTTACCCACTTCCTGTCCCTTCCTCCTCAGCACCAAGAAGGGACCCATGGACAGCCTGTCTGTCCTCAGTGTTCTGCTTGGCCTGGCTAATTGGAGTGAGGAAGCCGACACATGGGGTAGATGGTGGTCTTTGGGGTTCAGTAGCAGGTACTGCTCTGCTGTCTCTGGTGACCCTCAATGCCTCCATCTGTTTCTCCGAAGGCGAAGAGTTGAACGACTCGGGCCTAGAAACTGGTATCTCCTATGTGCTAAACTCACATGGCTGAGAGTTTGGAGCTCCAGTGGGACCAGCCCTATCACCCTTCACTGCTCTTAGAGGGAGACACCATAACCCAAGCTGACCTATACAAAAGCCCACGTGCTCTTTTTAATCTATGACTCCCCACTCCTCTTATTACAGTCTTCCTCATACCTACACGTGCAGTGAAGTGGGGTCTGGGCACTAACCCATAGCCTGTCTTAACTACAGCAGGGTCTCCAAAGACTCAGATATGATGACAGGAACCTGTCTCCGTCCTTACTCTTGTAACACCTGCAAATTGTATGTTTTGGGAAGGATATCTAAGCAGTGACTCAGTTTCCACCTCTGTGAGATAGGGGTGATAATCACACCTCCCTGTGTATGAGGTTCACTGCAAAAGTGACTGCAGGGTATGTTGCAAGGCTCCCAACACTCAAAAGGGCTGTAAACATCATCTCTCTTTTGTCTTCTCTGTTGGTGGTTCTTTAGTACATGAATAGAGACTGTCCATTCACAGTGGGCCGTGGCCACTACTGGGTGGGTTCCAGATAAACTGAGTGATGGTCGCAGTGAGGAGCTCCACTCTGACCTCCCTGTTGCACTCAAGAGACGCCGGCACCTGCCTCTGCCTGGCCCCTTTCTTCCTGATGCAGAGGCGTTTCCTCTGCTGACAGCCTGAAGACAGGTCATTTTTCTTTTCCCTCCCATATAATGGCCTTTACTCCCCATTCCATCCCCTTTCCAACCTTAATGACTTTAACATATACACAGTTATTTAAAAAAAAAAAAAAGTACAAGCCCCAGTGAGCTACTCTAAAGCTCTGTTGTCCAGAAGAAACAACCTCAGCACATGTTCACAAGTTACTGCCTGTGATGACAGGGGGCCTTGTGCTAATTTCCTCCTGTTTGAAGCCCTACAGTGGGGGCTGGGCTGAGGCAGCCGGAGAGAGGAGACCAGGAGACCAGTTCCCTTTGCTTCCTCTGCTAGCTGCAACATTTGGGGAAGTGTTTCAAGCAGGGCAATCTTGAAACATAAGAGCAATATCCCTGCACCAGTGTGGACAGCTGAGGACTGGGGTGGAAGTCACGATCAGATCTCCTTCTCTGGACACCAGGGCTCTCTATTCTGGCTACCTCTATTATACTCATCGGGGTAGAGGAGGAAGAGAGGGCATTAAGGTAAAGTCTAACCCAAGGCATTTAAGGATGGCTGAATCCTTCTGCTGCACTGGTGAAGGCTAACGGGGCTCCAGAGCCCTCATCTGCCTGTAGGGAAGATCTTCTTCCACTCTCCAGGTCAGACCTCTGCTCTGTGACTCTGGGAATAGTCAGGCAGAGGAGAAGCCAGTTGCTGCTGCTTCAGCTGCCTCCCTACTCATCACCTAGGCCAGGGATGACCAACTACAGGGTGGAGCTGTTGTGGGGACATAGAGAACAAGGAGCCCCATCTGCACACCTAGCATAGAAGTGCGGTTGGCTAGAATCCAGGATTTCTCTAACTCAGAAACAAGCACCCCAAAGCTAGTACCTTCCCCCTGACCCAAGACGGAAAAGTGCCTGTCTGACCCTGCCTGATTGGTGCTATTATCGTCATTATTGGTAATATCACAGTCATCATCCTGTAATTTACTAGTTTCAATGGCAAGGAGGCTTAGGCCTCCCTTGGGCTTTCATGTTAAGAGAAAATGAGCTGTGGCAGCCTCCCCACCTCTTGCTCCCCATCACTACCCTCAGGACTGCTGTCCTTTCTATGTCACAGAGACTCTCTTGCCCAGGCCTGGCCTTCCATAACCATGTGTGGATACTGGATAGTAGGGGTCAATGCTAGGGTACGGAGGGGAGGAATCTTTGTGATAGGGAGCCTGTGTCCCTCTACTTGAAGGCAAGAAAAAGATTTCAGTCCATGTCCTCAGCCAGTGGTTCTCCAGTGTGGGCATTCATCAGTCTTCTGATGAATGGCTCATCAACACAGATGCTGAGTTTTACCCCTGAGTTTCTCCTTGACCAAGTCTGGGAAGGATCTGGGTGTTTTACCTCCTGATGCTAATCTTACAAGCTTCCGGGTAATGTGAATCAGGATGCCGTTGGTCAGGTCTCTGGACACTGCCCTCCCTACATCATCCTAAATTGGCTATATTTAAAGAGAGTCACAGGAACCCTTATAATCCCCCACCCTCATACATACAAAGTTTCATTATCTCCTGTCAGTACAATCAAAACTGAGTTCTTAGCAAGAGGGCTAAGGGCCAGTGTGCAGTGTGAGGTGCGTGGAAGGTGTTTCCAGCCCTATACATATAACTCCCTGTAGAGAAGGTGGAGGCACACAGCACTCTAAAGGTTTTACTCCCTCAATTGGCATTCTAGGCCTCTCCAGAAGGTGGGGGCCTGCCAGCCTGACTCACCACATAAGCCTTTGTGGGTACACTGGACCCCAGCCAATCTCTCCTCCCACAGTCAGGCCTACTCTCATGATTCCCCACCTGTTCCTGTCTCTAGATGAGCTTCAAGCATAGTAGAGTGGCACCATCTCCATGCCCACTGTCCCTACACCTAACAGACACACACACGCACATCGTATGCACCTTGAAGCCAGGCTTTCCGAGGCTCTTTACAATGTCTTCCTTTTCCCTCTGCTCCAGAAATCTTAGGGGTTGTTTTGCAAAAACAGTGTCTAGAGTCTCTCTGCCTTCCTCTTTGAAGAAAAGAAATAGCACACGTATCGGCATACAAGTCCACGCCGTACTATAGAGGTAGCCATATGCTTGCTTCTACGTTCTATCCCAGAAGCAGAAACATGTTCTACCTGGGTTGTGTTCAAGCGACAGGAGAAATTTAGGATTATTTTTCAGTAACAGACTAGAAATGTCAAGGCACGCTCTACAAGGGTAACAAGAGATGGGTAGCATCTAGCAGGTCCTGAAACTTGAGAGATCCTTAGAATCACTTTACAGTTTAACTGCCCTCATCCCAGAGTTTCCAATGTAGTATACTGAGCTGGGAACTGAGAACTGACATTTCTAGCAAGTTCCTAGATGAAGCCACTGCTGCTGGCCTAGAGACCCTAATTCTGCAGCCCGTTGGCTAACTGCTACCTGGTTCTAAAGTGTTACTTGTCAGAACTTCATTGCCCTTCCCTGGACCAGACAGCACTTTTTCTGAGTTCTTGAGTTAACTTAGGAAAAATGTGACTAGTTTGCAACTTCCACATTACCTTCATTCAGAAGACGGTGATTATTGTGGTAAACACTCTTGTGAGGCTGACTCATGGCCACTTCCCCTACAGCTCAGCATATATTCCGTTCTTATCCTCATAATAACCCTGGGGGTGTTACCCCGTTTTCCAGATGAGACAATAAAAGCAGGGAGATGCTAAGGTGGTAAGCTGGCAGGAGGTGTGGCAGGCCTGCAACCCAGGCAGTCTTGTTCTAGAATCTGCATTTCCATCTGGTTCTCATCCAGTGAACACAGAGGCCCTGTTTCAGATTCTGCCTAGGCTAGCTGGGGAAAATGGAAAGGTGACTGACTCATAGCCCTGCCGTGTATTAAAAATAGGAACACCATGGGATAGCATCGAGACAGATATCTCTACCAGTGCTGAGGGCTGGAAGCACAAGAAATGAGTAACAGCCTGTGAGAGTAAGAGACACATCAAAGAAAATCGGGCATTTGAGCGGTATTCATCAGTCCAAGGAGTTTAGATCTGGAGAATAGACTCAAGTTCACTAGATCTGGAGAATAGACTCAAAGACGCTGTATGTGAATTCAAACCCGGCAGGTCCAATAAACCATGGATTTTGGAACCAGGGCAGCCCAGACCTGGAGGACAGAGGAGCTGCTGGCTGCAAAGGCTGGTTGAAGGCCCTGCTGTTAGTAGTTTGGAAAGGCATGCTAGAAGGCCTGATTTATGATAACCGAGGGGAACCACTGAGCTCTTTGAATAAGTAGGGGCTCACTCAGATGCAAAACCATGAAAGATAACTCCAGAGTTTATCCTTTAATTCAGCATGGCCTGCATACACTCACATTTTCTTAGGGAAGTCTAGGGACTCTGCCTAGCATATTCTATTTGCCCAGAGAGTCCCTTCATAGTTTTACCCAACTGGAGAGATTATTCTTCTCAAAGCCTTGCTGCCTCCAACAACACTCTTACAGTGACACTCTATCCTCTTCGGAGCCTATCTATGTCTCTAACCCCATCACAACTATAGCCATGCTACAATACAGTCTCAGAAGCCAAACTTAGGGTGTCTAAGTTCCTTGCTTCAGAAGGTAAGACAGGCTGGACAGTGGTGGCGCATACCTTTAATCCCAGCACTCGGGAGGCAGAGGCAGGAGGATCTATGTGAGTTTGAGGCCAGCATGGTCTACAGACATGTAGACAGGCCCCAAGCTACACAGAGAAATCCTGTCTTGAAAAACAAAACAGAAAGTAAGACAGATTTTGATATGTGCAAGCGTGGTCATAGGCACCATCTATGGATGGTCCCAGAGTTAGTCTCAGGCACTAAAACCTTTTTTCAGTAGCAGTCGTACTCATCCGGCCTTGACCTCTGATCAAACATGCTATAGAAACTAATGCTGGAGGTACCCTGCTCTGACTGCCATCTCTTCACTTGTGAAATGGCAAACTCCTTTCTCCCTTATATATTTAGCAGTCACTATGACCTTAGATCAAACTAAAGCCATTGTCAACTTAAACGTGCCAACAGGACTGGGGAAAGGGTATGCACTGTTGCTTCAGACAGGGACAATGAGAAGTAAGTCAACCTAGGTCCACCCTGTAACCCCACCAAAGCCTCTAGGTATCTCTCTGGTTGCCAGGGTTTATTACATGTTCTCAGGGAAACTGCCTTCCTTCCTTCCTTCCTTCCTTCCTTCCTTCCTTCCTTCCTTCCTTCCTTCCTTCCTTCCTTCCTTCCTTTCTTAAATAGGTTCAGGTTTAATCTGAGCAAAGCATTCCCAGGTGGTCATAGGGGAAGCCACGAGGAGGGGGCTTTAAATGTCCTCCAGGAGTGGCGCCTGGAAGTCTTTCTCAGGGGTGGAATATGGAATTAGAGGAGCAGGGCTGGGCGGAGCTTCCCAACATCCCAACGTTTTTAGGTATATATGGACGCAGGTTCAAGCCTGACTTCTTCCAGCTGAAAAGGTACCATGTGAGGAGGGGGAGTTCAAAGTCAGTGGGTTCATGCTCAGTAGGAGGTATTTGGTTTTCTGAGACAGGGTTTCTCTGTGTAACAGCCAGAATTAATATTTTTAAGAAGTGCCTGGCACTTAGTGTTAGACGAGTGTCTACCATAACTCTTAGATTTAGGTATAAAGTCACCCTAAATAAATTATGACTAGGAATAAAATGTCCAGACTTTAATGCTCAGGCATTGTGACTCTGTTTGGTTGTTCATGTGTTCTTTGGTTGACCGTATATTCTCAACTATGTCTGGAAATACCTCACGATAACAACGGCCAGTTAACTTGGAAAGCCGATGAGCTATGTGTCAGGCGCTCACCACCGTGTCCTTCAGTTCTTGTAACATCCCTTTGTTGCTCTCAGTCCCATCTTGCTGATGAGCAAACACAGGCTCCTAAAAGCCCATGGACAGGTTCAGTAGAGTACATGATGGAGCTGGGACTCAAGACTACTTTTTTAAGTCTCCTTCAAATCTGAGCTCTGCTTTATACCCCAGTGAGTCTATGCACAGCCTACTCAGGCCTCCAGCCCATTTGCCAGAAGAATACTGGTTACTGTTGAAGACCTTGTTGCTCTAGGTCTTCATTTCAGGCATCTAGGCCAAGGGCAGAACCAAGGAGACAAGAGACTTCCCTAGTTGTCTGGGTTGTTCATGGCCTTCTTTACCATGATACGATCTTTCTGAGGCCACATTATAGGTCCTTCCTTCAAGTCAGTAGCTTCTATCCTTTCCTAGGGGTTATAGAACCCAATGTCCCCCATTATAAGATTTACCAGTGCCAGAGAAATGCAGCAGAGAGGAAGGGAAGTGCCTCCTCAGGATGGAGTGACTGTTCTATGTTTGAGGCTCTGTCTCACTGTGAGATGCTCATCTGAAATTAGGGGGCCAGGCTTGAACATGTGGCTCCCACAGTAAGAACATAGTGTGTTTTCCTCCATCGTCCCCACAGCCTTCTCCCGATGCTGCACTACATGTCTTCTTCAGGAAATGGTCTCCAGGTTTTCAGGCTCCTGTCTCACACCTTCACCTCCGAGATTCTGCTGAATCAGTCATCTCCCCTATGGAGAGATGGTGGACAGCCTTGGAGATCTGTTTCTAAGCCATGCAGGAGCTTCCACAAAGCTGTTAGTGTTCAAAGAACCACAGCTGGCTCCCAGCTGTCCCTGTTTTAGCAAAACAGTAACAAACCAAACAAGGCCAGAGAATTTCCAGCACCAGGTAGGTTTCAGATTAGCAGGAGCCAAAACCAATTTCCCTTGCATCTCAAAGACAATGAGGAGACACCAGCTTGTTTACCTGGAAAAGAGGAAGCCAAAAGGTGATTAAGGAGTAGGGTATCCTGCTGGGTATAGGCCAGGGAGGTACTCAAAGGAATGGGGAGACAGCTCAGTTGTCAGTAAAACGCATGCCTTACAAGCAAGAGGACCTGAGTTTGATCCCCAATACCCATGGATAAAAGATCCAGGCATCGTGGTCCGTGGAACAGGCAGGTCCCTGGGGCTTACTGGCTGGCCAGTTAGCTTAATGCCTGTCAACCCCTGGAGTATTGGCATCTTCCTAACAAGGATATGGAAAGTCCTCTCACTTGCCACTGGTGGCTTAGGTATGCAGTTGCTGTCACCTGTCTCTTCCACTCTTTCTTTCCAACCTCCATTCTGTGCTCTTCACATCTGACTGATGACCATCTCGGAGCTGGACTGTGCCTCCCTACTCCTCTCTAATACCTTACTTCCTCCTACCTCCACCCACTGAGGCTCCTTATGGCTCTACCTTCTGTGTTCCTCCTCCTTCTACGCCCCCCCCCCCCCGCGCACCTAAGAATAGAACAGCACCAGTGCTACAGAGAGTTTCCCCTCTCCCCAACACCCCATGCAAATAGTTGCCAGGCCTTCTCAAGTCCCCACCTCCGCCTTCTTTCCCACATTTCAAGCTCCTTGCTAAAAGTAGCTAGGACAAGTTGGTAGGGACAGCCCTTGCCGTACTAGGCAAGCCGTGGATAAATTTGCAAAAAATAGTTATATGGTAACTGTGAGATTGTCATCTGATCCAAGGACTCTTCCCAGGAGATACTTGACCCAAGGGACATGGCACATGCACTCTGCTAACTTCTTTTCAAAAAGCTGAACCTTTGGTTCTCTACTTTTTTCTCTGATGTATGTGTTTTAATATATGTTCATGTATCTACAACTCCACCACACACGGTGTCTAAATATATGCACAAAATGTCTGCATCCACATATATAGCGACACATGCATGTTCAGTGTTTGCATATATCCATATAGTATCTGAACATGGGCACACTGTATCACCATGTGCACACACAATGTCTTCACATATGAAATGTATGTAATGTCTACATATATGCACACAGTGTATACATGCAACCACACTGTCTCTCCATGTATATGCATGTGTCTCTAGTGTTTGCACATGCAAAAACTGTGTCTGCATATCTATAGTGTCTGCACACAGTATCTGCATGGGTGCAAACCGTCTAACAGTGTCTCTGTGCACACCATCACATCCTGCATTGTGGAATACTTGTGTTCAGGCGATACTTTCCAAGAATGAGAGTTGAGCAGGCTGCAGTAGCAGATGTTGCCTGAGTTCTAACTGGCTGCCCTCTTGCAGGTCAGGCTGGTAATGAGAGGATTAAAGTTAGTTCCCCTCATCTCATTCCCCAATATGGCTAGCTAATGCTGGTTCAGCTGGTAACATTTTTATTGGCAAGCTTTCCACTTACCCTTGAGATGGGCTCAGCACACACACTTAGCCCCAGCCTTTGATATGCCTGACTAATGTGAGGCAAGGAGTTTTCCCTGCATCTTCAGTAGATGAGACAACTCTGTATCGAAGACCTTTTGTCCCACTGCTGAGAGATATTAGGCTAAGCCATAGGAGAGTCCCACTGTGCCTCGTATCTGCTGTGTGATATTGAAAACTTCACTGGGATTCTCTGAGCCTTCTTTGTCTTGACTCTTGATGAATATAACATGGGACTTACAGGATTTGTTTCAAGATAATTTAATAAGATAATTAAGATCATGAATTCACATGTGGTAAGCAGTCAGCAAATCCTAGATAAGTCTAAAATCTAGCCAGGACTCATAGTGCAGGAAACTAGAATCAGGATTTTCATATGATCTTCAGAAGCCTCACCAAACCCATGTCCCTGGTGTCATAGAAATAAGGTGGCAATGCTGGGAGCCACAACTAATGCTTCATGCACCCGCTCATATTTCGAGTACTTTAGATATATCTCTTCAGAAGTTTCCATTAGCACTGGCAATCTGAATCCAGCATGGAGAGCTTGACTCTCGGTTCTGCTCCTCGCTGTTTGTAACACCACCTCTGGCATGAGCCAGTAAGGCAACTACACCCAGAGAGGCCAGGACTGGCTAAAGTCCTCTATTAATTGATTAAAATCTTCACCAGATGTGGTGGTTTGGATGAAAATGGCCCTCACAGACTCGTAGGGAGTGACATTATTAGAAGCGTGACCTCGTTGGAGGAAGTGTGTCACAGGGTGGGAGGGTGATTTGAGGTTTCAGAAGCTCAAGCCGGGCCCAGTGTCACTATCTGTTCCTGATGCCTGCTGATCTAGATGGAGAACTCTCAGCTCCTTTTCCAGCACCATGTCTGCCTGTGTGTCACCATGTTTCCCACCATGACAATAATGGACTAAACCTCTGAACTGTAAGAAATGTTTTCCTTTTGAGGAGTTACTGTGGTCTTGGTGTCTCTTCATAGCAATAGAAAGAAACTCAAAGACACCAGACTTTGTCCACAGCTCTAGGCCAGTTGGTCTCCCTTGAGGTCCTACAACTAGTCAGCTTGAATAACTTATCCCCCTATTCCTCTATAAATTTCCACTGAATGCCAGCTGTAACTCCGTGTAAGCTCCCAAAGGACCCCACCTCACCCCTGGGGGAAGCCAAAGACCCACATCCCAGTCCCACATCTGTGAATGAGAATAAAGAGCAAGCTTGGTGTTGGCCAAAGGTGCTCTGTAATCAGCCCCTCAGACATGGAGGATTTGTTAGAGAAGGTGGTGGCAACCGGAACAGACCGCAACCAGTGAACTCAGAAGCCAAGCTCCACATAGTGAGATAAGTGTCAGGACACGTGCTTAGCTCAGCTGCCTGAGCTGAGCCCTAGGTGCCGGGCACAGCTGGGCAGTGCTGGAGGCACGTCCAGTAGGCAGTGCATGGGAAATAGGGAGAGATAACAATGATTGGAAGGAGTTGGTTTTTAGTTTGTTTGTTTTTGTTTCTGTTTGAAGGCGGTATCAATGTAGAGAGGTAAAAAAGAGAAAGGAGCAGAACAGTTTCACAAAACCCGACATAGCTGCTATCCCTGGCTGTTTGCAGTAGGATTCCAGTGCTCATCCCCAGCCATACACAGTAACTGAGTTAACAAAGACCCAGGACCCTGCTGCCTTAGGGCTGTCACATACTGGGTATCACTCCCTCAGGCCCAGGTTACAATGCCAGTGGCCAGGATTTATGAATCACCATCAATATTTTGGACAATGTGCTGCCCACTTCACACAAACTTACATACTTAATCCTCATCTTTAGGATTCCAAAAGCTGTTATCATTTTATAGTGAAAGAGAACAGTCTACAATATAATTTAGCTAAGTTCCTAAAACTGGCAGTTCCTCTGTTTTCACAGTTTTAAAAATGAGAAGGTAACTCATATTTTAAGGATTATGTTTATTTTAAGAACATGATGGGATATGCAGGAAATACATAGAGTCATAGTTTTCCAGAGCATGCATTCAGTAAAAGCTAGGTCTCAGTAAAATTTCCGTACCACCTTCACCTCTGATAGAAAGAGTCCTACCAAGCACGTTCAGATCTTACTGGTCTGCAAGTCCCATCAGTGGCAGCGATATAGCAATGCATGGTAGCTGCTCATCAGCATCTTTCGTGGTTCTCTCATGTGGACTAGCTGAACTTTCTTATTTTTGTGTAATCCATGTGTCCTAGGTCCACCTTACAACCATCTTCAGATGGCAGTCTTGATGGCAATATATCCTGAAAAGATAGTCCACATTGCCACATAGTCTGAGATGATCCATACCGCAGCCCATCTTGAGATAATAGATCCTACTGTGGCCGGATATACTGCCACCCCTGACAGTACCCAGGAGCCATGCTTCCACGGGTACACTGCTGTCTCAGAGCCCAGACACGCACATCTCCATCAGGCATCAGCTTACTGACATTATGCCTTGTTAGGTGTTTTTCCCTGTCTCCTCTTGGTTAGGTTGTGGAAGTCTTGAGAACAAGGACTATTTTTATACTAGGATATTTATCTCTCAAATGGGGCTTTAGGAACTGAGTGGTGAATCAGCCAATAATGGTTTGTTGCTCATTAAAACCAGTATATTAACAAAGTAAAGGGTGGCTTTGTCAGCACTGAGGGTAATCCTAAAGGCTCAAGTGACCTTATGATGTCAGAATCGCATTGCGAGGTTTATTGGGCTGTGGCTATTATGCCAGATTTGTCCCTTTTCCTTGTGCTTGGTCAAACCAGCCCCTTCACCCAGTGGCTAGTCCCACCACTTATGCCTGACTGCTGTCCAGCCTCACTGGGCTCTTTTCCTCCTGCTCTGTGGGTGACTGTGCTTCTCCATCCTCAGGCATCCACACATGCCTGCTTCCCCTTGCTCTGTCAATCACCAGTCCCAGAATGTGGTCTCCCAGGTCTACAAGACTCCTCCTACTCCCTAACCTCCAGTCACAAATGAAGGCTTCAAGGCAGGTTGAGCTTTGTTTAATGTTCATTTGACTTTGAGCAAAGAGGAAGATAAATGACACTCTGTCTCTTTAAGGTAAAAAAGAGGCATCTTTTAAAAAGATTTTTTTTAAGTGGGGGGTGGGGAAAGATCCTCTGAGTTATTAGCAGAAAGAAAACCATTTGACTTACGCAGCCTCTGGCAGTCTGGAGATGCTGGGAACAATATACCTGTCAGCGTCTATCAAGTTTGGAAAACAAAGCCATCTGCATTTGAGGAAATGAAGGACTGTGAATGAGAGGAGTCGGGGAATATCTGATGAGAAGTCACATGTGCCCCACAACATAGCTGGAAAAGTTTGCACGGCTTCTAGTTACTATGATTATTCACTTGCACAGTTCAGATACTGGGGAGGCAATGGTCAGCCTGGAATTCAGGATTTTTCCTAAGAGTCATAAAGATCGTTGAATTCACTCAATCTGAATCCCTCTGCGCTCTCCCTTAACTGCTTCTCTCTCTCTCTTCTCCCCTCTCCTCCCCCACCCTCTGAAACCCAAGGCCTTAAAAGGAAAGTGACTTGCTTTGTGAGGGAGCAGTAGGAGGCTCAGGGTTGCTCTTCCTCTGCTCACCTAGGTCCCTTTGCTCTCCTGTATGTGTGCTTTATCTCCTTTCCCTCCCTGATGAATCCCATCCCACCCTCTGCCCCTGTGAGACCCAGCCCGAACCTCAGGCCCAGTCTTCCTTGGCTTCCATGCCCCAGCCTGTGTTCTAGACAGTGACCCTGGCCTCTCCCCCGAAACACATCCAGGTATACCCAAAATATACATTTATATTCAACACTAATCTAGCCTGGGACATATCTCTGCCATATCCAGTTCACTGTGAGGTCCAAGAAACATAATGAGTTTAACTTTCTACCCAGAAGGTGGATGGTCCAGACTCCTGAGACCATATATAATCTATCTGGAGTCTAAATTCCTCCAGGCCCTGTAGTCATGCCATTAATCTGTACATGTTTATCAGTGTTTGAGTATGTGTCATGTGTCTGGGTCTGCAAACGGTGGCTTGTCATTCCAATCTGACCCCTTTCCAAAGGTCAGAGTGGGAGTTCATGTAAGGAGGGGCCGTCTATCCCCCAACCCAGCTGTTCTAAGATGGATGACTCTATCCAGGAACCTAATAGGCCTGAGGGAGGACAACTCAGATCCTCTCTAGGGAGTATGCTCTACAGAGCAAGCTAGCAAGCTAACCTAGCAAACCAATGAAAGGAGGGGCAGCTTTTAAATGATCATGAGGTGAAGTCCATGGTCCTGGGGGAGCCTGGCCTGCCTCCCAGAGGTCTTTCTTCTTGTATCTACTGAGAAATTCAAAGTCCTGCTTTCATGGCCATGTGTTGAAATTAGACTCACTAGGGTACCCCTATCTGTTCAATTAAGATCTGTTCAAACTCATTAACCTCTCCATAACATGGCCTGGCATTCTTGAAAAATCACATTGTTCATCTTCCTTCTGTCTTTATTTCCCATATATATCAAGATGCCCCCAGCTCTTGAACTCTTAAAAGCAACAGAAAAGAAATGAAACAGACAAACACAAATCTGATTCAGATATTTGAGCTTTGATCCCGGGACAGTCATGTGCCCTAGAGTGCTGGTTAGTTTTTGTCGATTTGACACAGCTAGAATCAGCTGAGAAGAAGAAATTTCAGTCAAGGAACTGGTTCCTCTTGACTGGCCTGGGGGCATTTTCTTATTTACTAATTGAAGGAAGAAGGCATAGCCCACTGTGGGTGGTGTCACCCCTAGGCAGGTCGTCCTTGGTTGTACAAGCAAGTAGTTGTGCAAGCCAGGCAAAGCAAGCCAGTAAGCAGCATTGCTTCATGGTCTTTGCTTCAGTTCCTGGCTTAAGCTCCTGCCCTGGCTTCCCTCAGTGATGTATTGTAACTTGTAAGCTAAAATAAACCCTTTCCTCACCAGGTTGATTTTGGTCATCTTTTTATCACAGCAACAGAAAGCAAACTAAGACACCTGGCAAGGCATTTACCTCTCTGAGCTGATGTACACGTCCACGAAACAGGACCCATGTGCTCAGCATAAGGGCTTATGACAGCATTAAATGAGAGGAATGGGGCATTTGGTTATTCAGTATTTACAGGGCATTTATTGTGTGATGACCATTCTCCTGAAAGTTCAGGATAATTCAGAGAACCAAGCAGAACACAGATGCGTTACAGTGATCTGTCTTACTTTAGAGCAGTCTACTTGCTAACCAAAAGCCAAGAATAAGAGCACATAGTCCACTCTTCTGAGCTGAGTCCCTGACCCTGTCTGCAGAGGGGGAAAAGGGACTGATGTACACACACTCAGAAATGCCATATCTCCACAGTTAATGTACTGGATCCTTACATACCCTAGGCATTGTTGTCCCTACATTCCTTATAAGTTACGGTGATTTGAATGAGAATGGGTCCCATAGGCTCATATATTTGAATATTTGGTTCCCACTTGGTAGAACTACTTGGGAAGGATTAGAAGTAGTGTGGCCTTGTTGGAGGAGGTGTGTCACACCTTTGAGGTTTCAGGAAACTTATATCACTTCCAGTATGCTCTCTCTGCCTCTTGCTCGGGGGTTTTAAGATGTGAGCTCTCAGAAATCCCTGCCACCATGCTTTTGATTGGCCACAATGGACTTTAACCATCTGAAACCACAAACCCAATTAGATACTTTCTCTTAAAAGATGTCCTGGTTGTGGTATTTTATTATAGCAATAGAAAAGTTAATGAAAGCTTTAGGTTGAGAGGATATAACCGAGTTTTCCCAGCCAGTGAGCAGCAACATTAGGGCTTGCACTGAAATCTTCTGACACAGGACACCTGCATTGTTCACTGTCCCACAGAAGCCAGAACACAGTCTTGTCGAGGACCTGGCCAGGGGAGTGGCCAAGCGCTTTCATTTGCATCTTCTGAGTCCATGGAGGGAGGCTAAACAACAGTAATTTCAGTAGGGAATTGGTATTTGAGTCTGCTAAATAACCAAAACTTATGTGAAACAGAAACCAAATCATGCTGTGCACGCTGCTAACGGTAGCTTCATCCCTAGAGATACCCTAGAGACACGGGAGGTGGATCCATGGCACCCTGGCCTGTGTCAAAATCTCCTACTGGGGGTTGTGAGATGCACCTGGGGCAGCAGGTGGGAAAGTAGGGTGCCACCATGAGGAAAGGGAGGGCCGGGGTGTGGGCCCCTCCCCTCTAGGGGATTCATGGCTAGCCTCCTCCTGCCTCGATAGGCTTCCCATCAGCAAGGTCATGCCAGTTCTCATTAGCACAAGTAAACAAGCATCCCAGCACTGGGCAGGGGACACATGTGTTGCTATTTAATTATATAGTGTACACTGAGTCTATTACAGCTCCTCCAGGGAATGGCAGCTACAGACAATGAGGTGTGATGGAGTCCATTCAAAACTACTTAGGTAATTAATGTATTGGCGCTTACTTTGCTAGGAGTGGGTGTGGAGAAAGGGCACAGTTCCCTCTCCCTGCTTGATTTCCTCTCCTTCTGAGCTCTTTTCATTCAGAAGCTCCACTAAACTAATAGTCGGGACAGTCTGCATGAGTAATTCTGGGACAAGACATAGTGAGAGAAGGAAGTTAAAATCAGCATCAGGAGATGCGAAGCTTGGAAGTTATATGTGGATTTCCTTTGTTTAACTGCTGCTCCCCGGTGACCTAGAAACACATGGAGTCAGTGCACACATTCCACCATAGCCCCAAGCTCCCTCTCTATTTTGGGAACTCTCTCTCACTCAGTGCCCCAGGTGCAGACTCTGGTGCTATGCCGAGTTGAAGGAACACCATAGAGAATCCTATTCTGTTGAGGACTGGGGGTGTGGGGAGCAGAGTGTTTGAGTAGGCCACAGAAGGGGAGGAACTAAAACCAGAGGTCAGCATCCACAGAGTTCAAAGTGAAAAGGATCCTCTCCTAAGTCCATGCCAAATGCATCCCCCACCTTCCTCCAACTCCATCCAAGGCCTGTGCCTTTGGTAATTATTAATTCTCTGCATAAGCCCTTATGTTGTGTTCTCTACACAGCTCCTTATATGACTGTATGCACTGGTTGGTTTTTCTCTCCTTAACCCCAGACCCTTGTTCTTTGTCTTTCATTTTTGACTGATAGAAGCCGTCAAAAATGTTTCCAGAAGGTTTCGTGTGCTGTTGTCACCGAGCTTCTTTGTCTCTGTGTCATACACTCTGTGTCATACACTCTCAATAGAAGGTGCTGTAGCAGGGGCCATCCTGGTCAGCTCTACCTCCACCATAGCTTGTACAGGCCTTTCCATGTTTGGAAGCCTGTTCACGCTTAGTGAGTCCCCCAGCCAATGTCCCCTTTCTAAGCAGCTACCTGGACCATAAGCCCTTAGAGAAATGAATGGAAATAAAACTCCAGAGTCTAATTTCTGGTCTCCTATGTCACTCTGGGTTGCGTTTCTCTTTCAAAAGCTCACTATTTCAGGTTGGTTCCTTTCCACGGTCTCTGTTCAAAATGGAAAATATAACATACCCTTACCATCTCTCTTGTGTGCTGGGTGTGTGGGGGGTGGAAAGGGATTTCCTTCTCGGAGTCTCTTCTTGGCCCACCATAGAAGAAGCAGCTCTCAGGGCTCATGGCCCTCAGCTGTGACAAGAAGCCAGTCTGAGGGAACCTTTCTCAGCAATATGGAGAACTGTTGGCCCTGGTAGGCTTGACATTAGGACTCGAGGAGCATTTCTCCATCTGACAAATGAGAGCCAGGTGACCTGGCCCACTTGTGAGATTACAAAGTCCCATTTTAAAACCTCCAGTTCCTCTGGCCTCAGTCCTGAGCCTGGCCTGAGGCAAGGACATGAAAGCTGTGAACTTTCCCTCCTTTCTCTGGTCCTTATCTTGGTAATGGGTAATGGACACTAATGATCCTATAGTTAATTTAGTGCTGGACCAGCCCTAGGCCAGCCCTAGACTAAAAAATGGCACCTGGGTGTTTGTGGGATATGAAGACAAATGAAGTTGAAAGAGACGGAAAGGCATGGCTATGGACCTGCTGGAACTTCTGGGGCCTGGAAAGGCCAAGCTACTCGTCACTTCAGATATGCCTGTACAAGCTGTGGTGGAGCTGACCAGGATGGCCCCTGTTACAGCACCTTCTATTGAGAGTGTATGACACAGATGCCCATGAAGCTCGGTGACAAAGGCACACGAAACGTTCTGGAAACATTTTTGACGGCTTCTATCAGTCTCCTAGTAGGGAGAGCCCTATTGGTTCTCCTTGATTTAAGGGTTAAAAGAACGAGGTTGAGAGACAGAAAATGACCTGTAACAGGAAGTTCCAGAATCCCCTTGGAGGTCCCCACTGTCTCTTCTGTGGGCAGTCACAAACTCTCAAAGCCCTGTTCTCCTAAATACAACCTGGGTGGTAAGTATCATTGTCTGATCTTGCTTCAAGGCAGCAGTAAGACCTTATGTGGAGGACCTCCCCCACCCCAACACACTCCAATGCAAATATTGTCTGAGCAGAGTGTATAAACGTCTCCTCCTATTAGACCCCACTGCCTTTCCTGTGTACGAGGTTTGAGAAAAGAAATCAGCTTCCCATAGAAGTCTGTGACATACCACCACACTAATGACCAGACAACAAGCTGTGGAGGGGAGGACACATGACCTAGTTTATGATTGCCCAGTCAGAATTAATCTCTCGCCCCCGGTCCTTTGCCAGCCACTGAAATTCAAATTATAGGTGAAAGAGAAGCTTAGGATCCAGTGTCTGCGGTTCCTGCTCCAGAGGTTATGTTCTCTCTGTCTCTGTCTCTCTATCTGTCTCTCTGTCTCTGTCTCTCTCTCCTTCTGACAGCCCATAACACAGCCCCTACCTAAGCCTCTGCTAACAGTATTTTTTAACCTGCCATCTCCTTCCGCTTTGCTGATCTGCAGACAAGGGTCTCTATGAGATAACAGAACCCATTAGTGCCGCTAGAGTCAGGTGGTGACTGCTAAGTGCGTCCTTAGGAGCTCCCTCCTCCTAGAGTTCACTGCTGTGATGTCCAGAGATCAGGGGCCAGGCAGGTAGGCTGCCTGGGCATGTGCAGTCTGTCCACTTCACTCTGAAAGGCCTTTCACGCTCCTTCTTGAGGTTAAAAACACAGTGTTTGCTCGTGTGTTTTAAAGAATCAAATCAACCTGCTTCTTAGAGTATCAGATATTCCCAAATTTTCTTATCCCACATGATCCCCTGGGATTTGAGAAAAATATTTCTTACATGATGTCAGAAACTGGCTGTCAAAAGAAGACACCCCAGGATGCCACTGATGGCGAATGAATCCCCAATTAGAGGAGGAAGCACAGCTGTCTCCCTTCTCTTTTGGTTTGGGGTGGGGAAAGGAATACGTCCCAATCCTGAAAGAAGTCTGGGGCAAGGGCAGGGCTGTTTTCCCTCTTCTCTGAGGGTGGATGCTGTTAGTAATCAAGCAGAGAAGAGTGTGGGGAGCAAGGAAGGTATGTGGTAGATTTGCTGTAAAGGGAAGTCAGAGAGCTCTCTCCCCCCAGAGCCTTAAAGGCTGACTATCCCATTCCCCAGTACCCTCTAATACACGTATAATCAGCCTCTTCCTGATAAGGCCAATTTCCATACTAAACCGTTCATTATTGCATCCAGCAGCAATGTACAGAAGTGTCAGAACCCATAAGCTTTGGGAGAGTGGACAGGTGAACATATAAATGCATCTGCCTTCCTGTATTCTATGGGGAGGTGCATGCAGCTCACCTCCCCTCCCCCGGGCGGTGGTGATGAGAAGTCAGGACACCAACAGCCGAGGGTGTTAGAAGGACACATCAGAGGATGGGTGCAGCTATTCATCTAAGCAGCATTTATTGGGCGTAGATGTATAAATGTGCTAGACACTTGTGACAGTGGCTGAAAAGCTCACAGGAGAGTGGGGGAAAGAATGCTGTGACAGCAGCACTGGAAAGAGTTAAAGGCTTCCCAGAGAGGTGACATCTCAGCTAGGTTGTGCATGCTGGTCCAGCTCTCCGTGACTCTAATATGCATGGTTCAAAACCTCCACCTCAGGCCTCTTGGGCTTTCTGCCCTCATCAAGAGGAGCAGACTTCATTCCTGTGACTCCTTCCTTGTGCCTCACCCACAATCAGTTCACAGCCTGTGTGTCTTCTGCAAATCACTGCTAGCGACCCCACCCCACCCCACGTCCTACGACCTCTGCCCACCTCAAGGTGAGGTTTTCTTGATCTGGTCCTGACTTTGTACTGGCTCTCCTGTTCTGCCTCCTGCAAGTTAACTTCCACAGTTTAAAAACCCTAAAAAGGCTGGCTCCCTGCAGCTTGTAGGGTTTAGTAACTCCTGAGCAAGGTCCTAGTATCTGCTGGAAACCTCCCCTTGCTCCTACAGGCCTTTCCCATCCTACTTCTGCCATGCTCAATACCTTGCTGGCTTTGCTGGTCTCTCTCTTCTTTTTTTTTAAAAAATATTTATTTATTTATTTATTTATTTATTATGTATACATTATTCTTTCTGTGTGTATGCCTGAAGGCCAGAAGAGGGCACCAGACCTCATTACAGATGGTTGTGAGCCACCATGTGGTTGCTGGGGATTGAACTCAGGACCTTTGGAAGAGCAGGCAATGCTCTTAACCGCTGAGCCATCTCTCCAGCCCCCTCTCTCTTCTTTGTAGGTTTCTCTTTTCCATTAATAATTTGCCCTCCAGCCCACCCCCAAATCCTGGATCACGCCAGTCTCCTGACCTCTGCCTAAGAAAGTCCCTATCAGGGTTAACTTAGATTCCACATCCCCAGTGAAGCCTTTGCAGATCAGCCCACTTACTGAAGCCTACATTTTTTTCTACTTACAGTGCTGAGAAGAGCTGCCCTTGTATATCAGAATCCTATATGTTCTTTATTTCTTTCTTTTCTGCAGTGTGTAGTACTGAGTGCCCTAGACTTTGGGGGAACATCAGGGGCTCTACTAAATTTTATTCTGTCCATATACTTGGAGTATGAGTAAATCAACTTCTCTGTGAATGACCTCTCTCTACATCACAACAGCAGTAGCCACTTACGTCACAGGGATGCTAGGAGTATTAATGTTTTCCTCCAGGTCAAGTATGTGGGATGGTGTATACTTGCTGCTCATTATTCCTTTTTATTTTCTGCCTTTCCTGCTGGGTCCTAGTTTCCTTCAGGCTAGGAAGCCAGGGAAATCCATCTTTGCATCTCCCAAGAGAGCCTTCCAAGAGAGAAGATAAGATGAGGAAGTTTCTAAGAGCTCATAAAGAGTCAGTGCTTATTTTATCGATGATAAACTTGAGGTCAAGAAGAAGCTGAACAATGTGTCCAAGTCACAAAGATAGAAACCAAGCTGTCAGGAATATACCATGAGGGGCTCCCACCCACCTTTCCCCCTCAACACAGAAGCTATTTCCATCTCCTCTTTGCAGAACAAAATGATCGGTGTCATGTCTCCAGCCTTCCTTAGAGTGTCCCTGGGTCATTCCCAATCAGTCTCACCTTGTACCCTCTACATTTGTTAGGCTCAGCTGTCCTTAGCCCTTTGATATTTCCCAAAGAGGCAAATTTTCCTACCTGCCCATCACAGTGCTGTGCATAGCATGAGGTGCTGTGCGATCTTTAAATGGCCTGCAGGCAGGATCAGGGCTTGGCCTGGACAGAGAGTTCAGAGCAAGAAGGGGAGACAACAAGCCTCCGTGCATGACAGTGGGTCCATCACCCAGCCTGCCGGGCACCCAGGCTGCAGTCAGGCGCCTGGTTTCACTGCAGACTTGATGCAATCTGGAAAGCGCATTAAACACTGCACAGAGTAGTTGACATGTAATTAATAAAGTACAGATTTTGGCTGGACGCCTCAACTTAAAATAGCACCGTGAGTGTAGGAAGAGGAAGGGCAGGGGAGGTAAGTCAGAAGATGGCAAGGCCAGTGTCTCTGAGAATATTGGACTCAATTCTTGCTGAAGCACACCAAAATCAAGGTAGGAGAGAAAAACAATCTTGTACCTTTTTCAAATTAATAGGGTGAAACTGAGGCTCATGGAGACTGAATCCATGCATACCCCACCATGCATCATTGGACAGAACTGGGGACCCAGCCCTGGGAGAGTGTTTGACGCTTGCTCACACCCTCCACACCCCGAGGTAGTCAGAGAGCACTTCCATATATCATTGAGCAGCTCTCTCGTGAAGTTGTACATTTCAGGACTGTTTTTAATTTGAGAGATGTTTTAATGGCATTTTGAGACAGACTGCTCCCTCACTGATTCTCCAGAGAGGCTGGAGGGAACTTTGCATCTTCTTTGAAGAAGAAAGAGGAAAAAAGCTTTACTTCTGCAAGATTGTTCAGAGAGTCCTTTGCTGCAGCTCGCCAGCCTGCTGGTGAGAGAGAGGTGAGGAAGGAGAGGAAAGGGAGAAAGGCCTCTGGGGTTAGTTCAAATGTCTGGCCTCTGGGGCTTTTGCCATTGAAGTAGGAGCCCTGTTCTTCTTTGCTATAGATCCCAAACTGAAGTTCTGAAGTAAAATGCAATTTTCAGCCCAGCTAATCAATCCTGGCAAGGTACCCTAGAGCCTAGAAGCATTAGTTCTAGTTAAAGGAGACTACAATGGAAGGATCTAGAAGCTCCTAACTCAAACAACTGCAGAGCGTCTCTTTGACAGCATGGGGGAGACTGAGGAAGGTTATACCTATCATGATATTTTGTAGTGACCTCCCTCGTGCAGCTTGGAATAGTTAATCAGCTTCTCCACAAGGCAAAAATAAATGTGATCTTATTTAAACAGCAGTGAGTGGGTGAGGACATGTCAAAGCCTATCACATCTCAAAGCCTACTGGGCCTTCTCTGAGAGTCAATGTATTACTCACGTGACCAGGCCCACAGCACCAGCTGATACAACGTGATCCCTGTTGCCTTTGCTGCCATCCTCTCCAGCACATACACTGTCCCCAGCACACAGTAGGCCTTCACGTGTCTGAGGCAAGGAACAACAGACCAAACCTAGGTCTCCTTTAAACCCCCCGAGCCATCCACATGGTAAATGAAAAGGACACCATGGGACATGGAGTTGTTGGGTGCTAGGAGTCACCTGTCCCTTGTTCTACCACTTTCTGTATCTTCCTGTCTTCTGTCCCATGCCTGGCTTACTCCCAACCAGATGGGTTAGATAATCAGAGGAGCACGAGGAGTTTCTGCCACTACCCACTGACTTTCCTTGCTCTCAAATGTCCAGAACTTGAACCCACAACCTTATCCTGCTACTTCATCCCAGGGAGATGTGAGTCAGAGCGCCAGAAAAGACGCCCAACTATCAGCCAAATTCTTAACTCCTCCCCATTTCTACTTCTGGGAGGTTTGCGTTAATGAAGAAGAGAAGGGAGAGAAGGAATGCATGTGGTGTCCCTGGTAGCAGGAGACTGGGGAGTGGAGGCTTGGGTTTCACTGGCATTCCACTGCAGGCCTTTGCTGTGCAGCTGAATCAAGAGCTGAGGGAGATCTGAGACCAGAGGAGTCTTACAGGCGACTGTGGGCAAACTTGATAGCCCATCTGGAATCCATCCACCACCAGGTTCCCTCCCCCATACCCTAATCTACGGGTGGAGTCACACTGAAGGAGCAGGGCCAGGAACCTCAGCCTTCAGGCTGGATAAATTCTCCAGGTGCCAACTCTCAGCCTCGGCTGCCCCCTCCTTGCTTTGAGAGCTCAAGCCCCCCCCCCCATGCACTGCCCCTGCTTCAGTTCCTGCCCCTTCCTTTGTGACCCAATAGGGCAGGAGGAAGAGGAACTGGCAACAGAGTCCCAGCCATCCCTAGGTATTTAGAACCCTTGAATCCTAGCCCCGTGGCAGTAAGAAGCCTGGATAGTCAGCCAGTATATGAGCAGTAAGTTTTCACAGTCCACAGAAGTCAATTAGCCACTAGATGTTGACAGTCTGGATTTCCTCCGTTGCCTATCATCCCAACATCTAAAAGTCCAAACTCTTGAGACAGAGGGAACCAAGAACTAGAGGACAAGCTATTACATGAAGGCCAGGGAGAATCATTTGTTCCCAACCTGGCACTTGCTCAGCCATGGCTTGTTTTCTGACCTGCCGGAACTATTTTATTTTGTGAGAAGTCACCTTCCATTCTGGATGAGCTTGAGGATCCTGAAAGGAAAATTAGATGATGAAGACAAATAAATAAATAAAAAGCATGCCATGACCAAAAGGCACCTCAGCAAGGCCAGGTAGAACACAAGGCTGTTACAGGGGCCCAGAGCAGCTTTGCCCGGAGACTCGTGCTACCTCCAGGTGTCATCTGTTGTAATAAGGTGCGAGCGGGTTGTGTTCCCCCCTCCCCCCGCTGCCTGCCTCCCAGCTGCCAGCTAGCTTATACCCGAAATGACCACACAAAAATTATATTAATTAAATTACTGCCTGGCCCATTATCACTAGCCTTTTCTTGGCTAACTCTTACATCTAAAACTAACCCATTTCTGATAATATGTATCGCCACTTGACTGTGGCTTACCGGCATGAGTCTAATCAGTGTCTCTCTCGGGCTGGAGAATCATGGCATCTCTCACACTTCCTTTCTTCCCCAGCCTTCTGTTCGGTCTACTCCACCCACCTAAGGGCTGACCTATCCTACAGGCCAAGGCAGCTTCTTTATTTAACCAATCAAAGCACAGAAATACAGAAGAACCCTCCTACACCAGTCATCTCTAAAGCTTCTAAGCAGGTTATTTCCCCACTTTCTTTGCTTCATTCTTTGTCCTTGGCTGTAAGCCGTCATGACCATTTTGTTGCTAATTGTCATATTTTGTTAACTTTTGAACACCCATTCAGCGTGTGGAGCTGGCATGCCTGGGATGCTGCTGGTTCCTCTTCCAGCAGAGAACAGGAAGGGATTGCTCCTAGGGAACACCATACACTGGCTTAGACTGCTGGAAACTGAGCTCAAGCTCTATCATTTTGAGGAGAATTCTAAAAACAAAGCCAAACTATCCTCTTGTTAGAAAACCCCGTGAGGCGAGAGACACCTCAGACCACCTAGAGGAAGCCAGGCCCTTTTGCCCATCCCAAATCTCTTAAACAACAAACTCTTTGGGAACAGTGTGTTTTTGGAATACAGCTTCCTGAACAGTGTTTGCCTAATCTGTCTGCCCCAAATCCCTCTCCAAACACTAAGTTTCCTGCCCAGCACAGGCAATCAGAGAGCTAATTATCTGAGATTAGGAATGGGGGGGGGGTTATCCCTTTTAATTACAGGGAATAATTAGCCCACCTGATGTCAGCAAAGCCAATGGAATTACAAGTAAAGTCTAGGTTGGAGAGGTCAGTGTGGGTGCTGGGAATGCCCTGAGCTCTGAGGCTGCTTCCTCTTGGCCCTGGCTGATGCTGAGGTTCCAGACAAACAAGGGTAGAGCACTCAAAAGAGCATCATCTTCCTTGGTGATCTGGAAAGATGTGTTTATGGGGTAGGGGTGGGGCGACAGAAGATGCAGAAAGATAGAGACAGACAGACAGAGATAGAGGTACACACAGAGAAAAATGGAGCAAGCAGAGCCTCCAGGACTGAGAAGGGAAAGATGGGGAAGAGGAGAAAAAGAAACAAGTAGGAAATAAAGGAGGTGACCAGTAAAACAAGACTGGTTTGTAGACACTATTACACTCATACCTTTGCAGGACAGCATTCCTGTGACTCTCTTTTCTGGAGGGGAGTCAACAAGAACAGCAGAAGCTGTACCCTACTTGCCCCCTCCCTCCTTTTTATCTTCCACTCTGTTTCTCCCCACATACTCTCCTCAGATGTCTAGCACACTGATCTCGTTTTGCAACACAAGGTGCTGGTGCTGAATGCTTGAGGCCTGGCTGTGGCAAAAACAGGGTGATAGCCCAATCCTCGATGATCTAGGTTGGGTGTCTTCTGTGACCCAAAGGAAAGGTTTTCTGCCCTGCAGCCTTAATCTTGTCTATGAAAAGATTCTCTAGGCTCATAAATTCATCCATCCATCTATCTATCCATCCATCCATCCATCCATCCATCCATCCATTCATTCTTTTACTTTACAAATGCATCCAGAACTTTTACTGTTAAAATTTTATTACTCAACAAAGGCTGACCCATAGTCAGTCTTGGGCTTTTGTCAGTGTGTGGAGTCCAGGCCAGTTGCTAGAACTCCCTCCTATATCTTACAGCCACCTGCTGGTATTTAAACCATCCCAGGCACTCCTTCAGAAATACCCACTGGGTGAATGCTGCACAGAGGGTCTGTGCACACATTCCCAGTGCAGAGACCAAGACTGAGCCAAAGCAACACTCTAGGTAAGGATGCAGCCCAAGGGAAGTTGTGAGCATTATTATTTGCACATTTTTCAATCTCACTTTTTTCAAAGGAGTTAAGGTAATTTATAAGAAAATATTGGACAACATAACAGTAACATAGAACTAGAACATCCTTGTCCCTTCCTCAGGACAAGACAGAGAGGGAATTACACTGCTAAGCTTTAAAGAATCTCAGGACTAAGATTAGATTTGGTTGAGTTACCCAGCAGCCATAAAACTCTTCTCTCTGGTAGAAGGACTCATTTCCATTTTCCAGAGAAGACTATTCCCAGAACTTATATTCTATGTATAACTTATGATCATGTGAGGCCTTACATAGAATCCAGGACAAGGGTTTAGCATCAAATCACGGTCTTCTTTTAAATATTAGTTTTTAATATAAACCCCTCATCGAGTGCCAAGGCTGTGAAGTCTATGCAACAACTTGTATTCAAGGAGGTACTCTCATGGAGTAATAGACAATAAAGCATATGAGACCATAAAGAAAAGCAAACTTGTTTGTTAAGATTTTATAGTCTGGGACTGGAGAGATGGCTCAACGTTTAAGAGCACTGGACCCGGAGTCAATTTCCAGTACCTACATGGCAGCTCATAATTGTTGGTAACTCCAGTTCTAGGATCCAACAGTCAAAACACCAATGCACATAAAAAATAAAAAGAGAAATTTTAAAAGAAAAAATAAATAGAAAAGAGATTTTTGTCATCCAAGTTTGTGAGCTCTAAGTTGATTAAGGATAGAATGCAATTTTTAAAGTACCCCATTGAGCTTTGGCACGCTGCTAAAAGTTGAATAAAATGAACTATATGGATTCAACTTCTACCTCTGGAAATTTATAATTTATGTTGGCACTTAGATTAAGACTCAGATGGCAGCAGAATCATGTTAAAATGAAAGAGTAATATGTTAACATCACACAAAAGACAAAGGTGAGGCATCTTTTAAGGAGACTAATAAACTGCTTCCAGTTCAGGTCTTTGCTAGGTTGCAGACTTGTGGCCATTTGCCTTCCCTGTCTGAGCCCAGCTGTGTGTGTGTGTGTGTGTGTGTGTGTGTGTGTGTGTGTGTGTGTGTGTGTGTGGAGAGAGAGAGAGAGACAGAGACAGAGACAGAGACATGGGTTTGGTGGTAAACTGAGGGTTAGTATAAGGTGCCTGGTGCAGTGCCCCAATCCATAACAACTTTTAGCATTAATGGAGGAGTCATGAGAAAAGCAAGAAGGTGCGGAGGTCTCTGGGAAGTTGGGGACCTACTTCCTTTTCTGACCTATCTCCTTTCTCATGGCTAGCACTTACCAAGGCCATTTCTGGGGATACTTTATCATAGATGGTTTCTTGGGACCCATAACTCACCTCCCCCTGTGATACTGGATCTGTTTATTATAATTTGATAGGCTATTTGTCACCTCCTTTTGTCCCGTCTATTTTCTTTGCTTTAGAAAAATTCCCTGTCCCTGGGTGGTCCCAAATAGTCACAGTTTAGGTCTCTCCTTTCTGGATAGCCCCACAGGCTACCCAGCCCTTAGCCTTCAGGCTCTTTTTATGTTTGTCCCTAGGAAGTTCTGATATCAGACAAAATAAGGAATGTTTATTCCCACTTCTCTTACAGAGAAATCTCTGTCTGAAGCACTTGTAGGTCAGCACCCTGGAGCTTCCAGGTGACAACCAAAGGGGCTAAAATGAGAATCCATATGAACCCCCCCCCTCTCTCAGACACTCTTAGCTAATACACCCTGAACCAGAGTTGCCAGATACAGAACTAGGAGACAGCACACACAAGGCTGGTGCATGGAACACACGCCTGCCTCCCTCCCATGCTTCTTTGCAGCTTCTCTGGTACCTCCCAGCTCACTGCCAAACTGTCAAAAGCACCAAGAGGCAAAGTGCTGTTCAGTTAATGATCGCAGCCCCAGGAGAGGTACAGAGCTCTTTTAAGAGAAGCAAGTGTAGGGGGAATGAGGACGTGGGAGGGGCAGAGGGAGATGCTTTAGTGCTTGGCACAAAAGCCAGCTCTTTCTAAGGCACAGATTAGAAGTGGGCAGGTCTGCTCAGCTGCTTCCTTTGTGGGTGAAGGACTAGCATCACCCCTTCACTTCACTCCTTTTCAGGAAGTAAAAAGGGTCAGAGTCAGAATACTGCCATTCTTTGGTGAGTCCAGATGCCTCAATGCTCTGGTCCTCAGTGCAGACCCCATGGAGGCCCTAGCAGTCCATTCCTTCTCCCTCAGAACTTGCTCCTGCCCCACCAGTCTCAGCAGATGGACCCAGATCTGTACTAGCAAGCAGTACAGGATCTGGTGGGGGATACACAGCAGTACCAAGCCTGGAAAGGCCAGAGATGTATACAACCTAGTATCTTCTCTAGATCCTTAATCTGAGGAAAGACAAGTGCCTGTATTTATGCACGTGACTCTACTAGGAGACATGCCAGAAGCTGTGGGGCTGAAAGGCTGTCCGTGCAAGAGGAGGTGGCTTTTGGGTTAGCTCACCAAGGAAATTAGTATCCTGAATGTAGAAAAAAATGTAAAATAATGACACAAACACAAAGAAAAAAAACCTGGGGATATAATGGGAAAAGGGTAGAAGACCATGTTAGCTAGACTCCAATGACAAACTGGGAATACTTTTCTATTAATGGGAACAATTAAGGGTGAGGTGTGTATGGGGGGTGAATGTGTGATTTCTTTCAATATCCCAAAATGACGTACACTCACCATTTTTTAAAAATCATGAGACTGAGACAAGCAACAAAAAGAAAATTACAAACATCTGAAATTTAAGGATCTTTGCATATAGAGAAGGCAGGATCAAATACGTGTTTTAAGAAGATTAATCTGGCAGTGTTGGGTAGAATAGATTAGAGAATGAATATGCTGGAGGCAAGGAGACTTCTCAGGTTGTTGCAGCTGCAGAGATAAGAGGCAATAAAAACCCAGACCCAGTAGTTAGGAGAGAACACATCACATACAGTGTGTGAACATAGTCTCCATTTCTCTTGATCACTGCCCATTTTCTGCACCATAGTACCATGGTACACACACTCCATATATATTGTTTTCAAACTTCTTTTAAAATATCAGGTCACTCTGCATCCAGACACAGACTGTGGTCATAGGGCTCAAAGCCCCAGATGTCCATCCTGCAGCTCAAAAGCCAACCTCAGTGTTAAAGAGAGCAGATTACCATCCCAGATTGTGCAAGTCAGGGCAATCACAGACTTCTGAAAAGAATGAGTTAATTTGAAAGGGTAATAACCCTGATTTAAGTTCCCTACCCTTTGCTCTTTTCAAACCTGAAGATAGCCTTCTTGCCACCATGCAGGAGACAGCTATGTGATCCTTCCCTAAAGCAGCTTTCCAGAGGTCCTCAGCACTATGCTGTGTAGATACAGTTTCTAGTCCAAGTGAAGGCAGCCCCCCTCTTGTTTGATTTGAAGGAAACCAAAGCCCCACAGAGGAGCAGAGTGGAAGAGAGTTTCAGAACCAGACCCAACCAACTTTAGGTTCCTCTCTGCACTTTCCAGCTGTGATCAGTTATACACATTTAACATTTCTTCCCTGTAAAATGGGAGGGGGCCTACCTCATAGAGTGTTGTGTTGTATGTAGGGGAGAGGTGTGGGTTGTGTTCCCAGCACCTAGCCCCCAGCCGCCGGCCCGCTCAGCCGCTGGTTGCTTGCTTATGCCCGAAATAACCACATGAGAATTATATTCATTTAAACTCTGCCTGGCCCATCATCACCAGTCTCTTCTTGGCTAGCCCTCACTTCATAAACTAACCCATTATAAAAGTCTGTAAGTCACCACGTGGTGACTTACCGGAAAGGTCTAACCTGCATCCATCTGCGACGGGAGCCTCATGGCGACTGACCACTTCCTTCTCTCTTCCCAGAACTTCCATTCTGTCTACTCCACCCACCTAAGGGCTGACCTATCTTACAAGCTAGGCAGAGTCTTTATTTAACCAATCAAAGCACAGAAATACAGATGAACCCTCCTACTCCAGTGTTGGACATTATTATTCATGCTCACACAGCCCTAACATTTAACACTGTGGATGAGATAGAATAGATAGAAATAAATAGGTTTAAGTTAATGGATAAGGAGAGAAAGCTATTCCAAAGCATATGTACATGGACATGCTGGCTTCCTTGTTCTACCTCCTTCAGGGAGAGGAGGCCAGTCTTTTTCAATATGCCTATGTCTAACACTGATATCCACCCACCCCAACACCTGCTGAGGAAGGCTGCCCTTCCCTCAACATGGCCCCAGAGTCACTCCTCGGTTCAACTGCCTGGTCATCCCTAGGAAAAGAACCTGCGTGTGGTACTGTGAATGGAGATTCTTGCATGAGCTTTGGGTAAACAAAGACTCCTTGGTTGGCAGAAGTTCCTCGTTACTCTTTATTAATTCCCCCTCCCTCCCTCCTCACCCCTCCCAGTTCTGTGCACTGTGTGAATTATAGCTTTCCCTCTGCATAATGTGATTTCATCGGTGGCTGCTTAATGCTTGAGCTGACTCTTGCTGTGTTTATCTTAATGTTTCCCAGAACACTCCAGTGCTTCCTCTGCCTGACAGTTCCTCTTGTTTCTGGCTCCTCAGACCTGCCCAATCCCAGGGTTCTAGCCCTTGTTGTATGAGGTACAGGACTCAGCCCTTAGAGCAACCCCTCAACTGGCCTTTAGTTTCTTTCTGATCTTTGTAGTTCAAACCCATTTAAAAGGATAGAACCAAGGATATAGATTCTTTTTGCTTTCAGGTCTTAATGTCACTCTCTCATGAACAGTCAAGGGAAAGGCCCCAGGATGGGAACCACAGTGTTTCTAGGAAGCAGGATCTGGGTTTAACCATAGAATGATGGTAATAGAGCCCACATCTCATCCTGGAAGTGGCAAGTACCAGTGACTGCTTAGCCATCATCCCTTGGCCCAGGAGGAGTAGAGAAGACCAGTTGAGACCAAAACTCTGGCTTTCAGTGTTCCACTCACCCTCCAGCCTCTTTCTCCAATCTAGACTGCATATTTACCTTACTCTTTGTAGTGCTCAGTAAGTATTTATTGTCTTCTTCCTTACATGCCAGGCTGCTAATACTCAGACTGCTCCAAGAGGCCAGAATCTGAAGAACTCTTTTCTCTGAATATAGGAAGAAGCCCATCATAGCCTGAAACCCACCCCCCACATCCAGATGCCTCTGTCTCTGTGAACCCCTTTGCTACCCCTCCTGTTCTCCATTGAACATCTAGGGAAGTTTATAACAGACATTGAAATAGATGTAATTATATCATAAACTGGCAGTCTCTACCATATAAAGCCTTTGTGATTGACTGACAACTTTGTAGGGAGCAGTGCTGGAAGCGTGCATATAGTACAGCAGGCATCTTAGCTCAGCACATCTTAGTTGCCTCCTTTTTCATAGACGAGAAGGATTCTTGGCCCAAGTGTATTCTCCACCAATTATCAGAATATTTAGGGCCAGACGCCTAACCATCCTTCAAGGAGCCTCGACCCACTGAGCTCTGAATTTACACACTTTGTTACCTTTCTAGGGCTCTGAGGACAGAGCTGAGACCTGCAAGGAGCTCTGGGATTGATGCCTCCCATGTGTGTGTGTGTGTGTGTGTGTGTGTGTGTGTGTGTACATGTGTGTGTATGTGTGTGCGTGTGTGCGCACATGTGTGCATGCGTGTGTGCATGTGTGTGTGTGTGTGCGTGTGTGTGAGTGCGTGCACATGCACACACACACGCATATAACTGTGTGTGTAGGAGGAAGGGAAGAGGATCTCGGAGACTGAATTACTAAAGACTTCAATCTATAAATAATTCAGGTCATGGAGTCCTACAAAAATAAACTTCAGCTTGAATCCTCTCATTGCACTAAATGCACAGCTGCAGATGTGCACTCATTAATTCACCAGAGTTCAGTGAAAGTAGCACCAGAGGCCCCACCCACCTCTGAAAGATCAGAATGTGTATGTGTGGCACACGTAAGCACATAAACACCATCTGTCAGATACACAAAGAACACACATGATACACCAAACATACCACACAACATGAGAAATAGACGTACAACACTACACACAGGCACATGGAGAGGCATACACATTATAAAGTATGCATATGACATACCACACACATCACATCATATACACAGTATATGCACAGGCACATCACACACCAAACACATTTACACCACACACATACATACATATATCACACAGAGACACATTACACAGAGATAGAAAGATACACACATCAAATACATGTAGACCACACCAATTACACCATACTACACACATGCAAATATATGACACATGTCACACATAGAGATACAAATGTGTACCATGCTACATATCAGCTATCTAATATGCCATTTGTGCATACTCACATACAGTTACAGATATACCACACACACACACACACACACACACACACCATATGCAACACACGACATGCATGCATGTACCATGTAAGCCCAGAGTTCTGAGCCAGAGCCAGCAGTGATGACCTTAGGACAGAAGATGCTGTAAGTCTGCTCAAGTTACTGTGGCGCCTCATCATGTTGCATCTGAACTCCCTTCCTCTCCTAAGTGCTAAGGTCCTAGAAACCAGATTTTCAAAAGATCTGGGTTCGACCCCAGTCATGCTGACTTCAGTTTTGCTATACAATTCACATTATCCACAGGTACAGCTCCCATCCTAGATCTTTGCTTAGGCTTTATCTCCTCCAGGAAGCCTCTCCTCATGGCTTCCCTCAAGGCAGATGGACCACCCCACCCCATCCTAAATTCTGCCATTTTTGTAGAAACCACCTCTCTTGAGGTAAACCCTTGAATTTGTGAAGATGACTTGAGCTTTCCTGTTCCCATCCTGTCCCCATCTTCTCTGAAGAAATGCAATATCATTTATTAGTTTTCTTTGCCCCTTAATGCAGCCTGGCTCATAATAGGCATATAATAAATAAATATGGGATGGCACTGAAAAGCTTAGTGAATAACTCTTTTCATTTCTACAATATCCTTTTTCTGCTGAGAGAAGAGAGTAGCCACTCTAATCTGGCAACTACAATAACTATTTCATGAACAAATAAAACTGACTTACTGCAAGCAAGCCACACACCAGTTAATGCAAAAGTTGGAATTGGGCTTTGCCATCACCAGAACCTCAAGCCCTAGCTATGTCTTCAAACCCATTTTCCTCTCTAGATGCCCAAGGTGATCCCTAGTCCTACTGCTGACCAATAGCTCTTGAAAGTCATCATCACCACTGTTTCTGCTTACAGACTGCTAAACGGCACGGACAGGCTCTGTAATAGAGTTGACTAGAAAAGAAACTGATACACAGGGGTTGAGAAAACATAGGTAAGCCAGTCAGCTGTGCCTGCTGATCTGAATGGGTTGTCATTCATTTCTGTCCAGACACACAGCTGTGATTTAGAGGAAAGAAATCATAGTGTTAACGTCTTTTCTTCCCTGCCCCTTGCCCTCCAAGAACAGGCACTGAATTTCCCTTGGGCCCTACCCAACACACTCTTGCCCCAAAGCCAGCTCTATGAAACTGAACTTTAGTCCCCAAGTAAATCTCTCCAATTATGCTGAGTTATTTTATCCCTTAGAAAAATAGGTAATCGTCCTACTGTGATTGGGGGAGTTCTGGAAGATGAGAAAGTAGGGTACACTTGACTTCCAGGTCTTCCATCAGCTTCTCTTGTCCTCTTGACCCTCTCATGTGACAAGCCTCCCACCCCTGGCCTGTGGCGGGGCTCCAGCTCTATGAATCCCCTTATCTGTGTGATCATGAGGTCACACAACCTTCCTAGCCTCAGATATATCATCTATAAAGTGGGCATTAAACTAGGACTGACAACAGAGGAACCTGTAAGGATAAATTGCTTTATTTTTATTATGTTTTAAACAGTAAACAGCACATTTTAATTGCTATACAACTGGCAGCTATTAATAAATCCATCAGGTCACCCGCACCAATCTGAACTACACCAAGTACGTTGCCCTGCCTCCAGGCAGGGTTACTCCTAAATTTGAAGCAAACAAAGTAGCTGCACTGAGAACCTGGAAAGGTCTTTGGCCTATGAGGTGTCGACAGTTAGGTTTCCCTATAATAAGGGTTCTTTACTGAAGCACCCCTCAGTGTCCGTGTATGAATTTAAGGACATTTTGTCTCTTACTGTAGCAAACTGAGTCTTAAATTGTATGCTTTCTGAGGCTTGAGAAAGCATCACAGCCTGGTAACGTCTACATGGCCATCAAGGTCAAGCTGTCTGTCTCAGGAGAGGTACTGTCCTGCTAGAAAACATGCTCAGGTGGCCTGGCACACCTTTCCGTATTACCTTCCTCTTCAGCTTTCCCACTGATGGGATGACGAGAACTTCTTATGTGGTCTACTCTGATTGGATTAGATAAGTGTTCTATTATCTAATAGATATTATTATCTTATTTAGTGCTGTTTGGTTTATTCAAACCTGGCCCTGGTTTGAATACAATACTAAAGAAAGCTGTCACTTTGTGGGAACATCTCAGACTAGACCAAATTGTTTGGCTTTAAAAATCCCACTTTTGGGGACTGGAGAGATGACACCACACCACGGTTAAGGTGGTTAAGAGCACTGGCTGGCTCTTGCAGGGGATGGAGGATCATATCCCAGTACCCACCTGACAGGTCATAACCACCTATAACCCCAGTTTCTGGGCATCTGGCATCCTCGTCTAGCTTCTTTGGGCACTGCAGGAATAAGATACACAGACATACATACAGGTAAAAATCCCATACATATAAAATATAAATGTGAAAATCCCACTTTTATCCTGGTATACCCCAGCAACTTCCTACCATTAGCCATCTTGTGCCTGGTAGTGATGGAGAACAACTTCTTCGTAGGTGAGAGCTCCCCTGTTTGCTACTGAGCAGTCTCTGTGTTAAATGTGTGCATCCCTCAAGTAACTGTCAAGGCCCAGAGCCTTGAAGCTATTTTTTTTTTTTTTTTGGTTTTTCGAGACAGGGTTTCTCTGTGGCTTTGGAGCCTGTCTTGGAACTAGCTCTTGTAGACCAGGCTGATCTCGAACTCACAAAGATCCGCCTGCCTCTGCCTCCTGAGTGCTGGGATTAAAGGTGTGTGCCACCACTGCCCGGCTCCTGTGGAGCTGTTTAAAAATGTGATCTTCTGGGTCAGATACTGAGTGGGCACATTGCTTATTCTTGTTGCTCACAGAAAGTTTTCACCAAGTCTCAGAGAGGTGACTCCCCTGAAAGTATACCATGACTTATCAAACGTCAGGAGAGAATTACCCAGTTTCCAGACCCACGCTCTGCCCGCCTAGTGTGCCACCTCCAGGGGAAAAGGCATCTGTGCTGGCTAACCTCCCACCTCCAGCAGACCTGCCCCCTTCCCTTCCTTCTGCTCTCTGGCCTACTAGTCCATCTCCATTTTCTCTGGCCTTCTTTGAGTTTCTTGAAGGGTTTCATAAGCTTTTGACTGATAACAGGGAGTAGAGGGGTATTTAAGGAAGTGTTGATTTCTTGACTAATACTTTCCCTTTAAGGATTTGGACAGAATGAAATATAGCTTAGTTCAGAAGAAAAGATAGCTTAGCTCAGAATCCACTGTTCTAGTTTGGTTTTTTGCTTTGGTATTTGAGAGTTACATAGACTTGATTCTGGTATCTCCGGCTCATTAAATTATTGTGGTGGCAAACAGGAAGTTTTCAACATATCCCTCTAGGTCTCTGGTACAGTGGAAAGGTGAGGGACTAGCCATCATAGCTGCATGTGTGACGCTCCATGTTCTTGGTGCATCCCCAGCTTTGCATGGTACTACCTGGTTCCTGGGACTACAGTGTCAGAGCCTGGCCTGTTGTATTTGTTCTTCTGTCTTATGACTTTGTGTTCAGACATTGCTCTGGAGCTCCTAGCTAATCCCAGATGAGTGGGAAAGGTGGCTGCTCAAGCTGACAAAAGGCAAACAAGCTTCCGAGGCAGGGTATCCCAGGCCTGACCTAAGGGGAGGGACTGCTTCTGCAGCTCCTGAGTGGAGCTAGAGCCTTAAGGAGAAGAATTGGTATGAGGGTAGGGAAATTTCCCATTGGAGATGGCCCTGTGCTGACTGACTCAAGAGCCAAAGTCAGAGTACCCTATGTCACGGAGACAAAACTGAGTCAAGTCAACAAGAAGTCATATAACCATCATGTCTTTTCCTCAGGCCCAACATCTTTTGTAACTTAAAGCTGCTATATTTTTGTGAAGGCCTTTAGAAATTTGAGCCTGCTGATCCAAATGAGAAATCTGATTTGAATAGTAAAGAGGCTCCTTTTCATTGTTGGGGGTGATACCATGTGGAGACTGGTGATTAGTCCTTCCTTCTGCTTAAATCTCCAGGTGAGAAAGTACATGTTTCAGCCCTGTAACCTCATGACTGACTCAGGACTTTCCTTAGCCATATGAAAATAAATGCCCATGCTCATCCCACCTCTGGAAGGAAGGACTTTGGTAACAGTTGTCAAATCAACTGCCTTTAATGAAGAGAGACTCCTAAAGTGATAGAAAGGGGTAATGGTGGAGCTTAGAGGAAAGAAGAGTCAACCCACAGGAGAAGCAATGGCTAAAACCAACCATGGATAGCAATGGCTAAAAGTGTACTCTTAATTCCATCGAGCTAACCATTGAAATTTCAAGCCAGAGGTCCCAGGTCACCTGCCAGAACAGTGGCAGCAGAATATCCCAGGCTAAGCCCTAACCCAGTTTCTGTCCTTGAGACACAGGTATAGGGCCTCAGGCCATTAGGCACCCAATCTCAATAGGCTCATGGTCTATTCACCCTCACCTCCAGCCCATCCCAACAGGTACATGCCATAACCAATCCTAGGCCCCTTCTTTGTGCCACTCTCAGGAAGTGCAGGGGTGGAAATGGTAGTTTGTATCCCACTCCTTCAACTCTGTAGTAAATCCTGCTGTTGCCCTTCCCCACCCAGCCAGGCAGTACTGGGTTCTCCTCTGCTCACCATTTTTCCATGTTACTGTGGAATTAGGCCCACCATGGGCCTTTGAGATAACCACACCATGGTGTCCCGCCCTTAGAAACTCTCAGAGTATCAGGTTACATGGGCAGACAGAAGAGAGAGTTAAACAAGAACAAACAGAAAAGGTGTAGAGGACAAGGCTATTCTATCTAACTTATAGAGAAATCTCTTCATCTCACTAAAGAACCCGGACTCATCTGTCAGCCGGTTCATAGCTCATATCCTTTCAAAGGGTGTTTCTCAAGCATTCCCGTACCTGTCACCATCTGTGTCCCAGCCTCATGTGGGGTCCTCAGAGGGATACGGGGAAAGTAGAAAACCATATCCACCTTCACAATGTTAATGACTCTGCACATATTGGAAGCAATTAAAGAACAATCCACATAGGAAGTCAATACATGTTAGCTAATACATATACATACAGTGAGCAAATCAATTGATACAAATCTTAGGATACATGTCTAATAGGGAAAAAAAAAAGGCACCAGCATACGTAATTAATTGTCAGAGGGCAGGGGGCTTCCCAGGGGAGGAAAGACTTGAGTCAAAAGGTATGTAGGTAGAATGGGACAGGGAAGCTAGAGTAGGAGGAGTAGGGGGTGAATGACAAGCTGCTGCTATGGGATGGAATTGTGGGTGGAGCCCATTCACACACACCAAGGGCTCCTTGCCAACAATCCCTTACATAAAAAATTCTTTCCTTAAGCACATGTGGGGCTCACTCAGCCAGATTAGTCTTTCTCCACCGTCTCTGCAAACAGCCTCAGCATCACTGGGAATCTCCTACCAAAGCAGAGGTTATGGTCTGGCTCAGTCACACACTTCCCATCCTCTCCCTGCAATTCTGAGCAGGGCAGAATTAAGAGCATCAGGTTATCTTGCTGCTTCTCAACCTTGGCTGTGCCGTTGCCTAGGGCGCTTTTAAACCAGGTGATGCTGCCTGGACCATACCCTCAAAGACTCTGATTCAGGGGCACAGTTCTTGAAATTCACATTTTTTTTTTAAAAAACTCACAAGATAAGCTCAAGTATGTAGCCTAGGCAGAGGAGCCTTAGGTAAATGACATTCAGGTCCTTTTTGTTTACTGTCCTGCGGTAGAACAAAAGAAAAAAAGCATATTTCTTCTCCCTGCGTCACTTATAAATACAGTCAACTGACACCTAGGGGCAGGAAGATTTCTGAGTTCTGAAATCTTCAGTCTCCAAATGATGACAACAAGATTTTTGATGATCTATATAATTGTGCCCCCATGTCAGCCTAACCCAAGGGTACTGTATATATAGATATTGACTTTCCACACTCACTTGCACACACACTGCACAGATTCTGTAAATGTATGTAAATGCACAGCCAGAATCTTTCATGTGCATTCGAACACAAATCAACCACCACTAGGAATCCCAGACCAAAAGTGGGTATGGTGATGCATGATATACATGCTTTTAATCTAAGAATTGGAAACACTGAAGGTGGAGGATTATGAGTTAGAACACTGGGTTACATAGTGTAGCCTCGCTCCAAATAAGTGGGAAAAGGAGACAGGAAGGGGGAAGAAAGGAGAGGGGGGAAACAAGGTAAGAGGAGAGAGATAGCACAGGAGATCTCTAGCTCTGCATACTGAGAGTGATTGTGAATGAATTAAGAGTTTAACATAAGTAGCACTTCTTTCCAGAGCAATGATCTGGAAGGGTAGCAACTGTCTTTTGCAAACCACCCCTCCAAGTGGAAGCAGATGGTCCCTGGGAAGGCTGACCGGCAACACTTAAGGGCAATTTGGTTTTTCTTGCAGATTCGAGCTGATGGTCCCCCCCATGGTGGGGTCCAGTATGAAATGGTCTCTGTGTTCAAAGATGGGAGCCCCATCCTCCGGGACATGGCCTTCTCCATCAATCAGCTCTACCTGTATGTCATGTCTGAGAGACAGGTAAGTGCTGACACACATCTCTCCTTTCCAAACTCTAGGAAACCTCTGATAACCTATCACCTTTGGTCAGAAGTTGCTCTGTCCTATAAGAGAGCCTCTGCACTTGCTGGGCAGGGGTTCTGAGAAAGGCAAAGCCCTGGCATTTGCAGAAAGGTAGAGGGAAGGTGCAGGGCCAGCCTCTTCCCGGAGGCTTCTCTCCAGGCCACAGCCCCTGTCTGGGTGAGTGATAAAAAGCTCTGCAAGAAAAAGCTAGACTGAGCCCCCACAGCATGGTGTGATTAGGAGGTAGATTTACTGCTTCTGGGCCCACAGAATTGGCTGCTCATGGGAGCCAAAGAGGTGTAAATAATCTAGGCCTTCAGGCTGGGCTGGCTCCTAGGAGACAGGACTGAGATGGCGCTCTAGAAGGAAATCAAATCTTGTCCTGAGTCTGAGATTGGATGCAGGATGGAGCTGGTCAGTTCTGGAAAGCCAAAACTACCTGCAAAGATTTGAAACCCCAAAAGAGAAGCCTCAATACTTTGCAAAGGAGCAACTGAGCAAGATCTATTCTTCCTAGACCCAGGGAAGGAATTATTTTTCAGCTCATATTTTTGTTTTTTTTTTTTTTACATGTGTGTGAGCAGAGGGAACTATAGGAAGGGAAGGAAGCAGGGATGGTGAGGGTTACCAGACCCTCTGAGGAAGGAAAGTTAGTGCTTAGCCATGGCTGGCTATTTTATCCTCTTGATCAGGAGATAACCATGATCTGTAGAAGCCATGGTATTATCCTTTTCCTGAGGACAAAAAAAGAAAAGGATTGTCTCAGAGCTGAGATTGCTGGCTGACTGGGGAGACAGCTGAGCTGGACGACCCACCACTTGACTGGGTATCTCCTGTGTCTTTCTTGAATGTTCTTCAAAGACTCCAATGTCATTGGTCAACTTCACCTTTCCCCGAGTTCAGTGTGCTCTCTTTATAAAGATAAAGAATCTGGATCAAGGTGTGACAGATAAGGGGATGCGCAGGAATGAAGAAAAGGGGATGGGAACATGGTGGCATTAAGGAAAGCAGTGATGCAGCTCTAACTTGAAAATTACTTCTTGAGACTAGATGACACAAATCATATGCCAATTGCATGCAAATTACATCCGGATTCTCTTGAGCCCACCTGCATTTTCTACCTTTATTTATGTGGCCCCTGCATTTGAGGCATAAACAGATCCAGTTCAGAACTTACTAGAATTAAAGGAAGTTTTGCCAACCTGGAGTGGGTAAGGCAGTCCCAGAAATAAACATTAGCCTATTAGGCCAATAAAATAGCCAGTGGGTCTTGGAAAAGTGTTATTAGAATGATAATTATTAAGAACAAAGTACTGGGAAAATAACAGAGGAAATGAGGCTTGGTTGCTACCCTTAAATTGATTACCATCTAATGAGGGAGACACGTCCCCAGAGATTTGTACCATCAGATAGATTTTTATGGGTGCTTTGCATTTTTCTCCTATTCTTTTTTTTTTGCTTTTGTTTTTAAGGCAGAAACTTCTTTGTATTTATTGGAGGGAGTACATGTGTATATGCATGTGTTATGTGTGTGGAGGAACCAACCTCAGGTGTCAACCTTCTGGCACCATCCACTTTGTTTCTTAAGACAGTGTCTTTCACTAGCCTAGCACTCAACAAATAACTAGGCTGACTGGTTTGTAAACCCCATGGTTTAGCTTGTCTATGCTCCCTACTACTAGGATTATATATGGGTACCTTTCTTTTTTTTTACTTGGGTTCTGGAGGTCCAATTCAGGTCCTCATGTTCATATGGCAAGCACTCACTGATTGAGCCATTCCCCCAGCCCCCAGAGAGTTATTTTTAAATAAGAGAGTAGAGTAGATGCTTACCATTCAAATCCAAGCACTGCATTTTAAGAACAGTCACAAATCATCAGATCATCCTGCCCAACATATAACACCCTGTAGTCTTTGGCCAACACCAAGATGCTCTGCAGAACTACCTACAGACAGAAGAATGGAGGGACAGAGAGGTGGCAACAATGGAGCCAGGTGAAACAGTGGCCAAACAGGATGAAGAGATCATGCTTTGGTAGTATTTTCAGATATTCTGTATGCCTAAGTACCAAGCAGATCACTCTGGGCAAGACATTCACTTGGGTTCCCTGAGTCTACTGGTATATAAAAGCCAAGGCACAGATAGCAATGACCAATGTGAACTTATGTTGACTGGGAAGGTGCCAGGCCAAAAAGGAAAAGGTAGCATATCTTTCTCAAGATAGAATGCTTTTTGAAAACGTAAAATATAGGCAGAAGAGTATGTTGTTCAGTGGCAAGAGCTTGCCTGGCATGCTCAAGCTCCAGGTCTCATTTCTAGCACTACCCAGGTGACTTAAAAGAGAGACTGGATCAGAAATGAGGCTGTTGAGTAGGCTTCAAGGTACATAATGAGCTCTTGGTCCATATCTGAAAGCATCAGCCCTAGCCACATCAAGTTCCCAAGTATCTCGTTTATAAATATTCTTTCCTTCTTCCTGTCTTTTGTGTCAGATGCCCTGTTCTTGTTATAGTCAGAACCAGATAGAGTAGCAACCAGCCATGGGGAGCTGAAATTTAAAGCCTTGGGTTTAATGCCATGGGGCTGAATCTGGTCAAGTGAGATATTAGTAGGAGTTCCCCACACCATGTGGAGTCGGGCAATCAGGAGGCTGAGTCTAGGAGGGATATGTGGTGGATCTCAGAAGCCTATCACCTGGGGAGCTGTAAATCATGCTAAAGAAGTAGCCTGGTGCCTTCAGCAGGGGTAATCCAGGGCTGAGGGCCAAGAGCAGCTCATGAGGCCCATCAGTCTGAGGCCATGGAGCGGAGTATTGACACGCATTCCAGCCTCGCAAAGGGCACAGTTTAATGAGTGCTCAGAGGACAATCAGTAAGAACAAAGTCAGACAGCCTGTTTTCTCTCCCAGTGTTTGCCATTTCTTTTCACATTACCCAACAACCTTAGCTTATAAAAGATGTGAATCCAATAATGAGAGATCTCTGAAGCCCCAAGTCCTGGGTCCCAATCTCACAATTTTGTAACTGAGTTGCTTTGGAAGAGTCACTTAATCTCAATGTATCTCAAACAGAAAAGTTTGAGATCAGTTGAGATAACAAATGAAGACTCTCTTCTTATTCAGCATCAAAGACCACAGAGTTACCATGAGGACTCCATATGACCCCTCCAGCCCTCGCTCTCTCCAATCCCATTAGTGGGTATGTAGAAGTGTGTGGTTATTAGGATGAAGAAAACAGCACATGACCCAGATAGATGGCCTGTTCTGAGACAGGAGGCTCAGATTCTGGAGCCTCTAGTCCTGGCTCTACCAAGTTTCCTTGGGGCCTTGTCTCTTAACTCCTCGGGGACTTGGAAAGGCAAGCTTCCAAGACAGAAATGTTAGTCTAATTCCAACATTCCCCCAGATCTTCACAAGATTTAGCAAGGGTTTGGGCTTGGGACTTTTAAAAATAAGGTTGGAAGTAAATGTATTTTTATTATTGCTGAATCTGTGTTTTTCTTCTACTTTTCAATATTATTCTTTTCCTATATGTCTTGGAGAGTTCTTGTGCTGTCAAGTCCTTAGGAATGACTCTGGGGTTCTGGAAAATTTTCTTTGATATTTTTTACTCAGATTATAATGTGTCTATGTCATGAATTAAAAATACCTTTTTGCCAATTATTTGGTGAATATTAGCTGGTTGTTTCTCTTTTCATTTTACTCTGTATGATATCTTTGGGCATTTTGGGAGAACAGAAATGATATCTTAATGCAGTCGTTCTCATGACCTGTGGGTTGTGTGACCCCTTTATTGTTGAACGACCCTTTCACAGGAGTCACCTAAGACCATCATAAAACACTGTATCTATATTATGATTCATAACAGTAGCAAAATTATAATTATGAAGAACAATGATAATCATTTTATGGCTGGGGTCACCATAACATGAGGAAGGATGTCAGCCGTAGGAAGGTTGGGAACCACTGCTCTAATAGACAGAATGATCATAATTAGGTTATTTGTCATGAAGTGTCTCTTCTGCTACTTACAGTGTTTGTTGAAACATACATCAATACTTTTCTAAATTATTTTTTGGATAACTTCATTATACTTTGAATTTTATTTTATCAGTTTCGGAACACATCTGACACATAAATCAATTTCATGTTCTTGTACAAGTACCGTACTCAATAGCAGCACAGGTATGCGTGGCATTAGACTGCAAGGTCTTTCTGAAGGAAAGATGGATGCAGCCAAGTGCTCCTATGAGTGTCTTCCCTGAACCGTGATCACTATGCTGAGTAGTAATTTGGTAATAAGTAAGTATTTTCATGGGTCAAATTAAGACTAGGTAACTTATAAAGTGAAGATCTCAGTGGGCCAAAGTCGAAACAGCGTGGTTCAGTTTCTAGTAGGGGCCACTTGAACCAACTAGTATCTTCCCAAGGACAGCATCTTCAATGATCTAATTACAGACCACATACCTTAAAGGCTCTACAGTACTTTGTAGCTTGTGAAGCTTGTGGTTCAGGCAAACTCAAGCCATATCCAGACTTGATGGAACATGATGGAAGGGTCCTTTCTGTAATTTTACTTTATAATACACTATGGGCCATGTAATCTTATGTCTTTTCTCTAACCTCCTGTTCTCCCATTCTTTTCCAAAGATGTGGTACCTGTTACATCCTTGGAACCATGTGAGGGTAGAATCAGTTCTCCAATTATGCCTGGAGAGGCTTCCATCTTGGTACAAAGCTAGAACTATCCAATCTAACACTCAGATATTTCTCTCTCTCTCTCTCTCTCTCTTTCTCTCTCTCTCTCTCTCTCTCTCTCTCTGTCAATTAACTAAATGTAATTAAGAAATAGTACTAGTAAGAAGTGTTGAGTCATTAGTGCCACTGCCTAACAAGTCAATGTTAATGTACTCTTAATGGATCTACAGCTTGGCCAGTCCCAGGGGGAGACTTGGAAACAGAATTCCAGTCCTGCTGTTAATTGCCCAGGTGCTCCATCAAGAGAAGGCTAGCTCTATCCTAGAAAGCTACCTCAACTTCAGCAGTAAGTCAGCAGATGTCATGAATATGAATACAACTTGCTCCCAGACCCTCAGTGTCTAATGGAAGTAAGTCAGCGAGTCTGGGAACGTTAGGCTGGGAGCCAAGTAAAACAGCTAGTAAGATGAAAAGAAGAGGCATAGCTTGCTTCCAGCCCAGCTTGTCAGGCTGGCCACTCCCAGAAAGGGAATACCACTCTGTCCTCAGGGTAGATGGGAAAGAGTGTAGGAATGGAAGCAATTATTCTATTTTATACTTTAATTAGATTGAATTAGCAGAGGGAATAGAGGCATAAAATGATCCAGCGAAGGGTGAAATGGAAAAGGAGAGTCACCGTGCAGAATGGCTCCATGCAGGCTGGAGAGAGCCTTGGGAAGAACAGAGGGCTGGAGATGGGTGACATGAGGGTTTGGAGAGGGCGGGGGCTTGGGATTCTACTCTTCATTTGGAGGCCTAGGGAGGACAGATTCCATGGAGTTTAAGATCTGGGTGTGTGTGAATGATACCACCATTGTACAGCCCCTTATGTCACCTGAAAAGTCATGTAAATTTCTTCTACACCTCAGTTATTTTACCTGTGTAATAGGTCTAATGTGTTCCGAGGATAACAGACATCATGTGCCTAGTGTGTATCTAACACGCAGTCTGGGCTTTCATTGTCAATGGCATTTTTAATAAAACGTCCTGGTCCTTCAGAGAGGACCAGAAGTGTTTGTTATACACTATAGCCAGCTAAACTCTGCTCCCAAGAATGGCTTACAACCTGTCATCCCTGCTGCTACCTGCCATCCCAATGGACCATAAGACGTCTCTGGACTGGCCAAACAGGGCTACATTCTCACAATCTGGTATTTATTTTTAAAAGCCAGCAATGTGCCAAAGTAGACTAAACAGTCCTTCTCTCGAACACAGAGAGGCAGCCCATATGTGAGGCCAAGAGGCCAAAATATAAGCATCTGTGTAGAGGAGGGAAGGGTTTCCAAGTAGGTTATCCCTATGCCATAGGCCACCAGTATGGACATCTGGTTTTGAAGGGACCCTTCAGGGGCCTCTCCAAGTATGTAACAAAGCCCCAAGCTCAGTAACAAAGACAGGATAAACCTCTTCTGCCTGTGAACGCTTTTACCCAGTCCAAGTGCCCTTATGTTACCAGTGGTTATTGGCACATTATTCTGTTTACTGTATTACAAACCACCTCAAACTTTATGGACATAACAGTCAGGTTTTCACAGCCTTGGGGGATGACATAAACAGCTAGGGTAACTAGAATGATGGTAGGAGGTCTGCAGAGATGGCTCAGCAAAAAACATGCACTGCTCTTGCATAGGACCTGAGTTCAGTTCCCAGCACTACTGACAGTCAGCTTGCAACCACCTATAACTTCAGCTCCAGGGGATCTGACATCATCCCTGGCCTCCGTGGGCACTGAACTCACATGCACACACCCCTACCCACTGCCATACACATACATGAAACTTAAAATTAAACGAGGGGCTAAGACTTTCTGAACTTTTGACTGAACTGGCATCAATCCATGTTCTTTGGGCATCCTTACAACCTGGCAGTCCCAATACAGTTTCTGACAAAGCCTCTACATGTTTGCCATGTTAACTGGAGAGATCCCATAAAAAAGACAGAGATTGGGTTAGCTTTGGAAGTCTTCTCATTCCTTTTACTTGCCTCTTCACTGTAGGGACCATCACCCCCAGAGATGTATGTGTGTCCATAGATACAATTTAATAAACAAGGCTAGGGAGTGATCAGCTGCATTCGCTGTCTGCCAGGGCCAAAGCCAGCCAAGACTGCAGAGATGGCCTATTCTGATCCCAGATGAGAAATACTCTATGGGCACTTTTAATATTGCAAGCATCCAACACTTAGGATCAGCAGAAGTGTGTGAGGACACACCAATGGTTTTCCATCAGGCTGCTTATTGGCTGAGGTTGCATGAGTTCCCAAAGAGGGCTACACCAATGTTTTTAGCCCTGAAAGTGCCTCTGGGAAACGGACTCATTCAGGAGCGGGTCACAATGAAGGGGCATTCCTGGTCAAAGCATGGACCTTCCTATGGCATCATTATCCCTGCTCTTAGGCATAGCTCTCCCTCTTGCACAGAGAGGTATTCCTCACCCTGCCTAACTGCAGGATATTACACCACCCTGTCTTAAGAAGTTCATAAGTGGTAGGACAATGAGGACTTCAGCCTGGGCTTATCAGACATAGACTACAAAGGACCCCCTTCTAATGGGGCAGAGAACTACTCTCCTGTCACCATCTCTGCCCCACCCCCCACCACACACACTCTTTTACCTCTGTGGGTTTGGGAACATCCTGGAGGTCGGGGCAGTCTGCTGCCTGATGAGATGGCAATACCCAGTCAGTTTCGCCACAGAACCAATTTCGTTTCACTGGTTTGGAGGAGTCCCTTTGAATAATTACTAAGCTGGTTCTAGGATCAAAAATAGAACCGTTTTCAAAAGAGCTATGTTCATGCCTGGGATATTAAGCCTGCTACCTATATTCGAAGCAATTGAATTTCCAAGCCCCCAAATTTACCCAAGGACCTTGTAGAGGAAACAAAAAAACGTGAAGAACTACACTTCCCGATCCCTTGTCCCTTGCATCCTGACAAACTGTTAATTTTGGTTGTGGTTATCTGTTTAGTCCAGGGGAGAAGATTTCTCCAGTGTAGACAGAGCATGCCTAAGTGTGGTTTTACAAGGCAAATGGTGTCTGTCATAAGCACCCCCTTTTTCTGATCTGAGAGTCTTGGCCCAGCTACCAGGGGACATGAAGACAGGGTTGGGGGTGGGCAGAGAGTTGAGCCTGAGGGACTTGATGAATTATGGAGTTTGAGGATTAGGAAAGTGAGGATAAGAGGGTTTCTGCTGCACTTTTGGGTTAGAATGTGTCACTTTCAATCCAAACCTTTGGTGCACACATGTTTCTGCTTAAGGATATGGAACCCCATGTGGCCTGGGAGCTGAGTCTCACTCAGATCAGTGTCTTTCCCAAAGAAAGGGCAGAATCCTGCCTCCAGGAGCACAATACAAGGAGCCAGCAGTGGCCTCCTCCCACCAGGTTTTAATTTCCCTCATCACCAGCATCAAGGAGCCCAGAAGCTGACCCTGATCATAGTTGGCCATTAATATTCTCTTGGAGCATTTTTTAAAAATAAATGTTTTCACCTGAGGGAAAAGAACTGCTAACCTACCCTATTAATCAGACATTTGGATTGCTGTATTTCGGAGTGAGAATCCTAGCCTCTTATTTTAAAGTCCTTTGGTTTGGAAAGACACAATTAAACACAATATACAGGCTGGACAAACTGGAGCCAAAAACCCTCAGTGCTCTAAACGGGCAGGGGCCTGGGGACTGTCCTCTGAGCTTTGGCAGGGGCTTTGATTTCTCTTTCTAGTAACTGCTGATGGCGGACACCCTGACTGCCCATAGTGATGCTTCAAGGACAGGAGGATGAGAAATTACTGGTTCGTAATCCCAGATGCCCAGAGAAAGGACTCTCTTGCCCTGGCTATAATCTGAGTCATCAGGAAAACCAGGGCTAATGCTGCGTTAACCTGGCTCAGCCCAGCATTCCTCTCCCAACTTAACCATGTCTTCATTCAGCCTTTGCAAAAGGAAGCACTCACTGGTTGTGTGTATACAAAGTTTTAATTTAAAAAATTCAAAACAACCTAGGCCCCAGAGAGTCACTGAAGATGTTCCCAAGAGTCAAATTAAACTGGGAGAGATTTGCATGTCATTTGCATATACAGCCTCTTTCATTCAGTAGACCATTAAGTGTCTACCATGTATAATGCATAGCTTTGTCCACTGGTAAGTCATTTGCATATGCAGATTTGGACAAGGCTGTCTTTCTAAGGAATGGTCCAGCAAATGCCTTATAAATAGGTCTGCCCTGGAGATAGTGTCCTTATGATTTCTTCCTGCTCTTCTCACTACAACAGTGCTATTAAGTGTCAATTTTGTGTAGAGAGGTAAAAAGCAGGATTCTTACTCAGGGAGGGCCCTCAAATTCTGCCGGTAAGGAGTGGAATGTTGGTTACAGAGAGAATGTGGCCAGGGTGCTCTGTGACTGAGGCAACTTGAACCCTCCAGGAAGTGCTCTCACCAATGCCTTCAGGTTTGGAGTCTCTAGAAGAGATCTCTTTGTCTTGACACAGGGGTCCAGAGCTAGTTACCCTTAGAGACTATCTAGAGAAGGGCAGCCCTTTGTTTCACAGAAAATGGGGCCTAGATCTCAGAATACACCTGGAAAGAGGCTGAGCGTCACCTACGATGAGCAGTTACCATCATTTGGTTTAGTCCAGCTCCACCCCTAACTGCACTGAGGCGCTGGGCAAACTGTTTCACCTCTCTGCCTTAGTAACCTCATCCGTAAATGGGCACACTGTGGGCTCTGCTTGAGTGTCCAATGAATTAATTCGGTGAATTAATGCATTAAAAGCACTCAAGAGAAGCACCTGGCATGGCGTGCCTGCTTAATACATGTTAGCATTGTAATTATGTTTTTATGGTTGTGTCCCATGCCTATCACCAGTCCAAGTCCTGCAGAGCAAGACTCAACTTATAACCACACCTATAGAACAAACTCCACTGGCTGCCTGGTCTTTCAGCTCTGTTTTACTTAAGATGTGTTGAAATCTAATATTTATGCCAACGTTTTTCTTCTTTTAGTTTACAAACATGACCTCAGCTAATGAGTATTATTTTCCCAGCCTTTTCTACAGATAAGAAAACTGAAATTAAGTCTGGCTTGCTAATTTGCCCAGAGCAGCAAAGCTGGCAAAACAGCAGTGTTGGGCCTCTGCACCAGGCCTCCTCAGTGGAAGCTCCTTCCCTGTGCTGAAGACAGTGCCCCCTGCTGTGCCTGCTCCCATCCTGCAATTTCACCATCCAGTGCTCCAGGCTTCAGGAAATGCAGGCCCCTCCTAACCTGGCACTCCCAAGGAGGTGGTAGTCTGTTTAAAAACCCGATTAAAGAATGCCAGCACTGTTTCGGAGCCCAGACTCATTCAAGGGACAGCAGAAGAAATAAATGTCCCTGCACAGATAAAAAGCATCCTGTTTGAGGAGGTTGGTGCCACTGCCCTGTGTACTGTAAAACAGACTAGTGTCCTTCCAAGAATACTCTCTCCTCTTTATGGCAAACTGAAAGAAAATTAATTGCCTATGTCAGACCAATAAGGAATGTAAGACCCCTGGTGGTTTAATGTGTAGGGCTCTATGGGTAGAACTGTGAGTGAGGGGCAAGTCTGGGCAATAGTAAAGCCTTTTGCCTTCCTGCCTTTCCCATCCCCACCAATGCCATTCAGAGACCCCCAAGATGATCCCATGACTCCCTTGTACATCCTTCCACCCTGTCCTCAACCTGGCTTACTCAACAAAGGAAACCCTCACAAGTAGAGCAGGTGCAGAATACAAGAAACAGTTCAGCCAAGCCTCCCTCATCTTCTAAGGTACCATCCAGGAATGAACCAGGTCTGCCAAGATTCACTCAACTGCTGGTCCCTGCTAGAATCCTAAGACTCGGTAAGGCCTTACCAAGAAAAATCATGGGGGTGGGGTAAGATGACATCCCAGAACTCAGCCTTCTGCTGCTCAACCCCTCCCAACACTGACACTACTGCTCTCGGTAGTCAGTTTTGGTTACTGAATGTATTTGATTTAGACCATAACATTTAATACCACTTTGTATGTCCAATTAGATTTCAGCTAGATACTTACAGTCTTATTCATTTCAGTCAACACAAAGGAGGGCAACACCAGAGGAGCTGTCACAAAAGAACTTTTTTTTTGTTTTGTTTTTCGAGACAGGGTTTCTCTGTGGCTTTGGAGCCTGTCCTGGAACTAGCTCTTGTAGACCAGGCTGGTCTCGAACTCACAGAGATCCGCCTGCCTCTGCCTCCCGAGTGCTGGGATTAAAGGCGTGCGCCACCACCGCGCGGCACAAAAGAACTTATTTCTGTCTGCCAATGGCTGAGACAGTGATGTGAAGATACAGCTTCAGAGGAGCATACTCATCAACCAAAGAGAGAGGGAGGAGAAGAGGAAGAAGTCTGCAGTCCTGGGCTTCCTCCAGAGTAGGTATGCAAACTATAGATACAAAGACTCTGTATAAGGACCTGGGACTGGAAGACCCCACAAGCTTCTCACTCAAAGTGTTGTAGACTCAGAGATACTCTTGGATATTTGATCCAGGCCCTATGAATGATGCCCTTGGGAGGTAGGAAGCTGGATCTCTTATGTGTTCTTCAAGTAAGACCTCACCCCTCATCCAAAAGTGGCTAGCTGTGCAGGTTCACATAAAAATAGGAGCTTGTCTTCACTGCCTGTGAGTCTAGCATATTGCTTACACAAAATGATTCTCTCTAGAGCTGTCCAAGAGAGAATGTTGAGGGTCAAACTCAGGTAAAGGAATTCAAGGGATAGTAGGTAGAGGAATGTCAGAAGATGATGCATCTGCCTTGTGAGTCATCTGGGAGACTGAGTCAAAGCTAATCACAGCCTTAGTTTCCCCACTGTGAAGTTAATTCTTTTAACGGGCACACAGTGTTTGGAAGCTAACCTGGGTGTGTAAGTACGTCCATACCAGTAGGTACTAGTTTGAGGGCAGTGATTGTCCCTGTGTGGATGAGGAACATTATCTGTCCAGAAGAGGTTTTTGTCTGTTATTGCAGGGGAGTACTGTGGGTTTGCATTTCTCCTCTAAGGCTTAGATTTCATTGTTTCAGACCCAAACTATACTGTGTTTTTCTAGACAGCCCTCTGTTCTTTCTCCAAGCCCCAGTTTAGAAACCTGGGGTCTCTCCTTGGTGCTCTGTGGTTCAATTCCCTGAGCATTTGCCACTCTGCATCAGGTAACCTTCCTTGCCAGTTCCTGCTAGCCGTTCCTACTTCCCACTCCTCTCTGAAAACAGGTTGGCGTTTGAAATCGCCACCAGATGGAAGAACACCAGTTGTCATCAGCTGGTGACAGCTTAGGAAACAGCCCAGGTTCAGCTTCTATCCTTCAGGCAATGTTTAAAGATGTAAAGGCCAGGGTGGATAGAGGCAGTGGAAGGAAGACTGGAAGGGAGTCTTGGACAGAGATGAGGTCTGTGTCTCAGCCACTCAGTTATGAAAAGGCTCATCCAGCAGCCACTCAGGGCTCAGATGCTTACAGTACTGAACTTGTCCTCACAGTCACACATGCACACAAGGAGGGAGAAGGGAGCAGTGCTTGCAGTGAAGTATGTATGCAGCTGGGAGTACAACAGGCTGCTCCTAGCTTTGAATCGGAGAAGGCTTCCTGGAGGAGGGGATGCTCTAGTTGGCCCATAAAAGGAGAGAGTTCACCCAAAGGGCTAAGAAAGAAAGAAAAAAAACTTTGAAGAATGCAAAATCAGAATATTTGAATAGCACGTCCACCGACAATTGTTAACACTGAGGAAAGGTTAGGAAGCATCAATCCTTAGGGAACTTCCATGGCACATAAGTGTGCAGGCTTTCAATCAGCTCTGTTTACTACCATTCCCAAGATGAAAGGGGTCCATCCTAGAAAGATGGGGCTTCAGGCTTTCCAGCTCCAACAACATAGACTATGGAAGGAAACAACCATGTACCCAATACAAGGATTGCCGGTAGGGTTGTCCCTGGTACGTTCCAAGCACCTTCAGATTCCTAGACAGGTCTTGGGTCTCAGTGACATCATCAAGAGAAAGACACCAGTATTGATCCATTACCTCCTAGACAGCCCTACTGTCTAGGGTGGCTTCTAGTGATGCCAATTTATGGGATGAAGATAAAGTTGTTCCCCCTTTGCCTTTAGTCCCTTCTTTCAGTGATGTTGATGGTTAGTGAAACCCTGTCTGGGTAGATTGCATCTGTTTCCCCATAAGATGACAATGTTCAGTAATTATTAGGTGCTTGGTATAGGCTGGGAGCCAAAGAGACAGAGAAAGAAAGCTGCTATGCAAGAAGGCTTCCTAGGGTGGCAAGAAGGTCCTTGTAGGCAGGTCATTCTGTATCCAATCCTGACCTCTACAATTCTGCTTTTCCCTATGGCCTGGATTAGCTTTTATGCATCAGTTTTCTCTTCTGTAAAGTGGGGACAATATTAATGGTCACCATTTTGATTGCTGAAGAAATTAAATGCCTGATCCATATAGGATTTTTGAGACAGCAGGAGCTAAGCTTATAGAATGGCTGCAACTCAGGCCTGCCTGTTTCCCTGGTTCATTCCTGAGCGTCCTCTCCTCTGTTATCAAGTTCCCAAACAGCTAATAAGTTGCTCATTTTTTATCCTAAAGTCGTCCGCCAGTTGCACCTATTTCCAGCCTATGTCTTAGGAGACAAGACCAAGGAAGGAAAACAGATAACCATAGAAGCTCATTTGCCAGTTGTCAGAGCCTGCCATCAGCAGAGCTCTCCTGCTCCATCTCCTGGGATGCCAAGAAAAATCAGCCTGACCTTTGATTTACTGCTCAATATCAGTCTCTTGCCTCTGGGTCTCTCTTCCAGTGCCCAGCCTACCCTCAGCTTCCCATCCCTCATCAGCCTGGTTCTCTCTTCCTGAATCCTGTTCCTTACCAGGCTGCAGAGTGGGTGAGCTGTTCTGTGTGCCCTGAGCATCACTGCTATCACAACCAGATTCCTTAAGTCCATGGGTGCATATCAGGTGCACCAGAGCCACTGATCCTGTCCCACAGCCCATTTCACCCAGGATGCGAAGTGAAGCCAAAGCTAGCAAGCCATGTGCTTCAGCATTGCTCTAGAACTCAACAGCCTTGTTCTTCTTCTTCCCAGCTTGCATCCTGCAATTTCTCTATTAAGATTCACAAGGCACACCCTTCCTCTCATTCATGTGCCTTCTGCATCTACTGTCACATCAGCCTACACCTGGTTGACCTGCTGTGGCCAGCTACTATTTCTGCTTCTGTGTCTCTTTCCTCCTTCTCTGAGCCACTTAGACTGATGTGTGCAGCCAAGGAGCAGACAGTAGAGGGTGATGATAGTCAGTGGTGTCAAGGACATTAAATAACAAATGTACTTACAAGAAAACGTGACATAGAGGTCCTCAGGAGACCAGAAATGAGACAGACAGACCTGGCTGCAGGAATTAATTGTATGTGTTAGTGTGTGAGTGTGTGTGTGTGCAGTGTGTATGCATATGTGTATATACAGTGTCTGTATTCAGTGCATGTATGCATATGCATGTATACAGTGTGTGTATACAATGTATGTACGCATATGTGTGTGTGTGTTTTACAGCATTTCCAAATCAGCTTCAAGAACATTTTCCAAGAAATTCTGTTATTCTTCAGGCCATCTACCTTGGTCTTCTCTTGGCTTCTATTACCTGTATTGGGAAGACGTCTGTCTTCCTATCTGAGGAAGAGAGTTTTAAAACCTTTGTGCAAGTCAGCTTCAGGATTTTCAAGCTCTCTTTTTGGACCTGGCTGTGAGCTTCAGTTTTCTGCAGGGAGTGATTTAACCTTCATTTATTCATCAACAGCCCCTCCACCTTAACTTCATTAGGGAAGATTTATAAAGGTGCTGAATTAGAAAGGTCACCTGTCCCTGGGCCCAGAACATGGTGTGCCTATAGCTCTTATGAGCTTCATTCTCAAGATTCATTCCTGAGATTGGGAAATGAGGAAAAGAGCAGCCGAAGTCAGCCTCGTGTTAGGTCTATGTGAAGCCTGGCTCTGCCACCCCCCAGGTTGCCTGGTCTTGTAGGTCCCCAAGGGTCCCTTGAGGAAATTGCTAATAGAAGTAATCGAGAACCGGTTCCACTGAGGACTAACAGGGTGGTATAAAGAGTATCCAGGGCAATCAGCAAATGGAAGAAATAGTAGCTCTGGTGAAGTGTCTCCCATTGCTATAGACAAGCCCTGGCAGACTCCCCTAGTCAGTTCAACTATCTTCAAGGGACTGTATGCAGAAGTGTTTCTGACATCATCGAAGAACACAATACACACACATTCCACATCTGAGGTCATGTCTAGAACCACAGGAGATACTTAAGACCCACAAAAGACCCAGGGAAAATCAACCCTCATGCTTGGCAAAGTGAAGGTTGCTTCCCAAGGCCTAGAAGATTCTGTAAAGTATCAAGCTGAACTACCTCCTACTCTCTGCTGTAGCAGGTCTCCACCTCACGTCACCCAGAAGTCACCCATCCGCATGTGCCTTGCCTCAAGTCCCAGTGTCCTATGCTGTCACAGTGACTGACCACCTTAGCTCATGGAGTTCTCTCTACCAACCTTCCTAGAAGAGCAACAACAGAAAGTAGCCTAAGGAAATACAAAAGCTTTTATCTTGTGGAAAAGCAACGCCCTTGCTCAGTACCTCCTCCTTGTCTTCTACCTGGGCATCAGGCAGAATTCAAATCCATTCCAGTCTGCCACCCGGGTAACCAAAGAAGTCTTCTGACCTTCTCTCTAACCTTGATGCACTTTTATTCTTCCCCTTCTAGGCCCTAAGTAGTGAGGGGACCAGATAGGCCAGGGAACCTATTCTCTTACATTGCCAGCTGTACAGCAAGACTCAACCAGGGTTGAGAACACAATTTCAGTAGGAAGGCAGGTGGGCAAACCTATTCCATGTGCCAAGTTGAGAATCCTGGGTTTTAATATGATCACAGAGGATTACAAAAATTAATTTTATTTTATCTAATATTGTACGGTTTGGGGTTTCTGGGATTCAGCATGCAAATGTATGCTCTCAGTGCAAATTGAAGCATGTCTAGATTAATGGAGAAACCTTAAGCAACCCCACTTTCTCCAGAATCCTGCTTCCCTTATGGGATTACCTATTTGTTTGCCAAGGATGCACCCAGGACTGAATTTCCAGAGAAGAAGAAATCTGATGGTGCTCTTCTAGACAGGGTGCTCAAGGGAGTCCCTGGGTACTGGTGACAGCCTTCTGAACAGGCAGCCTAGAGACTGGACAAGGGCTTCCATTAGTCAGTAGAAGGAGGTCTCTACTGCTGCTCCTGTGGTTCAGAGTAGGGGTAGGTGGTGAGGATATTTCCCTGGGATGCCAGCATAATGAACTCTTGATATAATGAGATGCCTGGGGCATTGTTAATCATGCCTGACCTTTTTAAAGCAGTGATATTGTATTGTTTTATTTCATGAAATAAGACCCTACCCAAAAGGCCATTTGATATAGTTATTTTTATGTTTGGAAAGGAATTTGCTCCTAAAATTAATTTGGCTGTGGGACTCTCATGGAAACCATTAGGATGGCTGCAGGTACTAGCCATTGGACACTTCAGATAAGAAGTGCCTGGCATTTGTCAAACTGTATGCTTGCAGGCTGTTTCCTGAGCTCTTTCCAGTTCTCCACTATCATCTTGCCATGGTCACAGCCTCCAAGCCACTGTAACTAGTGGCACTATCTTGGACTAGCTACCAGCAGCTCCCCTCCCTATAATTCAAGCTAAATCAATATTGAAAGTTCTAGGAAAGAAAGATGACCTCACACATACAGGAAGCATGTTCTCAACCATCTTTCGTTGGGTTTTCCTAGGCATATCTATTACTCAGAGGAATTTCTGGTTCCATTCTTCATGCTTTTCAATTTCTTTTTACCTGTGGCCCTAGACTAACATCTAGTGGCCACAGGGCAGTGCTATTAGACCTCATTATGGAAAATGAGGCTGCACACAGCCGGTAACTGTTTCCTATCTCACATATCTCTCGGATGGATGGAATACATACCCTGCCATTCCTGCAATTCTCAGGAGAGCTGCTAAGGGACAAGTTCATGCCACTTCCATGATGAAACAAGTGCGATGGGCATTCCTGACCCTTTCTGACCAGTTGCTAAGGTGTCCTCCATCCCACCTTGGTCCAGAGCTGTTGCTTTCTGCCTCTTGCATCCTGAACCTGCAGCGTTAGCACATAAAATTACTTTAAACATAAGCAATGACAGATAACCATTAGAGGGGAATCAGCCTTTACACTGTAAAAATTGAGCTGGGAATTGTCACTTTTAAGAGCTAAGAGAGAGACATATGGACAGAATACCAAGAGAATTTTATTTGTCTCTCCACATTAAATCTAAATCATAAACCACACCAGGCAGTCTCACATCACAGCCTATTTTGTTCTTTCTTTGTGAAAAGTGTGCATAGGCTATAAACAGCCCACACACAAAACACAATCATTTCACAGTGCTTTGGTTTCCCCTGTGGTAAAAAATGAAAGACCCCCAGCTGCAGGATCCCCAAGCTGGCCAGTTAATGACCAACTTTGATTCAGTGAGGTTTCTGGGGTGAACAGTTGGGTAGCCTGCAAAATGAAACACTCAGATGTGGGTCCTAAACTCTTTTCCTGCAGTCTCTTGGCTTTGAGTAAGAAGTTACTAATAGTTATTAGAACATGGATGAAATTTAAAAAAAAATAAAACATTGTGCTAAGTGAAAGAAGCCAGTCACATGTTGGATGGTTCCACAAGTCGAAAGTACATAGAATAGATAGACGGAAAATCAACCAGTGGGTTTCCTGGAGTGGAGAAGCTAGAGACATAGGGAGCGGAAGTGACTGCTCACGGACATGAGCTATCCTTTGGGGGAGTTGTGAAGGAACTATTCTAAGGTTAATTGTTTATTCTAAGGCGTTGTTTATTTTATTCACAATACCATAAATGTACTAAACACTTTTGAGTCATATACTCTTTTAAGTGAGTGAAGTAGCCATAACAATAAATCATTAGTATTGTTAATCTATTATCATAGTTATCTAAGACTTACTGTGATTCTCACAACCCTCTAAGGGAACAGTTCACTGCATATGCAGAATTAACAAGCAAACTCACGTGACCAAGAAAACCCAGCTGCCCCAGGGCAAAAATGAATCAAGCTTTCTTGCTGGCCCTCAGTGAACATTCTGTGAAGCTCTGTTGACCCCAAATTTCTGGACTGTGTTACATTATTTATTGAACTATTCTAATAGAACAAATATGATGGGGTTCAAGACTGCAGTAACTAGGATGCCATCTGTTGGCCTGATATTTATGAACATTTATGCAATATATCCTTTTGGTTTTCATTAAGACTCTAAGCCCATTTAAAAGTCTGTTTATCATTTTTAGCGCCTCTGTTAATCTTGGTCAGTCCAATCCTTCTTCAAGACAAGCTGAGGGAGATAGCTCCTAATGGCTCCTTTCTTCTCACAGTTGTGTGCCTGCAGGACAAGGTGGAGTAATTAGTTAGCACACCAGTGTGTGCTGAGTGTGTGTGACATGAATATGGGCGGGGAAAGTCAGTGTGGGTGTACGTTGTGAGAGTATGTGGATGTATGTTGTGATGTATGCATGATGTATACAGCTTGAATACATGGACTACATAGCTGGGTGTGCCCTAACATATAACTTTTCTTTAAAAGCAAGCACAGTAATTCTTGGATTAAGACCTGACTATGTGTTTCCAAGGCACAGAGACTGTTTCTGAGCTGATCTTCTGCTATTTACTGACACCTTTGACTGACAGAGGGTTGCTGAGGGGAGGGGCTGGGTAGCTTGGCACTAGAGGATTCACTGGATTTCAGTTTCAATTCCAGGTGACCCAGAGCCCCTGATCAGCTCTGTAGGGATGGACACTTCCCTAAGGAACCAACAAGAAAATAAGTGTAAGCAAGGGCATCATTTTTGCCTCCTCCTCTCCCTGGAGCATACCCCACAACCCATTTTCACTTTGGCCTATGGTGTTTTCATGCTCACCCAACCCTTTCTTTTGGGGGGTGGTTCGAGACAGGGTTTCTCTGCAGCTTTGGAGACTGTCCTGGAACTAGCTCTTGTAGACCAGGCTGGTCTCGAACTCACAGAGATCCACCTGCCTCTGCCTCCCAAGTGCTGGGATTAAAGGCATGCGCCACCACCGCCCAGCCACTCAACCCTTTCTTAAGTCTAGCCTATTCCATGGATGCCTTCTTGCTCCCAGATCCACAGCTGATTGTTGACTCTCTGCACATCCTGCTTTTCTCCTGGAAACTAAAAAAGGCGCCATAATATTTAGCAGTAAAAGTATTCCCTCTGGGTCAGTGAGGTAGAACCTCTGGTACACTCACCAACTACATTTCTGTATTCTAATACTTTAGAGGCTTTAGGATTAGGGCTGCAAGATATGATGACTCAGACTGTGCAGTACACAAGAGTTTTGGTTGAGAGGGAAATGGGGGCTAAAAGAAGGCCCTTACCTATCATAGCACTTAATGTATTTAGAGAGCCACCTTTATCAAACTGTTAAAAATTGCCCTGTAGTTTGGTGGTGCTCAGTAAGCTAAATCACACTGCCTCGGACCTCCACTAGCAGCCAGGAGAATACTTAGTGAGAATACTTATACAAGGAATACTATCTACCCCAAGCCTCTGCAGATAAAATCCAGGTCCTCTTCCCTACCTCAGAAAGTGCTGCTTCCTCCCTGATTAGAGCTACTCCACTGCCGCCACCTCTCTGATTAGGACCCCTAAATGATCACTGTCATTCCACACTGACCACCACTACTCTTCCCTGGCTACTACCACTGAACTCTAACGACTGCCACCACCCCTACGATTAGCATCACCCCACCCTGACCACTGCCACATCCTCTCTGATCGCCACTCAGTACACGTGCCCTCTCCAATGCTAATTTTCACCTTATCACATCTGCCTTTGATGTACCCCAGTCTTCACATCTGTTGTGTCCTTCTAATTTAGGTAGTATGATCCAGGAGATGAGCGAGCACATTTCTGCCTCCTTTGCTCTCAGTTACCCCTCGGGCATCTTCAGAGACTATGCCCTCATGGGGATTCTGTCAGTTCTGGCCATACTCTGACCTGTCAGCTGAAAGTGCAGCTCCCCATCTCAGTGTTCAGAGCCATTTGCCCAACTAGAGAACTCTCTCCCAAAATGCCAGCTCCACCAGAAACACATGGGAACATCCATCAAGCTCTCCAACTCTAGACTTCCTTGTGGGAAAATGTCTCTAAAATTTAAGGAGGTTCTAGAGAAACTGAACCAGGTGTTTCAGTTTCTGATTCAGAGTGTTGGACAACAGAAATAAGAAATAACCAGTCTTCTACTAGATTAACCTCTCCTAGTTGCTTAGTGAACAATGTATTTACTGCACTCTTTTCTGGAGCTGTCTTGAGTCTGTGGGAAGACAGCACCAGAAATATAGTGTCTCATTTTGTCCTAATACTAGCTCTTGCTCCCCATGGAGCAGTGTGTTCACTCTGTCCCAGCAAGGAATGGGGTCTCTCCCTGCCATTGCAGATGTCAATCATTACCGCCACCTTTTAGCCTTCTTAGCTCCTTCTCCTGTTCCAAAATTGAGCACGAAGCAGTCACTACATACCAATACAGATGCTCGAGTCTCTCATGCCCAAAAACGATAATGCATCACCCGTGGTGCGTGGCCAGACTGAACCCGATTACACTCGGGTGGTTAAAAGTCCAGGTCTAATTAGAGTTCCAGGGAATCAAGCCATTGTATTATTAATGATTCTCTGGCAATGTTCTGATTAAAACAGTAATTTTAATAAGCACAGCTCAATGCTAAGTGTTCACTGAGCTCCTAATTACATCAGTTATGACTCCAAAATTATTTAAAATTCTGCTTTTTTTTCCCCATCTAGACCCGGCATGCACCAACTAAAATACTCAGGTGATTTGGTGATTATGTTCCCCTAATTAATTTCCTAAGTACTTTTTTTTTAAAAAAAAAAAAAAAGAGGGGGATCTTTTGTTTCTCTTCCATCTCTTCTAAGCTTCCTTTACTCCTTATCATCCCAAGGAGGCTTGAAAACATAGATTACAGTTCAAGTAGCCATTGACAAAAGTCAGGAAAGCAGTGAGGAATACAAAGATTTTTGAATAGTCCACACCACCAAGAGATACTGTAAAACTCCAACATGTGAACACGCAGACCTGACCTGACTGAAAGCGGCACCCAGAAGGCTCCCGACTCCATCGGCTCATCTCAGACTTGTTTTCATTTTCCCAGGAGCAGATGTCCTATTGAAGGCCAACACTCATAGCTCCCAGAAGACAGAGACAAAAGAGCCAAGAGGCCACTCAGGATTAATTCCGAAACCCTCTTGAGTCACTTTAGTGGATAAAGACTGTGTAACTCATTCACTTCTCAGAAGACCCTGTGCTCTGAGAAGGACTGGGTTTCAAAACCAGCTAAGAGCTGACACCCAGAACTTTCTTCAGTCTAAAGCCATTTTATTACAAAGTTAGCAACACCCAGAAGTAACAACTGTCCACCTGATCCATGCTGCAAGTCTGGTACTGAGCGGTGCTATGCCCTCCTGCAGCTCATTTCCTCTCTCATATTTGGCTTTCAGGGCCAAATATGTTGGGAACAACATTCATTTGTTTTATTATCTTGCCACTAAGAGTGCATCTGAACATAACTTTGTTTTACTCCCACTTCAGAGGGTGCATCTTAGAAGAGACATACAGATCTCCAATAGGGCTGACCAGCAAAAAGCTTACCCTGGGGTAATAAGATATCCTTAACTCTAGGTCTGGTCTTAAGCCCAGTGTCTTTACAGTGTTAAGATGGCAGTTTCTGACCAGAATTAAGCTGGATTGATGGGAAGGAGCTTAGATCTGTCTCTGTTCCCACTGCCTCAGGCCTTAGCCTGATACCAATCTGTTCCCTGACTACCTTCCATGGCTCTTTTTCACACCTTACTCCTACTTCTGAGCTTCTAGCCTTAAACCCTCCAGAGAACAGGTCAGGAAGAGGTCAGGGAGGTATACAGTTGAGAGAATCACAGAGAGCTCCATGATCTCCAGCTAGACAGTGTGTCTGTTCTTTCATGGCTGAGAACTTGATAATCTTGGGGATACCCACAGTATCTATAACTTCAGTTCCTACAAGGCAGGATGCTTTGCCTGCAGACAACACCTCCCTGATTTTCTAAAGGTTCCCTGGTTTGTTTCTTTTTTTTAAGTTATTAGGTTTTATTTATTTATTTATTATGTGTACAGTTAGCCAGAAGAGGACACCAGACCTTATTACAGATGGCTGTGGGCCACCATGTGGTTGCTGGGAATTGAACTCAGAACCTTTGGAAGAGCAGGCAATGCTCTTAACCGCTGAGCCATCTCTCCAGCCCTTTAAAAAAAAAAAAAAAAGATTTATTTATTTATTTATTATGTATACAACATTCCTTCCATGCGTGCCCACAGGTCAGAAGAGGGCACCAGCTCTCATTACAGATGGCTGTGAGCCACCATGTAGTTGCTGGGGATTGAACTCAGGACCTCTGGAAGAGCAGTCGGTGCTCTTAACCACTGAGCCATCTCTCCAGCAAGGTTCCCTGGTTTTCAGGTATCCTTCTTGGACAAGTTATAAAGTACCAGGTCAGCATTTCCTCCTGTGGTGGCCTGTATGGAGCCTTCCATGTGGGTGGGGAAAATATTGACTTTACAGACGCCTTTTGTCACTTGGCCTCTTGCCTACTTGACTCCTGCCTGCTCTGCTCCAACAGCCAGGATCTGCCTCTCAAACCTTCCAAGTAGTCCTACTGGTATTCCCAGGCACGGCATCTAAGGGCTTCCTCTAAGAGCTTATACAGTGTCCTCCTTTTCATTCTTTCTATCCTTTTACATTATTAATCTGTGCCAGGGGACCCTGGGCAAGAGATGGAATCATAAAATGGATCCCAAGCAACTGCAAGCATTCTGCCACCACGTTGATGAATGTTTTAATTTGAGCATCCAATAACATTTACAGATGTGGAAACAGAAGCTTCGTGAGGGTCAGTGACTCAGTCAGCACAGCTGGTCATGTGATGAGGCTGAGACTGAGTCAGACTCTGCTAACCGTGACAGTTGTGTCCCTTGCATGACATATGGGATACTGCTGTTGAGAACATTGTCACCTCATGGGTCCTAGGAAAATTCCAGGGGATTTCCACCAAACACGGTGGTCCTCAGCAGAGAGAGTATACTTGAAGAGCTTAACATAAAACCCGGATTGTTCGGCACAGGCAGCTCACTTCTCAGCAGGTATTGTTCATATATAGCATTTTAGCATAGGAAGAACTAAAGTGGACCATAGGGAATGCCTCAGAGGAAGACAAAGGAAGCAGAGACTCGGGTACATAGATGCTTCTGGACTTGTGATGGGGTCATCCTAAATTAAAGATGTACCAAATCAAAACTGCATGTAATCCTGTGCATAATGGCTCATACCTGTAATTCCAGCACTTGGAAGACTGAGGCAGGAAGATTATCCACAGGTTCAAGATCAGTCTGGGCTATGTAGAGAGATTCTGTTCTATCATCGAAAGAATGAATGAATGAACAAGAGAGAGAGAGAGAGAAAGGAAGGAAGAAGAAAAAGAGTAGGACATAGAAGAGAAAAAAGAGAACAAGGAGGGATGAAGAGGAAGAGAAAGAAGACAATCCTAGAAAGGTTTACCCTAAATGTTCTCAGTGCACCCACATGAGCTTACACTTGAACAAAAGCCATCGCACACAGAAACATCTTGTAATGAGATATTGAACAGCTCATGGACACACAGATGGGTGTTTTGTAGATAGATGAGATTTTTTTTAAAGAACACATATATAAATATATATTTAAACCCACTAGTAACATATTTCACTGTGAAGTACCAATTGTCCGCACTCAGTCACATCTAACTGGGGACTTATTTTGCTGTCCTCTCCAGCACTGTGAAAAGCCTTCTGTGTATTACCAGTGTAGCTAAGATCAACATTGGAAAGTTGAGCATGGTGACTGTTGAGAACCCCTGCTTCTACATCTTTGTGAAATTAGATCATTATAAGTCAGGAGCCATTCCTATAGGAAGATGAACATGGAAGATGGGTGGAGTGTACTGTAGAGTTCTGGGGTGCTGGGCTGAAGAAAAATTTGCTTCCATATGTATGATCTGGTAGGACCATCTTCCTCTGTCAAGAGAGGCTAGAAACCTCAGCCTGGGTTCCTTCAAACCCTAGAGGCTAACCCCAGGAACGGAACAAGGTTAGAAGCTTTGTGAACAAGGATCCTCTGAGAATGCATGTGTGTAGCAGTCATTTTGAATGCCAATGTCACAGCAAGAAATGCAGATTGGACACCTAGAGGCAGAAACTGGAACTTGGCTGAGAAGTAGGCCAAGACCATTGTCAAAGGAAGTTGACTACAGTCACCAAAGTCTGCCCTCTCCTTGGGTACTTACAGAGACATTCTTACCCTGGGTCCCTGACTAACTTCCTCTTGGAATCCTTCCCCTAGCACGTCTGACCCCCTAACTTCACCTTTCAACACCAAGGCCATGGGAGTTTCTCCTTTAAAGGTGGGGGCAAACTTAGCCTTATACTACCTTTCTCTCAGTGACTGGAAGTCTATAAATAAAGAAGGCAAAGCCAGAACCCAGGGCCTATTAAGTGGGATCCCAACATAGGTAGAGCTGAGCTCAATGTGATAACGCTGGTCTTGGAGCCCCTGGGCAGGAGCTTCACTGGAGCCAGTTCTAGACAAGGATCCAGTATGGAATGCAAGGATGGGGATGGCCAGGTAAAGAGGTGTCACTTTACTCTACCCCCTTCCACTATTCCTTTTCCCCTCCTTGGCCATGAGTTAATGCTGGCCCTGTAAGGAACTAGGACATTGCTAATCCAGGCATCTGGCTCCCAGGTAGAAGATCCATTTGAATTATTTCTTGGGCCCTTTTTCCTCAATCCTTCTCATCCCCTGCTTCCTATCCCACCTGCTTTCCCTAACTGAATAAATTCACTGTTGTCATGGAGACAACACAGCACCAGCATTACTAATTCTCTGTAGATCCCTCCAGAATTCTAAAGTAGAAAGGGTCCTATTTCTACCTCCCTATTGTTTCCAGCTCAGGAGTCCTGCTGGGAAGAAACAGTATGGTATTGGAAGACACTGAGGGGTCTGCTTTGCCCTTTGCCTTTCTCCTCACTGTTTTACCTTCACCCGAACAGCGGAAGCTTAACAATTTTCATTTTCATTAGGATCCTAGACACGGGTTCAGTGATGGGATTATGTCAGGAGTCAGTGATTGGAGGGGCTACACCCCTTTCCAGGCATAGTATTCCCCACTTAGGTAGTTAAGCAGTCCTGGCCCAGAGAGGCCAGGTGGAATGCTCAGAGACACTGACAACACTGCACAGCCAGAGCCTCCTGACACCTGCTGCCACCTTCAAGAGGATTGCTGTTGGAGAATGAGTTGAGTGACGCCACTATTGAGCACCAACTGTGTGCAAGGCCATTTGTGAAAAGATGTCATATACGTCTCAAAGTAGGACTGATCCTATTACCATCTCCATTGTGTGGAAGGAAACTGAGGCTCAAGGAGGCATAAACTTGGTACCCTATAGGTAATGAGAGTAGGACCTGAACTAGAAATGAGGACTGTCTTCTAACTACTTCTTAACCAGCATCCATGGTGTCCATTGCTCTAGAGGGAGTTCCTAGAGAGGCCAAGGCCTTCCTGACTGAAATTCCAGAGAAGAGCTCAGAGGGCTTCTGCTCACTAGAAGGTTGAATGGCACTGTTTGTGCCCAGAGGCTTTGGTACCCTTGTTCTTTCCTTCTTGGCATTTATGAAAGATGGGGGAAATGTCTCTGAAAATCTCAACCAACTTTGTACTTCTCTCGGAGTGATAGATAGCTTTAATTACTCCGAATTACTCAGCCACTCTACCCTTCTCACCCAAGTCATTAAAAATAGATTTTCTCTTTGAACTGCACTCTACTCTTAGATCTAGAGATAGTCAGGAGTCTTAGGACATAGCCTCGGGTCAGGTCCAGGTCAGGAGGCCGTGTGTTTCTGTAGCTGTGGCCAGAGGCTGGAGAACCAGCTCTGTGCCGCTGTAGTTTGGACCTCCTTTCTCTCAGTGGCGATGCCCACCGGCCTTTCAGAGGACAGGCAGGGCTTTGGTGGCATTTGCTTTATGACGTTTTAGGGGTATCCAGACATGGGTCTATAGAGGAAAAGATCTAGCCGTGAGGATAAACAATAATAACTCTTTTACATTAGTGGATGTTGATTGGTAGGAAAGATGGCTGGTAGAAGTGAGGACTCTGAGGAGCTCTGCCTCCTGGGGAGTTTTCAAGATCATCTGGTCTGGTAGGATTACCCCACTTTGATATTGCTTAGAGCCACACTTCTAATCACGGGTTGGGCACAAACAAAAGCATTCTTCTAAGAGACAGATTTTCCTCAGGAGATTCACATGGGTGGGACCTGCTCATGGCTCATCCATTACGGTTCTGGTTAGGATCAGCTTAGAAAATACTTGAGCAGCAAACCTTCTTCCTCCCTGATTGTCTCCCTCTTTAACGTCTTATCTCATTTTGTGCTGTCTGACTTCTGATTCACCAACTAAAACATTTTTTAAGAAGCAGAAAAGTGAGCTGGGCAGTGGTGGTGCTTGCCTTTAATTCAGGCACACCTGGCGGGGGAAAAAAGAAGGATGCACCACCTACTCCATCAGCTAGCACCCCTGGGTCTCTGCTGCAGGTTAACCCATCATGTATCCCATCAGCTAGCACCACTGGGTGCCTACTGCAGGTTGCCTCCAACCTCCTGGACCTACTCGGATTCTGCCATGGGTCTGGTCCATCCTCTCTCTCCTGGAATTGACTTTCCTACCCCACCCATAGCAGGAACCTATGCAGCTTGTCCTGGAGTGATAGTCACTTAGTGTGAGACCCAGTAAAGACAGCTCTGTGGAACTTTAATTTTCTGTTGCATCTAGTGTGAATCATAATATATAATAAAACCCAATGGCCTGCTCTCTAGAGAGTTGTACAGATCAAATGAGATCATTCTGTGAATTTAACTCCCTTTGCAGTATTGTTGTGATTATACTGTGGGTCCTTATCTATGTAGCACCCAGGAAATCATTCTCTAACATGTCATCACCCTGCATGTCAAGGACTGTCATAATTTCTCAAAGTCAGGGTTGGGGTGGGGGAAACAAAGGAGAAAATGAACTCAGCTGAAATCCTACAAACTTGGAATAAAACGATCTGTAGGAAGGGACACTACAAAAGTCACAAAGGAAGGAAAAAGGCCAGGGAGTCAGCTCCATCAGTTTTAGCAGCTATGTGCTTTGCCTTTGGCCCTGTGGACCAGAGCGTTGTTGACTGGGCCAACTGCATGCTCCAGCCAGGCTGTCTATGACACCTCCCACGCTGTCACCTGGCTCTCGGCCATAGAGAAGGCCTGTGTTTCTCTCATTGTGTCAGGAGCAGGGCACACATGTGGGGACAGGTGTCCCATCTGGCAGGGGGCAAGCAGATTCCAGGGAAGCAGAGGATTAGATGCCCAGTGTCTGGGGAACAGCTTTCCCTTATCCTTTCCCTCCTACTTTGCCTCCCACTTACATGGTCACAAAGGAATCCTGCAAGACTCTGCACACTGCAAGACTCCAGCTGCTACCCCTGCAGCAAGTGGTGAGCTACTGCTGTGGCCTCCAGGTCACTGCTATGCCTTGATTTTATCCTCATTATAGTATCTGTTCCCCTGCAATGAGTCTTGGTTCCCACTGAACTAAAGACTCTAGCAGGATAGAGAATGCACCCCTTTTGTCTCACAAATTAGGCTCATTGACCACCTCAGAGATCCTGGGATTCAGGCATGACCTATAGTGTAGAGGGTTTCTGCTTTCAAGTCAGGTGTTTCTCTGGAAGGCCCCTCCAGGTATCAGAACCATTTCGCTCTTTGCAGGTCGTCATGCAGGGTCGCAGATGACACTAGTGCTCTGTGCTTTCATACATTCAGCTTTGGGGTCTTGTTCTCCTACTTCTGGGAATTTTTGCATCTGGAGATGTATGCGTTTCTCTGTGGATGGGAACTGTCCAGATCCTCTGCCTAGTGTAAGAGTGACAGTTCTATCATGGTCACAGGGCCATCCTGCCTCAGGAATGGTCTTCAAGAACTTGATGAACAAGGCAGAGACTTGTCCCAGAGTCAATCATAATCTTAGGATGTCCTTTGATGGGTGCTCAATGTACTGAGTGGAGAGAGTTGGGGGAAAAGATCCCCCACACACACCCCATTGAGCCATTCCTACTAAACAAGGTCCTGGAAGACACCAAGGATCCAGGGCCCCTGGACCACAGGAGCCAAGAACACCGTGTGAGTCATCTTTAATTAAGAGTATTTCTTAAGTAAATGACTTAATAGGACAGTTATACTCATTAGAAGTACAATTATAAGACATAAGCTTGAACAGGAAAGAATGTGGAGTGGGAGGGTGGAACCTAGTCAGACGCAGTTCCTGGGTGCCTGGGAGGCAGTGGGCAGGCAGGGGCAGGAGATGATGCTCTCCTATGTGAGCTCTCCCATGCGACTCATCGAGGAGCTCCTAAGACAACACAGGAACCTCTGATCTCAGCACTCACTGGAGGGGCTTTGGCCTAGTTAAAATGAAATAATAAGCAAACACAGATTTAAAAAAAATCAAGGAGTGTCCCATAAACTCTGATTCAGTTCTGGAAAAGCCCCGCCCTCCTCATATCACAGCCACTCTAGGAGAAAATGCTCATTCTTCTATGACCTGAGGACTATGATTTGCTGGTTCTAGCAAATGCAAGACAACCACCTGGGACTCCACACAAGCCTTCCCCCAACACCCCAGGTTTGAACTTGGTTATTTAAAGATTCCAGGGACAAAGACTTAAAAGAACCTAATTTCTCAAGCTAGGTATGGTGGCATATAGAAACAAGAGGAAAGCGATTTCAGAGCCTGCCTATGCTACACAGCAAGACCTTCTCTCAAAAAATAAACTAAAATATAACTTAAAATCTAATGGGGGAAACCCATTTCTCCCTGGGCTTGAAGAAGAGATCCCTAGAGTTCTTTTGTTTGCATCCAGACTCTTAACACATTGCTTCCTGCCACAACCCCAAAGTCTGTCTGGTTGGGGGTGGAGTTTCCTGACCCCAGGACCTGCCATTTAAAGATGTCCTAAGTCACCTGTGCCACCTTAAGCACACCTGCAAGCCATCTGGAGAGGTGGCACTGAGCGGACCTAGACTTTGTTGTCTAACCTTATGGTGATAACATGGTTACGATTTGAGGGCCATGCATTGAGAACCATAGCTCGGTGGTAGCCTCGCAGCCATCCTATTTATGAAAGATATTCTTTTGTGAGTAACAGGATAAAGAGCTCAGAGACAATCTAACTCTTCTGTCCTTCCCTAGGCACCCCAAGGGAACCCAAGCCTACCTTTCTAACTCATACCCTTACCACCTTGTCCTCATACAGGCTCCTAGGGGACTCTGCTATAATGGGTGGGATCTTTCCTTCTGAAATACATTAAAGATACTAATTCTGTAAGTCCCAGGCCATGACAGACTCACACAAAAACCTCCTGACAATACAGGCAGACAGAAAACAACTGTTGGCCATAGACGGAATTTGCAGTATTGGTTGCTACTTCCCTAGTAGCTACGTTTTAAACAGTAAGAAGATCTCATTTAACCTAATATATGCAAAACATTAATTTTTGAAGATGTCAATATCAAATTTCTAGTGTGATATTTGCTTTCATTTCTTTATTAAATCTTTAGGATTGGTATAAATTAGGTATTTATAGCACACCTCAGTTTAGACTAATACTCTCAAATATTCAAGTCACAGTGGCGGGGGTGGGGGGAGCTAATGGTGATCCTATTAGTCAGTGCAGACACCACAATCTTTCTTTCCTCAGAATCTCCTCTGCCTTTTTTCATGTTATCCCTAGAATACAGCACTTAGGACTTATGACAGCTCATGTACAACTTGCAGCGGTAGCTGTATTTTAATGCTGTTTGGTTTTATTCTCCTGAAGTGCATACTACTGATCAACAAATGCTAGCTAAAAGAACTGAATGAAACTAAAATTACATGAAGGTAGGGACAGGGAAAGCCCACGAGTGCTTCGTACTCTAAGGTTCTCCTCCCAGTCAGTGTGACAGCTGTTCCTCTGATTTGTGCCTAGCTAGGAGAACATAAAGAGTAGTGCAAGTTCTCAAGCCCACCCTCTTTCTAAGTTTCCTGTTTCACTTTACTCTGCCTTTAAAAAAAAAAAAATCCCATCAGGAGGGCCCAGGAAATAGGAAAAATAGTTGTGCTGTTGGTCTCATGTTTGGAGAAGAACAGGGTTTCACTATCTCCATGGCACTTGGCATGAAAGTGGGCTTTGTTGCTGGAGACACTGCTTTCATTCAGGGCCCCCTTTCCCAGCTGCTGAGAGCCGGGCTGTGTTTTGACAGACGGGCCGAATGCAATGCAGACAGTTGTTTTAATTTCCAGCCAGATGCAGACATCACTCACAAGGAGCCCAAAACCCAGAAAAGGGAATGGGCCCTGGACTGCTGTTCTTAGACCTTGCAGAGTAGACCAGAGGGGGCCAACAGAAGCCTGCTAGGCACTGGGGGCCAGGTATCCTGAGAGATTGAGAATCATCAGGTCTGGGCTTGGAACTCATTTTTTTAGGAGGCACCTGTCAGAAAGCTATAGGTAGGTAATACTGACTGTGAGCAGACTTCAAGGATTATTATTCTTTTATAGTGATAGCTGGATGTTGTCTTTCAACTAGCAAATGTTCAAGTCTCCAGCTGGATAGCTCCGTAGGACAGCATTCACTGTACAAGCATGAGTAACTGAGATCAGATCCCTATAATCCAGCTAACTTGTTGTGTATTCCAGTACACAACAAGAGACCCTGCTGCAAACTAAGTGGGAGGCAAAGACTGACACCTGAAGTTGTCTTCTGACTATAAGTGCACCATGGCAAAGGCATGCCTGCATGTAGACGTGTGTGTGTGTGACCGTGCGCGCACGCACACACATAAACACACACAATTGTTTTTGTCTTGTTTTTCAAGAGAGGGTTTTTCTGTGTAGACCTGGCTGTCCTGGAACTCACTCTGTAGACGCGGCTGGCCTCAAACTCACAGAGATCTGACTGCCTTTGCCTGAATGAAACTTTTTTTTAAAAAAGAAACCATAGTCTCAAAGAGGTGGTGAGTACAGTGTAAGAGATAAAATCCTTGGATATCCAAATCGTAATGGACCACAGCTTCCTTTCAGGGTAGAGTCCCTTTCATAGATGCCCAGAGCAATATCACTCCTTCCTGCCATCCATATGATGGGTATATTTTGAACAAAGTGACTATTGAAAATCAGACAGTTCTGATTTCCTTATGTTGAGCCTTCTCATTCTGACACCAAGCCTGTTTGGTAATCCATGATAGCCTCTTTACATCCTACATCACCCTGTTAGGTCATACAGGGCTGATTTAGAATCAACCCAAACCCTCAGATATATTCTGCTTGAGGTTTTTAAGACAATAATTCCCCAACCTAGATTTAAAGTGTCTACTTTTTAAGCCAGATTTCCAGATTTTATGCCTACCTTCCCTACATCTTATTTCCTTATTGAAGGGAGGTTTGACTTTAAGGCAGAATATGTATTGAGGTGATGGTACTAAGGGTGAATGAGTGAGAAAAGAAAGGCAAACTTTGGGGGCTGGAGAGATGGCTCAGAGGTTAAGAGCACTGACTCCTCTTCCAGAGGTCCTGAGTTCAATTCCCAGCAACCACATGGTGGCTCACAACCATCTGTAATGAGGTCTGGGGCCCTCTTCTGGCCTGCAGACATACACACAGACAGAATACTGTATACATAATAAATAAATAAATATTTTAAAAAAATAAAAAAAAGAAAAGCAAACTGCTTCTCCCTGCCTACAAGTTCAAGTTAGAATGAACTTCTCTGCCACTGCTTTTGCCCTTGATGATCCTTTAGCTTGGAAAGTCTTGTGGGTCTCTCCATCTGATGATTCCTCTCTTCACCACTCTCTTCTTCCTTCTCCCCTTCCTCTTTCTCATACTATTCTTATCATTTTTATAGGACTGAGTCTTACTTTGTAGCCTACACTGGCCTGGAATTCACTATGTGACCCAGGCAAGGTCACTTTATGGATAATACTCCTACCTAAGTTCCCACTGAACTCTCTCAAGTGCTAAAATTCCAGGCATGGGTCAACATGCCCGACTGGACGCATTCTTATCCTTGAAGACTCACCCGTAACCGCTGTCTCCATCTTCCTGACAAATGAGCCAGGATGCCCCTTCTCTTGAACTCCCAAGGCACTTAGTGCTAATACCAATCCTGAGTTCCAGTGCTGAGCAACATACAGAGCAAATATCAGTTGGGTACTGCTAATTCCAGTGGACCGTTGGGCTTTGCTCGGGCTCAGTCTGTGCCATTTGCGGTGGATTCTCTTGTCACTGAACTTCAAGGCCACCACAGAGCTGACATTCAATAAGCTTTCGCTGAGTTTGACATGTTAGGATCCATTCTGACCTTTCTGGGGAGGATTTTGGGAACATGTTCCCCTCACATCTTTATCTCCTGCCAATGGCAGAACATTCTGTCATTGGGACCAAGTGTCATGTTTTCACCTGGGCTCACACTTCTAGTAGGTGATAGTCCTCTATGGCCCAACAAATGAGCTTGTATTTCCAACACAGCAAGCGTTTTTGCAACTCAGAAACCTCTTACCCAGCCAACAACAGACACCTAATGGAAACTCCAGTCACCTAGCCTTTTTGCATGGTCTTTATTGTCACATGTACTGGGCAGGTGCAGGAGAGTGGTGACCATGTACATCAAGCTCAGGCCCTTGCCAAGCCTCTCCAGAAAATCAGGAGGGGTTTCAAAAGCTGTGCTTTATGAAGGGGGTGAGAGGAAGCAGGCACTTGATCTGCAAATTCCCACTAGCCAGGCGAAGCAGAATCAAACAGGCAGCGCTTCTCTGTGGAGCTTCCCATTTTGCCAGACTTTTCAAAGAATGAGAGATTTACTAGAGAAACTGAATGCAGACTTCAGAGAATGAGATAATTGGATCCAGGTGGTACACTTGGTTGCTATAAAGTACGAGTGCCATGCTATGAATATTAGTTGATGGGAAAAGTTTCTCCCCCCCACCCCACGTGTGCTGTGCAGGAAGGATGTCTCAGCCCATGCCCAGCTGAAAGCTCTTCAGAGATGAGTTTGTGCCACTCAATAGCCTTTCAACAGAGTGAACCATTTTTAACACTTGTGAGGGACTTGCCAGGCTCTCAGAAAGACGCTGGTGGAAAGAAGCAACAGGCTAGAGGATTTCCTTTCTACCTTTGGCAAAATCACAGAGTCCTGAGCTACCATTCAGACACTTTCTGAGATGGGGATACCTTGGGGGCATGGATAAAGGGGAGATTTGAAACACGCCTTTAAGTTGTCACAGCCTGACCTTCCCGTGCTCCCTTTCCTCTCTCTGCCAGGTCACCAGGGTCCCTGTTGAATCGTGTGAACAGTACACAACTTGCGGAGAGTGTCTAAGCTCAGGGGATCCTCACTGTGGCTGGTGTGCCCTGCACAACATGTAAGTGTGTGGTACTCCAGAGGTGGTCCCAGCATGCAGAAGACTGGGGGTTTCCTGGTATGATAGACCAACCGGACAGTGGGGGAAATTCCCTCTTCTGAACAGTAAAGATTATAAATGAGACACGATGTGGAAGACAGGAAGAGGCCACACAGTTTGCTTCCTGAACTCAGTCCTTTGCTCATCTTCTCAGCGACTTTGAAACCACATGATTATATTCTCAGGTCACTGTGAGAAATCACAGGGCAGCTGTAGAATCCCTAAATTTTCCAAAAAGCCTCTTGCAGTGACTGAACAAGAAGCTAGGGTAAGGCATACAGATCAGATGGTAGAGCACCAGAACTTAGAATTGCCACTCCAGCTAACTGCTGTGTGACCCTAGGTGTGTCCCCTGACAACTCCAGGTCTGCATTTCTCTTTTGCTAAACAGGAAAAGCGCCTATGTCACAGGTGAATAGTGACACCTAAATGAAATAATAAGTGCATTGGAAATAAATAAGAGGCAACACAAATCAAAATAATTATTAAGGACTCTGTACCCTTGGGAGGACCCCTCTGGCCTCATTATTTCATGATTCCAAGAAATCTGCATTGCATCCAACTGGCCTCATATCCCTATTCAGATACATCCCACCATTGAACAACAGCTCAATAGAAATGCAAAATCACACTTAAACTTCCTAATTCGAAGAGCCCAGGGGAAGAGAAAAGGGTGAAAGCCCTAAAGCAGGGGCCTGGCTAGGGATTCTGTTGCCCAATAGTGTTGGAAACTCCATGGCGCCACGCCAGCTACCAAAGCGTCTCTATGAAATGTGCTGGGTTTGGGGTGGAGGCGGAGGCAGAGGGCCAGAGTTCAGGGTCCTGCACAATAGCTCTTGGCTTCCAGCCTCTGCAGCAGGTGTTGGGAGGGCTCTGGAGGGAGTGAGGAAGGGAGGGAGGCTTCACAGATGCAAAATCTGGACTGGATTTGAGCCCACTGACAAAGGATTGAGTCTTTATTTGGGTTCTGGAGGCATGTGACTTCTCAAAAAGTTTTACAAAAGCGACCTCAACAAAACCTAGACAGCAAGTTTCCATGTAAATCAGTCAGGTGGTCAAGACGCTAGAGCTATCCACTCTGCTTGAGGAATGGAAAAGCCAGTATGTTTGTCTGCCTTCTGTGAGGCTGACCCCACAATCTGTGGGCTCTTTCTCTTGAGGAATTTGACAGTTCACTCACAGCTCTGTGGGAAGGTCCCAGGCTTTAAGCCCTCTTACTCTGCAGTAGTTCCTTCTTACCTGTACCATCTACCTCCTGCCCCATCCTCCCTCCCTGCCTGGCTCTTCAGGCTTCAGTGCCTGTTACAACTGGCGTATCCAGAAAGAACACAGTAGAATTACAGACTGTCATTATTTATTCACAGCCTGAGCGCTGATTTTACCAACTTGTATCAGCACCTATGGGTGGATCAATAATGACCCCATCTCTCAGTTACCCTAGAATACCTCATCCTTCCTTTTGGTCCAGGCCAGCTAAGTCTTCTAGAATGGCTGAGCCCCATCAAGATAGCCCAGATTTCCAGTGCCCACTTGTCTTCAGAGAATCTTCCCCACTTATCTGGGCTCGCACCTTCTAGCCATTCTACCTACCAAGTTTAGATGGGGACAGGAGCTGCACCTTTCATCTTGAGCTTTCTCGTTACCTGGCACTCTCTTCCTCAGCAGACACTCTTGGCCTTCCTCCCACCCACCCTCCCAGACTTCCCAGTGAGCAGGCAGTGAGGACTCAGCAACTTCAGCCCCAGGCCTGTATACCAGCCTCTTCTTAAGAAGTAGAAGGTGGATGCAGAGGTCTGATGACTGAGAGCCTCTGGGTCCCAGGGGAATGAAACCCTCCTCTCTCTTCTGTATGACTTGCCCCTGCAAGTGTGTTATTGTCTCCCAGACTGTTATATCTCTGTTAAAGTTGTTGCCATAAATAGTATGATTAAAAAAAGAAAAGATAAAAAGAGCCATTTCAGTGAGTCAATGAGATAAAGGCTCTAGTTAAGAGCTCACTTTAAAGCTATCGTATGGATTCACTCAAACCTTCATAATTCCTTCCTTTGACAGCACTCATATTTGGATCCATTATGTACTTGGAAAGGAAGAAGGGAAGAGCTTGGGGAGTCAGGGAAGGAATTACTGCTTGACTGTGGATTACAGTAGTGCTGTGTCCTATTTGGCTATTGGATTTGGAGCTGCACCAGCCCCGAGCCTGGTCCATAAAACAGAGCAGGTAGTAGCCCCAAGCTTCTGAGTTACTTACCTGCCAGCATGGGGTAAGGATCCTGGAGCCAGAAATGAAGCTATCAGGAGAAATGGCCACATGGGCTTTCTGACAGAGGCAGCCCTGGACACATGCTTTGTCTGTCTTTTGACTAAAGCATTCTTTCATGACACAAACATTTATTTAAAATATACCTTGTGACAGAATTTTTTTGTTGAGTAAAACATAGTATCTTCCTTTAAAGAGCCTTTAATCCAGCCAAAGATCACACGCAACCTGTCTCACAGCTAAGACCTTGGGGGTGTGTGATAATGTTATTAAATCATGATATTAATATCAATATCACAAGGGCTAGCACAGGGATACATCCACTGAATGCCAGGCTGAATTCTGAGTACTAACTTAATTTAGCCTTAGAGTAGCCTGACAAGGTAGCATATTGTCATCATCCTTGCTGTTTTAAGGTTTAGGAAAGAGAGAAGAGAAAGAGTCACTGGTCCAGTGGGGTCAAGCTAGCAGGTAACATTATCTAGAGTTCTAGCTGTAGGATTCATGCTTGCAGCCCTACTTCTCAAGTACCTCAAACTTCTTACTTGAGTGTAACATGAGGGTTCTGCTTGTTGGGGTTACTATCCTGCCCAGTACCCCACAGCCGGCAAGCCCCAAAGAAAATCACACAGAGA
>JAQHUG010000006.1:19653633-19692155 GCA_028555095.1 Dicrostonyx torquatus
ACCTTTACTTCCTGTCTGGTTTTCCCACCTATACTTCTTGCCTGGCCAATCAGCGTTTATTTAAAACATGATTGACAGAATACAGACAATTTTCCCGCACCACTTGAGCATCCCATAGTCCTAACATGGTGTTCTCCATATCTGTCCAGCATCTAGGCTGGAAACGAATACCTCTTCCTTGGTATATCTTTAGCTATATGTGGTTGTGAACATCTGAGAATACAGGGAAGGTCATCACAAGGCGATAGCCTCAGTGCCGGGGCAGCAAATCTCTCCTTCCCTGGGACAGTAGAGCCATGGCCTCTTATGAACCTCTCTTCATATAGGTGCTCCCGAAGGGACAAATGCCAGCGGGCGTGGGAAGCAAATCGATTCGCTGCCAGTATCAGCCAGTGCATGAGCCTTGAGGTGCACCCCAGCAGCATCTCTGTGTCAGATCACAGCCGGCTGGTGAGTATGCAGCAGGGAGAATGGGGACACAACACAGTTCTTTACTAAAGGCACATATTATCAGAATTTCAGTGCAAAAACAACAACAAAAACAAAACTATGATACAAGACCGCACAGCACATTCTTAGGACATGGTATGATTTCAGCCTTCTGTTTGTTCATTATTCAAGAAAGCCTTAGCTTGCTACTGTGTTTGGTGGGTAGAGGAGAGATTAAAGAAAGACTGAGACTTTTTCAAAGTGTATTCTTAAAGAGAATATTAAACATAATAAAAATAGCCCTCAGTCACCTGTCAAGATACAACCCAAAATATTCTATGTCCTTAGGCCCTGAGTGCAGTTTCATTGTGAAGGTTTTATGAGCATTCATGAATGTTAATTAGTTAATGAACCTTCCATCCTTTGAGTTCATTCATACCCACCAGGAGGTTTGGACTCCAGTAATGCTAATGAAACAATCAGGGATGCTGTGCCTATTGTGGGAGCTGAGGACAAACTCACTGAAAAGTGGCCTGAATTCAGAACGCTTTTTCAAATGCTGAAAGTCTAGTTTTTTAACACTAAAATGAGACTCTGCAAACTTAGCCAGGATGGAGACTACTGTTCTGGATGAGTCCTTAGGTAATATACATTATTTTGATCCCTTGTGTGTCTTGTGAGCCTCCTGCCCCACACCAGGGCACTGCTGGAAAAGTAGAAAGCCCAGAGGGAATAGAGAACAGAAGCTCTGGAGAACACAGCTTCTAAATGGGTGAGTGGTAGATGCCAAAAGAATCTACCTTCTACCAGCCAGGTTCCTGATCTCCATCCTGATGAAGCTTACATCCGCAGTAGCCCAAGCTAAAGCCTGTGATAAAATCCCAAGCTTATGACTCACTATGTGCTTTGCAGTTAATTTCCATATCAGATAGAACAGGTCTGAGATGAATATTAGTACAAATGCCCTACTTCCTTGAGCAGCAATGCTGGACAAGATTGAAGAATTAACAATAACAATCTTTATGAAGACCATTGACCCCCACACATCACACAACCATTTGTCATTTTAATTGCTCAGCATCAAAAGTGGAAGATCACTAGACCAATGCCCATCTCTTATAGAGGAGGTCAAGAAGATCCCTGAACAATAGCTCCTGGCAGGGAGCCTTGCCCGGACCCTGGTACTCCTGAGCTCTTGCTTTTCCCACAGCTCAGCCTGGTTGTCAATGATGCCCCCAACCTCTCTGAGGGTATCGCCTGTGCCTTTGGGAACTTGACTGAGGTGGAGGGACAGGTGTCAGGGAGCCAAGTCATCTGCATCTCACCTGGACCCAAGGACGTCCCTGTTATCCCTCTGGATCAAGGTAAGGATTGGGTGCCATAGTGTGCATAGGAGTTACACACAGACATGAAGCTACCTGACCAGTCTTCACATACCAGATGCTAATGTTGACTTACATACTTGTTTGAGTTTAAAAGCACTGTGCTATGCCCTCAGTGGGATTTAAGGAGGAAAATGCTCATTCTTCCTGGGCTGAGAATGTATAATGTGTGCTGTGCCCACTTCCTGTTCCTTCTAGGCAATAGATTGCATTGAGTTCTCTCCACCAAACTTGGCTTGAAGGGTTCTGAGCTAATATTCTGAAATTCTTTCAGTAATTGAGTATGCCTAACCAAGCCAAGGGACTCATGGAATCTGTTGCTGAGGGATAGACTGGTTGGGATTCTCAGGGGCAAAGCATGTTCATTCAGGCTTTCTCTATTGTCTATACTCCTGGGTGGCTCTCTGACATGGTCTTCCCCTCAGGGTGTTCATTGTACCCTACGTTCTCACTCTGTCCTCTCTCGCAGATTGGTTTGGCCTAGAGTTGCAGCTGAGATCCAAGGAGACAGGAAAGATCTTTGTCAGCACCGAGTTCAAGTTCTATAACTGCAGTGCCCACCAACTGTAAGCATGCCTCGGAAGGAACCTTGTCTGGGCCTGGATATGAGTATAAGGTTCCATTTCCTCTAGGACAAGACTCTGCAGTAGTCACATTAAAGTCTCGGGGGTGGGGGATGGGGGGTGCTGGTACATGTTCATTTGAATGACAGTCACTTACCACAGCCCCTTATCTCATTCCTTTGGCTGCACCCCAGTATACTCTACCCCCAGTTCTAAAGTTAGGGTGTCAAGAAAAGGGTCCTGACCTAGGAGCTGTAAGAAGAGGTCTTCACTTCAGCTAATTAGCAGTGGATTTGAAGGCAGGAACTGACAGTGAATGCTGAGGAGTCTATGCCCACAAAGGAGGACAGACATAAAGACAGCAGCCTCTCTCAGCAGCCAGTGAGAAGAGGGCCTGGGCTGGAAGAGGCAGAAGAGTGCAACATATCCCTCCTCAATATATATTATAAGATAGGACAAGAGGAGCAAGAAGTGGAAATGGTCAGAGGCAACAAAGGCAGGGCAAAGAGACTAAAGCAGAACTGGATTAAAAAAAAAAAAATCACTACCACTAAATCCCAACTCCAGATAACCCTACTCGGGAATTGCAGACTTTTTGGAGGGAATATCCATCAACCTTCATAATCTAAGGCAGTGGTAGCAGATTCTATTGTTTGGGAGAGTACCTGCATCACCATGGCAATCCAGTGTGATGTCACCACATTTGGATAAGTTTCTATGGCAAGGAAGATATTGTCACAGGCAGCAAGTTTTAGTAGGAAAAAGACAGACTTCCTTGACAATCAAGATTCTATTTATTGCTCAACATTGTTTTACCCTTTTCTACTCCTGGAATTCTATTAAAAGAGTATCAAGTTCCGTTCCCTCTTTTAATATAAGCTGAAACCCATAGATGGTAAGTGCTGCAAAGACAGTGACAAAATCAGCCAGTGGAAGAGCCAGGTTAGCATCCAACCAACATAATTTCCTTCACCCTGGTCGATATTTATTATTTGCTTGTTGAATCATGTGACATTATTAAGACTATATCAGTGATGGAGTACTTTAAATCGCATTGAATCAAACTCATTTTAAAAAGTGATTTTAGACATGATTGGCTTTTGGGTTTGCATGATTAGAAAAGAATCCTTTCTGGGATGTGTATGGACCAAGTCCCCTCCTACACATCACACCTCACTCCAGTCTGAGACCCCTGGATGGAGGCCCCTACCACCTAGACTTAATACGAACCCCACCAGGTGGCGCCAGATTGCAGAACTGCTTCTGTTCTTAACTTGGTATAGTTCTGAAAGGCAGAGCTATACTAAGTTATTACATACAGAAGCTGAGGAGGAGGAAGGCCAAAACTTTCAGTACATTTCCGTCATAACGGTCTGCACACATACAGAGCCTCCGGGTGAACCCAAAGAGGAAGAAGTGCTCTCTTTGGGAAGAACATTTATGCCCTAGGTATAGGCTACTGCTCCATGCGAGACCACTAGAGATATAGGGCAAAGTCATCATTCAATATTGTAACTTTCCCAAGCTCAGTAACATAGGCGCTGTGAACCAAATCACTAGTACTCAAATGCTATTCAAGAGGTTGAAATAATTGCTGATTTAACTTCTTCAAAATAATAATCACACTTAACATTATTCCTTCCAAAACCATTCCCTGGTCATTATCTCACTTGACACCAAACAGCCCTGTGGACTACACAGGAATGTTTTTTAGGGACAGATGAAGAAACTGTAATGCACAAAGCTGGTGACTTACTCAGAGTGACATCAATGTTGGCAGCAGAAGTAAGACTATAATCAGATTCTGCCTCTGTGCTCTTACAGCTACTCTGGCTGATAAGGAATGTGCTGGCATTAACCATCAGCAATCAGACTTTTAAAAACATAATACATAGTATTCACCGATTTCTATAATTTAAATGCTTCCACCATAGCCGATTTCAGTCCATCAGGCTGAAATTCTAGCTTGCAAAATCCCTAAAAATATATACTAGCACACTACTGTTTTACAGGTTAAGTCATTCTCATTGTAGTCCCAGTGTACCTCTAATTGTCTGCCCACATGAACATCTCAGGTGCAGAATCCACAGTTCTCAGTACTAGAATATGCTCCACTGGTCTACCCTCCCAATAGCGAGATGAGGATGTAAGGATAATAGCCTTCTTTCATGACAGGCCTGCATGGCTGTCCCTCTTACTGTCTCCTCCTTGCAGGTGCCTGTCCTGTGTCAACAGCGCCTTCCGCTGCCATTGGTGCAAGTACCGAAACCTCTGCACACATGACCCCACCACCTGTTCCTTCCAGGAAGGCAGGATCAATGTTTCAGAGGTAAGAAGGTTCTCTGTGGCATGACAGCAATCCCAGAAAATCAGCCCCTTTGCACTGCAGATGGCGTGTCCAGTGACTTAACCCATCTTTTATCCTGGCCTATCTTGGTCACCTTATCAGAGAGTCTTCATGTTATAAATAAGTGATATTATAAAGTCAAGAAAGAAGTGACCAATGGCCCCCCAGCAGAGGTTATATCTGCTAGACTGCTAAGACTGCATTTAAGAGTGTAAAGGTGACTGTTAGTTGAGACTGAGAGCTTAGAGGGAGCATACCCAACAGACTCCATGCTCTGAGAGAATGTAATGAATGCTGTCTATTCTTTGAGCCTAGCCCTTTGCTTGGCTGTAGACTTACTGTGCTTCAATAGAACATTCACTCTCAACCATCTTTTCATGCCAACTTTTCTTCCAACTCTAAAATTCAATGATTCTTTGACTCTAATGTATTACTGGGTGGGTGGCCTTGGAGACAGAGAGAAATCCAGCTAGTAAAAAGCACCAAGCATTGCCAAAAGTCCTATTATATTATCTAGTTGAAGCTCCTTCCTGAAGTCTGGCCCGCCTTTGTCATTGACACAGAGAGATTTCATGTTGTTCATCTTTACTGTGAATATTCCACTTAGTGATTATTCACTAAGATTGGTTCTCTCACATTTTCACAATATGCCTCAGCTCCATGAAGCCTGCTTCTTCAATTTCCCTTTCTTTTGTCTAGTGTTTTTCATGCCCAAGGGTTACCAGTTAGGACTAGACAATTAAGACCTTGTATGCTTAACACACACACACACACACACAGAGAGAGAGAGAGAGAGAGAGAGAGAGAGAGAGAGAGAGAGAGAGAGATCCTCTTTTTCAATATTTTAGAAAAACTTACAAATATTAATGAGTGGCCATGGAGTTTTCATATTCTAATAGAGCCTTTCTAGATATTATATATATATCTCCTGTATTAAGCTATAATCTGCTTGAAAACAAGGACCACATCTTATCTGTAAATGGTGAACAGTGGCTGACCTCTGTACCTAAGTCTAAGTGATGTTGACTGAGCTACTTGTCAATGATACTTTTTAGATGAATTTCTTAGGTCTCCCAGTCTTTACAGTTGTGCTGGTTGTGTCAATGGCTAAACATAAAATAGACCTTGAAATTTACTGAAATATATACATCTGTCATTCAATAATTCACCCTTTATGAAATGATACATATTATATGCAGCAAGAAAGTAAAAATGCTTATTTTTTTAGATGGCCCTATAACTAGGTTTTAAGACAGACCCACCTACAGCTGCCTCAGAATGACTGATCCAGGGACCCAGTCCCTGGGACAATCTAGAAAACATTATTTTCTAGTCATTGGGCATGCTGGAATGCCACACCGATCTTAATGGACACTGGGAATTAATTTCAGGCCTGGGATTCTATGGGAGTTTGAAACTAGTCTTTTTGGGGGTGGGGGCATAAGTGCTGAAGGTGTAGGGCAGAGGTTAACACAGCCTGGGAGACCATGAAGGAAGTGTCCTGGGAAGCAAACCCATTACAGAAGAGCTTTGGTCTAGGCAGTGGAAGCTTAGCATTCTGTCTCAGAAACGGACCTTCACTGTGGCTGCCCAAGTTTCTGAAGAGAAAACTGTGAGGGGCTAGCGCAGATCAAGACAAAGAGCAACAATGTATCTGTGGAGGCCACCCGAGCAGGCAGATGGAGATCCAGAGCCAAGCCTGAGGATGACCTGCAGCTGGAACAAGGGCAAGCAGATTGTCACAGAGAGCAAGACAAATAAACTATGGTGGGGGAGACCTGAGGGCTGATCCCCAGAGGGCTAATTGGAAGCAGGCCCAGTCCCCTTCGCCACAAGGAACCACTGGAGCATAGCTGCTCCTGGGCAAGTGAGAGATTTGAAAGTCCCAGAGAGCTGGCTATAGAGAGAAGCCACTGCCTCCTTGTTACTCAGGATTCAATGATCACCAAAAGATCTTGGGAGCAAACCCAGGGGTTTCCGTCGCCTGTTTAGTCCAATTTTCCTTCTTTGGTGTCCGTGCCTTGAGTTGGAAAGCAGCATCGTTCTTGTCCCCTTTATCTCCCCGTCAGATGATATAGGGAGCTGCTCTCTTCTCCTCAGGCATGCTATTGGCACAGCACCTGGACCTAATGGAGGCTAGGAGGGAAGCTCAGAATCTATCCTGCTGGCTTGACTCAGCAAAGGAAGTGGAGGGCAGTTTCCCAGCACAGTGGTTAGGGCCACTTTCTCAAAGTCCTAAAATACAACTGAATCTTTTTACAACACATTTCTTCCTGATCAATGGCTTCCAGGCTTAGCTTTTTTTTTTTCTGTTCAAAGAGCTGCTTTAGGTGACCCTTTCCCCCAAACTTTGAAGAATAACAAAAGTACATTTGTCCAGTTTTGGTAAAGTTGTTTTAGGGGCTGTAAATCCTTATATATCTTTTTTTGGGGTTACTAGAATATCTTTTTTTCCAATTCCATCAAGCCCCTTCTCCAACTTTGAATCAAAATTTCATGCCTGTATACTTGGTGGAAGCAGTATATCACTGATTAGCACTGACAATTAGCACCACCGATTAGCAGCACTGCAACGGTCACGCCTCATGTGTTCGTAGGTTTGCACCTGTGGTACAGTTCTCAGTGAGTCTTCCCAGGACTGTGCCATCAGCATCACCTGCAAAGTTGCTAGAAATTCGAATTGTTGGGTGCTATCCCAGATGAGGCTGAAGATTGAGAACCATTGACAGATGGCATTTCAGTTAATTCTCTAAGCTGAATGCAGTTTCACATAACTCTTACTTGACATCTGTAGTAACCAGAATGCCAACAATTTAGGGGTATTGCCCAAGGCTATGGAGAATTCAGCATCCAGAAAAACTGACTAGTTTGCTCTCTAGGAAAATCGGTGCCTGTGAGCATCCATAGCCACCGTTATGTTTGCAGGCATGACTTTGATCTGACCCCTTCTGGTCATGAGGGTTCAGTTGTGGCTGGACGAACACCAAATCTATCTCCACAAATGGAAAACTTCCAACAGAAGAGTCAGAAGGTCCATTTTCAGATGTTTATCTAACCACATCCTTCCAGAAGCTGCTGGGCCAATATGCTTGGGCCTGACAAGGAAGAACTGATGAGCTGAGCCACTGCACATGCAATTCTGAAGCAGGAATATGGTAGCTTACATCTACTGAGCATTTTTCATGTGTGCATCACCTCTATCTGTGAATCAATTTCATTTGGTCTTGACTATTTATTAAGCTTATTCTGTGACAGGCAAAACTTAAAGCTTATTCCTCTGATGGTTGGTCTAACAAATACTGATGTCAAAACTCAGTCCAGAGTGGCCTTGAATACAGCTTGAATCTCCTGATTCTGCCACATATGTACATACAAGAGAAACACGGTAATCATATTAACAGTTGTTGGCCCAGCCTGTTACCACACAATTGCTGTATACCCTTTCATGTAATCCAGTTGTTAGGTGTTACTAACACCATTTTGTACATGAGGAAGCAGAGCTTCACCCAGACCATCGCTCAAGCCCTTTGAAGGTGCTGAGCTACATCTTTTCCACATCCTCTCCCAATCAGAGCCCTCCCTCCAGCTTTCTGACAGACTACCTAAACCTCTATCTCCCTGCAACACAATGTTAGCAGGTAGTATGCACAGGAATATGTACAACTATTGAACGTGCATCTCTCCCCACAGCTGAAACAGGCCTAGTGAGATGTAGATACATAAATATCTTCTTTACACCTCATCCCAAGGGAAAGATAGAACCAAATAAATCCGATTAGCTGCCCAGGATGCTGGCTGCTCTCACTCTTTGAAGTCCAGTGGGTGGAGATAATGCCGTTTCCACATGGAAGAAGTCCTTTTGAGGACTAACAGGTTCCCTGCACAAAATCAGGGGGATTCCAACCCAACGGAGTGGGCAGCAAGGCTGTGGCTGGCCCTGCATCTTACCCAGCCCTGGGTTGTTCTCAAATAGGACATCTGTTTACCTTCATTTAAACTGAGACACCTGGTGAGATGATTTGGCTCCAATAGGGGATAGATAGACGGAGGAGATAAGATGACCTAAAGTTGTTACTGGGAAGTCTGCAGGGCCAGCAGGGGCCTTAAGTATTTTAAGAATGTTAATGAACATCTTAACATTCTAAAAAAAAAAAAAGTTTTAATGGTTATTAGCTTTCTTGTCCTTAGGACAAACATTCTCTCTTTCCCTCTCTCCTTGCTCTCGCCTCCCTTTCTCTTTCACTCCATCGTGTGTGTGTGTGTGTGTGTGTGTGTGTGTGTGTGTGTGTGTGTGTGTACATAGAAAAAAGTGGTCTAGGAATGACTTCAGATGGAACATATCATCTTCCCAAGCCCCAGATGTACTGAAGTTCCAACACCTCTGAGACTTCCTGGTGGTCAATTCTTTGCTTCTTCCCTGGGTGTTACCATTGTCATTTCTATCCCAAGCGCCTGCCCATTGCTAGTGATCCCATGGATTTATCTCACGGACCAGGTCTATGTCTTTCTTGTTGCCAGAGATGCAGGTTGTGCGCTTGGAATGCCAATCACTTCTTTCTACCCTGGGAAGAGAAGAAAAGCCCTTTTCTATCTGACCCCAGAACAACTGCCAAATAAGCAAAGCCCAGTGCATCCTTTTGCTCCTAGGCCAATCTTGAGCATGTTCAGGCATTAGAGAAGAGCCTGTTCATCGTCCTTAAAAGTCATTTTAAAAGGCCTAAAAGAGCATGGGGAAGTTTTCTAAAGTTCTAGATTATTATTTGAAAAAAATGTGACTTATATATAACTTCTGCCTGTGACTTGTCAACCTCTAAGCTGGGTGTACATTGAATATATTGTTTTCCCTCCAGAGCCATGGGGACAAGGACTGGTTCCAGAACCCTTTACAGATACCAAGTCTCTTCTGTTAAGCCGTGTGATGTTTTCATCAAAACATACATATTCTGTCCTGTACCTTAAATGATCTTTAGATTACTCAGAATCTATCACTCTGTGTCAATGCTGTATGCGTAGCTGCTTTCTTTATTCGGGAAATAATCACAGTGGGGACCTCGCATGTTATTTTTCAAATATCTTTGGTCCTTGGCTGATGGGATCCATGGATATTGAGGGACAATTATAGAAAGATTTTTGTCATCAAAAGTTTAAAGGACTCTACAGTCTTATTTGCTGACCTGAGACATCATACTTCAAAAGCATATCTTTAAGAGTCTAGGCATCCTAAATTTAAATTTGTCTTCTGAACCCATTAGAGAAACAAGAACTTGTCCTTTAGAGCAGTGGGTTCTAAATCTGTGTGTCTGTCTGTCTCCCCTCTCCTCTCTCTCTCTCTCTCTCTCTCTCTCTCTCTCTCTCTCTCTCTCTCTCTCTCTCTCTCTCTCACACACACACACACACACACACACACACACACACACACAATGTTATACATTAGACTCTCTTCTATCATAAATTCTAACCTGTTAGATTCTGGCTAGATTTTTAGTTGCTGGCTGGATATGCTTCTTTTCAGTGCGATACCTGGGTTTCCTGGCTATGGATCTGTGAAAGACTCTGTCAAAAGTGCCTGCGGGGGATGAAAGGAAAAGAGCAGTAAAGAACAGGTTTATGAGTCGGCAGCTTGAGCACCTGGCACCTGAACTGGGACCCATCTGTGCTGGTGTTCCATCTGAGCCAGTCTCTCGCAGAGATGCTTCTTGCTGGAGTCCTCCTAGGCAGTGGCTAGCAGGCAGGAGTGGCCCAGCTTACCCTGGAGTCTTTCTAGTCCTCCCAGATAGGTCTCAATAAGAAATTCCTCAGGTTCCGGCTGTGTGTAAATGGTCATACTCCTCAACAGATAAGTCGGTGCCTTTAGGTAATTATGGAGCTCCAGAAACCATGGCCATCTGTAGCCCCTAGCTTGGAAACCAAGTTGCTTCTCAAGCCTCCCTTATCTCTTACCAGTCCCCAAAGTTGGACTTAAAAAGAAACTACAAAATTCTTGCATATGTTACTTTATTTTCTTCTTTACATTCACCCTCCTGCAAACAATGGCTAAGTATCCACTATACATCTGACATAAGATGAAGACTTGGAATGCGGAGTGGAAAGGTTCAGGCTCAGTCCTTGAGAAGATCACAGCCCAGAAAAAAAAAAAACCAAAAAAAAAAAAAAAAAACAAGTCCACAGGACTTGTGGTTCCGTGGACTCAGGGCAAACATGGGGCAATACCGAGAGTTCTACCTGAAGCCAGTGCAGGAAAGGGTCTGGCCAGCCTTCCTGAGCCAAGTTGGAAAGCTGAGTATGTGATGAACAGCTATCTCATTAAGATGAGGCGGGATAGAGGGCAGGAAGAAGATGGCAGTGGTGGATAGAAGTCAGTCTTTGGTAGGGAGAAAAGCATGTACAAAGGCCCAGGTTTGGTGTCAGTACGAGAAATGGCACCACACAACTATGTGCTCAGTATGTCCACACCTTGATGTACAAGAATGAACAGGGTTTTTTTTCAGCTGGGATTTGAAAAAAAGAAAAAGGAGGAGGGGGAAGAAGAAAAAGAAGAGGAGGAGAAAAATAAGAAGGGACTGCATGTGTCCACACAAAGAAGCTGACCAGCTCTGTAGATCTTCAGTAGAGATTACAATTGTTCAGCAGCCTGTGTTACATAAGGGATGGCTTTGGGAGTTATCTGGAATCTCAAGACTGTCCATATCTTGTACAGTAGTTTGGGTACGCAGACAGCAAATACCCAGCTGTACCCTCTGTAAGCCTTGTAGCCACATGCGCCCCAACATGTTCCCAAAGTCCTTCTAGGAATGAGTGTCCAGAGGACAGGGAAGGTGGAGCCTCCTCCAAGAACTCTCTAGCTGATCCCTGGCTTTTAGACATGTTTGATTGTGAAGAGTTTCCATATCCCCCCACTCCCTTTAGGGGGCAGAGAAGGCAACAAGACTCCAGTCTTTCCTGTTGGGAGGAAGAAGTCAACAATCCATTCCATAAGGTGTTGGACCTCTGCCTCCAGACACAAGCGAGGAAAATTGATCTCTCCCCCCACACACACTCTCTTGCATCCTTCTCATAGCTCCTCCCTACTACATTTCTCTATTTGGTTTTTGTTTTCCAAAGCAGCATAGTGTTCACACATGGTAATGAAATGAGATAAAAAGCCAGAGCTAGGACTTAGAGCATATCCGGAGGTTGGGTTGGGTACTTAGTCCCCCTCCTGGGAAGCCTAGCTCAGCTGGAACTTAGCCACTGAAGCTGTAGATAATACCTGTCTCAGGCATCAGACAATGTAAATGGCCAATGGGCTGGGGAACCAGATAAAACCAGAGGTGGGGTTTCTGAGCTGGGGACGTGAACCCACAAAGGCTCTTTTATTTACTCACCAGAGATAAAACCCACAGTTTGTTGTACTGGTGTTTGAAAGTTAATTCCTAAAATTGTCATACACACTCCCGAGATTAGGGTGGCTTGTGGAATGGTGTTGACAAAAATCAAAGCCCAGTAGGAAGAAAAGATTTCGTTGCCCACTGATTCAACACGTCCCATAAATAAGGTGCAGGTCTTCTCTTGGGCGATTCACCTGGAAACAGGAAGGTTCTAACTGGCCTTAGGTTCTGCCCCTGTCTGGTCTCAACTTTGAGAACTAATGAAGGTCTCTGCTTGCTCACTTAGGACTGTCCCCAGCTGGTGCCCACAGAGGAGATTCTGATCCCAGTTGGAGAAGTGAAACCAATCACCCTCAAGGCCCGGAACCTTCCCCAGCCCCAGTCCGGCCAGCGGGGCTACGAGTGTGTGCTCAACATCCAGGGGGCTGTTCACCGAGTCCCTGCCCTGCGCTTCAACAGTTCAAGTGTGCAGTGCCAAAACAGCTCGGTAAGCAGCTCACACATATGCCAAGACTTTAGAGCATGGAGGATCACAGGCAGCGCCCGCATTACCAGAGACAGAGAAACCTGTACGCACCTCCAAGCCAGTGAGCTGTGTTCTCGGAAGAGAGAACCCTCAAAGAGAACCCTAATGGCAGAAGTTGAAATTCAGAACTTCCTTCTGAAGTTAAAGAATACATTGTTGCCATTGGGAAAACTTCCGCCAAAAGGAAATCAACTCCACCCAGCATCCTATCCCCATGCAGTGTTATTAGGATACTGGTGTGCATGAGAATAGACAGAAAAGTGTGGGAGGAGAGGAAGGAGATGCAGCATTCCAGGAGCCACAAGGGTTAAACCTTCCCCAAGTGGTGGACAGAAAAAGCACGAGGTGTTTAATTATAATTTTAGCCCAGAGAAGATCTTTTATCTGCCAACTCCCTGTCTCCGACTGTGGGGGGTCAGCTCAGAGATGAGGGACATGACAAAGGTGTTGAGGGAAGCTAATTCGCCTGGGAGAGATAAAGAGAATCTAGGCCTCTTATCAGGGAGCTGTCAGATTCTGGGGTCACAAGCGTTTGATAGAATTTGTAATCGGTGCCAAGTGCGCAGAAAGCCAGACGGAGAAAGAGAGCACAACAAAGGAAGAAGGCAATGGAAGGCTGGGCAGGACAGCAATGGTGGCATGCCCTCCAGAGCTAAGTGACCATGGTCAGAAATGGGCAGCCATAAAGAGGGTCTGTCCAGGAGACGTAACAGGGTGCAGCGGGGACTAGCCACCCAGGAGGTTGTAAAGGGCTGGAAGGTCCTCTGTGAGGTCAGAGGAACAGAAGACAGCCTCTCTAGGGATTGTTTCTGGTATGCTCTGAGATACCCTAGAAGATGTGAGCACTTTCTATATTAGACACGAATCCAAGTAAAACTTGTCTGCCAAGGGAGAGGAGGAAGCTGGGAGATAGCACAGTCAGTGCAGGGCCTGCCACCCAAGCTTAAGGACCTGTACTTGGATCCCCCATACCCACATAAAAATCACAAAGACAACTATAATCCCAGTGCTGGGGTGGAATGGTAGAAGATCCTTGGAACACATTGGACAGCCAGTCTAGCAAAATCGATGAACTCCAGCCCAATCTCAGAAACTGGGAGAATGATGAAGGAAGACACCCAGCCTCAACCTTTGGCCTCCATACGCATAAGGCACATACATACACCCGAGCACACAAACACATCAAAAACTCATCACATACACCTGAGAGACCAACTAGCCACTCCACAGCTGTTGCCATATCCCCTGTATATGTAGATGTGAGAGAGCAGTGAGGACATTGACTTTAAGTCCCCAAAAGAGGACCCATGAAAGAATGCATTATAGTTCCTGCAAAGTGCCAGACTAAAGACAGAAAATGGCATTATCAGGAGTCCACGGCTGGGGGTGGGGAAGGCTGGGAGGGACATAAGAAAGGACACAGGGAGGATGAATGATAGACTTAAATGAACAGGGGTCAGCCGAAAGGGTGGCAGTTGTAGGAAGAAAGCAACATTCTGTTTGGATACAGACTCAGCCAGTACACAGGGAGAGCCTTCAGCAAGTGTGCTCAGAGCTGATGGATTCAGCAGGAGAAAGGGGTAGAGATGGAGGATCGGAGCTTTTTCAGATTTAAGAAAGAACTGAAGGTGAAGCCAGAGGCTTAGGCCAGCTCCTGGTGGCCTTACTGACTACAAGTCAGGAACAAGGTGTCATAGGGTCCCTTTGGGCAGCGTGAGGAGTTGCTTTGCACTCTGATATCCTATGACAGATGCCCTTGAACAGTGTGTGCTCCTGTCTTCTCCCTGCAGTACCAGTATGACGGGATGGACATCAGCAACCTAGCAGTGGACTTTGCTGTGGTGTGGAATGGCAACTTCATCATTGACAACCCCCAGGACCTGAAAGGTAAGCAGTTACTTCCGGGTGCAAGTTTGATCTTTTCATGACCTTGGGAAAGGCTGGGTTGTAGAGATCAGAGCAGACTACTGCTGTGCCTTGAATAGCACACTCCCTCTGCCAGCAGAGCTCTTCAGAGTCTCCTAAAGCAACATTTGAAGCCATCAGAGGAGTCCTGTTGGGAGCCACGTTTTATTACAACCAGAGCGTCCGCCAGGCGGCTGCCCGTTCTTCCGCACTATTCTGTGGCTCCTGGTAGCTTTGAAGTATCTATGGAACCTGACCTAGGAGAACAGCAGGCGGAGTGTCCCGTCAGCTTCCCTAGAAATGAGGATATTGCTTTTATGCAGGCTTTCCTTCCCCTGTTCTCAGCCCTGGTCACTGTGACAGCACAAAGAAGGCTTGTATGTCTGTGCTCTAGTTCTGAGACTCAGGCTCACATCTGGAGCACAGAAGCTCAGTAAGGGGGCTGGCAAGAGGGAAACTCTGAGGCTCCTGCCCTGTAGGTTCTCATTGTACTCTTCCAGAAAGCAGGTCCAGGCAGAATGACCCAACTACTGAACACATGTCGTATAACATATTCATTAGGTAATTTGTTTGAATTGTTTTTATTATTTATCTCAGTAACTCTAAATGTGTGCTTCATCCTGTGGACAGTGAAGCTGAGTCGTAAGTGCTGAGACAATCTGATTTCAGAGCAGGCCTGCAAGTTAGTACACACCAAGATGAGGACCTGTTGCCTCTGCTGCTGGGCTCTGAGTGGAATTTGAAGCCCTTCACCCATTAGGAGCCATATATACTATTAGGCTTCAATTAAATGGAATTGTCATTAGCCCCTGCTTCAACTCCTGGGTCATGCCTGGGCACCAGGAGGGCAGTTAAGGGAAGGGCAAAATCTGAAGGTGCTTCAGCATCTATGGAATACAGCTTCTTGTCCCAGATACACCATTAAAGTCAATGAATCCTACACTGCAAGACAGACTTCAGTACAGGTAGTCTGTGTTTGCTTGCTCCTAGACCAGCTCTTTTTCATCACTAGACAATAATGGATGTTTTCTTTGCCAAGTTATATCAGTTAGATCCTAGAGGTTGCACCCAGAACCTGGAGGAAAATGGCCAGACTCCCCTGACATCTACAAGGCTCTGTGGGTGCCCAAGCAGCCCCCTCCTGCCTTCATTCATGTTTCTACTAGATCCTTAGTGTCAGAGAAAGCTGTACATGAATTGGGTTCAGTGGGTTACTGTGTTAAAGTGCTCAGGTTCCCCATCTTAGCAAACCAAGTTCTTCTGCTGGTGCTTCTAACTGTACCATGCAAGTTTAAAGTACATCTTAGCGTCTTCACACAGGCCCTAAAGGAATGGAAGCCCACTACTTGAGGATTTGCAGAGCTTATGGTTAAAGACTTCATGGTCTAGATTTGTAAATGCCTCGCAAGTACTTGCTCAATTTCAGATTGTCTTTGCCTGTCTTGTGCCTTGGGGACCACAGGCATAAGAGTACTTAGGACTTAGGGTGGTGAATGGCCTGTGCATCTGGACAGAGAAGCTGAATGGAACAGAGTGGTGAATGGTCTGTGCATCTGGACAGAGGTGTCAGGGAGTGCTATGGGAAAATGAAAAATGCCTTTCTGCCTTTCCTCTGGGACATGCACCTGACCTCCAGCAGAGGCAAACAGATAGGTCATGAAAGCTTAGGATAACTTGGCTGGAAAAGATGAAAAATGACTTTCTGAGTCATTTCTCAGTATCCACTATGGGATTATTTTCAGGAACCCCTAGAATACCCACACCCAATGGCATAATATCTATACCAAACCACAAATATCTAAATCATTTCTGGATGACTGACAATGTATAATTGAATATAGATGTTGGGAAGAGAGTTTGCATTCTACTTATTAAGTAACGATAACAGAATATCCATCTATACATGTACAGTTGTATCTACTTTTAGAAGCTGAATCCATGAGCTGATTGTATTTATCTGGAGAATTCGCTTGGCGCTCTGAAATCCCAGCACTAACAAGAAAGGACTAAACGCTGGGCTCATGCCACGACTAAGCTTGATAGCTAGTTCCTCTAGGGTCTCCAAGTCAGTTAGAGAAAACTCAAAGTAAAAGAGTTGCAGAACGATCCTGTGACCTGTCAAGAACTAGTTTGTCCTCTCTGGGGACACATTCTTCATCTACACTGGCTGTGAATAGGGTTGTGTCATTCTTTCCTTGCTAGCGTGCCTCCTACTTCAGTCACAGGACTTTCTTTCTTTCTTTCTTTCTTTCTTTCTTTCTTTCTTTCTTTCTCTCTTTCTTTCTTTCTTTCTTTCTTTCTTTCTTTTTTAGCTTTTCGAGACAGGGTTTCTCTGTGGCTTTGGAGCCTGTCCTGGAACTAGCTCTTGTAGACCAGGCTGGTCTCGAACTCACAGAGATCCGCCTGTCCCTGCCTCCCGAGTGCTGGGATTAAAGGCGTGCACCACCACTGCCCGGCACCACCGGACTTTCTTTGAGCACAAGCTGACTCTGTTCCCAGGCACACACCATTTCCAGGGTACCAACTGAGATTCCTCTCTTCTCAGGACCCACCATCAGCAAGCTTCACATCAGGATTCAAGCTTGACTAGTAAGCTGGGACAGTTATCATGTCTCTTTTGGGCTTTATTTTTACCTTCAATGGAGAAATGAGCCCACGTTGCTTAAGAATACCATTAGGGTTCAAAGAAATTAGGTGTGTACATCTAGTATATCACAGGCATTGCCGAGTACTCACTGTATAACCAACATCTCATTCAAACCTGCCCCAAACTAAGTATGACCTCCATGGGAGAGATAGGTAAACGAGATTCAGAGATGTTAAATGCTTTGTCACACTGCTGGGAAGTAGAGAATCCACAATTAAAGAAGGGGTATGATTCCCTTTAGGAGCAGAAACTTTTAACCCGTTATTTCCTGCTGTGCCTGTAGATGACTGCTTAGTCACCCCATTCACTCTCCATGTTTTGCTCATGCAGTGGGGTGATCCCCGATGTTGTCTATGGTTGGGGCAGATCTGTTGTACCTACGAACAGAGAGTATGTGATGGAGCCTCTGCAGTCCTATCTGTGACAGCCCCCTCTCTTTGCAGTTCATCTCTACAAGTGTGCAGCCCAGCGGGAAAGCTGTGGCCTGTGTCTCAAGGCTGATCACAAGTTTGAGTGTGGCTGGTGCAGTGATGAACGCAGATGTACCCTCCACCAACACTGCCCCAGCACTTCCAGCCCTTGGCTCGACTGGTCCAGCCACAATGTCAAATGCTCCAACCCCCAAATCACAGAGGTAAGTCTCCAACTTCCAAAAGAGAAAAGGGCAGCCAGGGATATAGGAATGAAATGTACTTAGGGATGAATTCCTGAAGAGGGTATATTTGGTGAAAGATATGGAAGGTCTTGTGTGTATGTGTGTCAATGGTCTAGAACAGGTATAAGTGACAGGCATATGGTCCACAGTGCAGTGCATGATGGGTATACATATCTGTATACCCATGTGTATGAAGGAGGCAGAGTCAGCCCAGCTTCCCAGCTGGGGTGGGGTGGAAGGCTGAGCCAGGTAGGGACAAGACCTTTACTCCATGGTAAAGGAAAACAACAGAAAGCAGCTTTGATTTTTCTCAGCAGAGATGCTATTTGGGGAATTACAATTAGTTCAGAGGTACAAAATTGGAAACCGAAGAAGTAGGCAGGCCATATGTTAGCTACATACTATTTCTCAGGAGTTTTTCTTGGTCCCAATTTGTTTTGTGCATTTTCATGGGTGTAAATAAAGTAATTAATCATATTGGAAAAAATTATGTTTCCAAAATATCAAATTGCAAAAAAAAGATGAATTGGTGATATGGAGAGAAATAACAGCTGCTTCGGTGCGAGGGGTCTGGAGAGGCACAGTCGTATTTAACACTGGTTGCTGCCAGCTGATCTCCAGTCAATAATCGTTACTTTTCTTTGAATCTAAGTTGTGCATTCTCTATTAAGAAGAAAGGCCTTGGCAGAATTTATGATGTCAGAGAGAAACTATTCCTGTCTTATCTTTCCTAGTGCACTGTTCCCCTCTCCGCATTGTTTCCCCAAACGCCATGCTCCTTTTCTCTGTGTCATGGAATGTTGGGAAACTTCTTGAACTCCTTTCTGACCCAATTGAAGTCTCAGTTAAAAAACAAAAACCTTAAAATCAACCGATACTGTAGCCTTTACATAGACTGTTTGAACAGGGAGCAGATATTTATTTAACATGCTTGGCTTTGATAGATTAAATTTTTATAGCAACTGTAGAAAATTAATTAAGCTTCCTCAGCTCCATTTCACAGAGACGAAAAACGAGTCCCAAGTTCACACTGCAGATAAAAGGCAGCACCTGCCTTTAAACCCAGATTTCATGACAAAATTCTTCATGATTTACCAAAGGAATATGCGATTAGTAGTGTTTCACTTTAATTAATATAAATTCCATTGCTAGTATAGACCAGATAGAAGTGACCCCCTCCATGTGACGGGATACTGCATCAAGTGCTTCAACCCCCAAATCAGCAAGGTGAGGCCCCGAAGTTCCAGAGAGTTGAACACAGGACCATGGGAAGGAGGTGCATCGTGCCGCTGCTTGGTACGAGTGTCTGTGGAGAAGAGTGCAGTTGATGGGGAGGGGAGAAAACTGTTGTGTCATGGTGCCGTTCTGTGACACGTTAGACCCTGCCCCCAAACAAGAAGCGGCTTTAGTACTAGCTTACATTCAGTTTGGCCAGTGGCCATGCCTGCTGAGTTTTTGATGGAAGAAATATAGAAAGGGCTGACACACTGGCATGCTTCAGCCCCTGCCCTCCTAAAGCTAGCATCTTGAAGTCTTTTGAGCTCTATGCCTTATCTGTTCTAGTGGTCTCTGGCAACTTAGAGCCTGAAAACTTTTATCGTCCCATACGTTGCAGTATGCCTTACTGCTGTCAATCAGAAGTAATCAGAGCTTAAATCAGGAGGATTCTGTCATCAGCAAGCACTTCCTACCTCCACAGAATCTGGGACTAAAAAGCCTGGTGTCTGTCTGCTCTCAGATTGGCTGGAGCTTCTATAAGCTCTAAGGGAAGCCTCTGCCTCCCAGTCACAGACTGGGGACTGACAGGCTGCTGGGTTCACAGAGGACACCCAAAGTACAGGAGGCTAATTAACCTCCTGAGGTGATTAGACTATAATTGATTTTTTCCAATGAATGTATCAGCAAAAGAAGGTGTTCCAAGTCTCATAATGGTAATTTTCATGTTGAGGACGTTGATACAAAAGGCATCTTTGGGAAGATACAAACCTATGCTGTGCTCCAAACCCACTCAGGGACATCACTCTAGATAGGACATCTGGCAGGGAGTACCCAGGCCTGGAATGACTAGACCGTTAACTGTCCTGTTTTCTTTGACACAGTATCCTTTACCCCAACAAGACCACCTGTAAGTCATTTTCTGTTTCTTCTAACTGGTCACTTAGGAAATAATTTCATATTTATAAAAAGATACAAAAGTACTACAAAGAGTATTCATATCCTCTTTATCCAGGTTTTCCAAAATTATCATTGTACAGAAGCATAATGTAATTATCAGTTAATGTTGATCCAGTAATATCATCTAACACACATGCCTTATTAGTATTTTCCCAATTGTCACAGTGACATCCTTTCTCTGGTCCAAAATCCAACCTGAGGTTTAATCTGGGAGCCAGTGTGATGTTACATTATGACAGTGTCTTGTTTCTTTAGTCTTTTAATCTACAGTCCTAATAATGCCCTTCAGTGACCTTCATAGTATTAAAGCATCTAGGCCAGTTATGTTATCAGTGTCCCTCAATTTGGATGTACCTAATGGTTCCTCATGGTTTAATTCAGGCTAGATAATTTGGACAAGAACCGTTAAAAGAAAAGGAGCACAGAAACCAACCTGAGGGGATCTGAGGGGAGGAAGAATTCACAGTTCTTGCTAATGTGAACAGACAAACACTTAATAGGAGGGGAGATGTGTCTTCACACTAGAATCCCAACTAATAAACATAGAAAGAATTATGAAAACTAAAAATCACAACTTTAATGTGCATAGCTGTAGCTGTTTCAGGCAAGAATGGTCCTTAGATGCAAAGATGGAGAGAAAGTTGATGAGAAATAGGGTACTTACACAACCTTGAGCTATCCTCACATAATTAACTGCAACGGGAACAACAGTGACTTCTCAATGAAGAAAACTGGCCAATCCTCCCCCCACCTTAACCATAAAAATCAGTGTTCACATCACCAAAACAACCCAGAAGACCTCCTGATAAAATGTCCCCTCCTAAAAGAGTACAGTCCCTTCTCTGTACATTATTTTTCAAGAATAAATAATTTGGTCAAAGTCATCTTTAAGAGGAATCAACTCATTTTCTTCAACTTTCTCATGATTATGGGACTTTTATGTATTGATAATCTTTACATATATCTCCTCTATCTTCAGACAATATGTTGTCCTCAGTACCACCACTTGGGGCAGGCAACCCAGGGCACTAATTATATGATCCCTCTAGAACATAGAGGGGAGAAGGACCTGTGATGGTCTGTGTCCAACCGTGGGAACAAAGTGTGGCTTCAAGTGGTGCTCTTCAGCCTGTGGACAGAGAAGTAAATGAGATGACCTCAGAGGTGCTCCACTGTAAAGAAGGACGTGGACTCATGAGAAGTTACGTGAATAGCTCTGTTCTTCCCTAACCTTCCTTATCCTACTGTCTCCATAGCAACCAGGGCTACCCCTAACAATCCATCTGTTATAGATGACCCATGTAGGACAAATTGAACAGCCTATTGAATTTCCAAGGTTGCATATACAGGTTAGGACCACCTCAGGACTCACTGTCTGCTCCTTCTCACTAACTTGCGGCATAATAATGACTCTGTCCCCATGACAGGGCCTGCAAGGTTGCTTTTGTATCCAACTGTCATCCAGGATTCTGTGCAAATGGTACCTGTTAGCCCCTGGAAAAAGATGTGCTGAGGACTGGAAAGCCTATAACATGCTTACCCAACTATGTCTATATTATCCTCAGCCTGGGCCTCAGAGCCTACTGGGACCTCAGTGATGAAACTATTATTATTTACCCCCCCCCAACCAGAGATGTTTTCTAAGAAGCTGTGAACTTTCAGGATTCAGCAGAAAGGAAAAGAGACAGAATATTGTTAGGAATATTTCTTAGACGAGCCTCTCTGCCATTGGAGATAATTCCAATCAGACTGAATCAGACCAAATAAAAGATGCCCATGTTTAATGCAGTGCTCCCGAATGGCACCGGGAAAGCATAGTGAGGGGAAGAGAAAGAAGGGGAGACCATGTAAAATCCGGACACCACATGTTCATTCTCGGGGGGGGGGGCAGCCTAAATAGCCTGTGGGAGTGGTCCTGACCTCCCAGGGGAGGGGTCACCACTTGGCGGGCTTTCTTGACCCTCCCTGGGCAGGGGGTCACTGTTTGGTGGACTTTCTCAGAAGTGGAGACCCAGACTAAGGCAACTCCCAGGGGAGGGGACTTGAAATGGATGCCAGGGGCTGGGGTGATGCTGCAAACCAAGCATCCCAGACTCTTTGGATATAGAGGTGTCAGGGAACTGGGGTCTCACTTCCAACCAAACATCCCAGACTCCTTGGATATAGAAGTATCAGGGAACTGGGGTCTCACTTCCAACCAAACAAATACGTTCTCAAGAAAAGAAACCTGGGCTGGAGAGATGGCTCAGCAGTTAAGAGCATTGCCTGTTCTTCCAAAGGTCCTGAGTTCAATCCCCAGCGACCATATGGTGGCTCACAACAGTCTGTAATGAAATCTGGTGCTCTCTTCTGGCCTGCAGGCATACACACAGATAGAATACTGTATATATAATAAAATAATAAATAAATAAATGAAAACACTTTAGTCCCTAGCTCCCCTTTACATTTAAAAAAAGAAAAGAAAAAAGAAAAGAAACTGGAAGATTTAAGAGAACTCTAAAACATGCAGTGAAGATTCCCACTTGGTCTCTGCTTTTAGTTTCCTAAGGTAACCTAAGAAAGAATCACAGACAAGGTGGTGTTCATAATGGAAATATATTTTCTCAGATGTTTGGAAGTTTCAAGTCTAAAATCAAGGTGTGGATAGCTCTGGGTCCCTGGGAGGCCTCTCTTCCAGATACTGGTGCTTTGATGACACCCTAGCTTATGTTGGTCACCCAACCTCTTCCTCATGTTCACGTGATGACATTCTCTCTGTGTATCTGTAGTGGTGCTAGGAATCAGAACTTCACCATATAAAGGGGAGAATCCAGCCCAACAAAATTAGAATTCTAAGAAAGAATGTCACAGCTCACTGAGAAATAAATTCTCCCTTCAAAGAATATTTACTCAGTTACCAGTGCATGCCAGACACTGTGCTTCAGTGGGAGGTTGCCACAGGATTGACTGAAACCTGGAAAGACATAGTTTTTTTCCAGCACAGCCCCAATCTTGAACACTGGCTACTTGGATGATATTGGAAAGTGCTTTCTCCATAGGCCATTTTTCTCCCTCTAAAGAGCCTAGGAAAGGAACTTCTAACCCATACCTTTGGCCAGTGTCTCCTGTAAAAATAGGATTACAGCAGACTAGTGTATCCAGAGCTAAGGAAGACACCACCTCAGACAGCAGGAACCAAAATTCTAATTTGGGGCTTGACAATAATGATAGCTTTCATTTTATATGACCCTGTTCTGTAGACCACTCATTCTCACCCTCCAAACAAGATGGTTGTAATTATTGTAAGAGCTGGGAGAATGGTGCTTGGGAAAATCAATAATGTACCCAAAGTCATCTGGTTAGCAGCAATACAGAGGTTAAAAACTCGGCCTCTGTTGTCATTGCAGCAGAGGGTATCCTGTGTCCATCTGATGTCAGACCCTCTGGGAAGACACCAATAGATGTCAGACGTCCTGAGTACTTCAACGCCCTTTGGAATTAGTTACATGTACTCAATTGTCTTCCTACACATAATCAGGTTCACCCTCATTTCTATGAGCATGTGAAACAGCTTGGAAATTTGGGGTATGTGTGAGCTTAATAAGGAACCCATCATTTTTCCTTCAGGCATAGTCTTTTATTTAATGCCCCAAGTAATATGTGACATGGAGTTGTTTTTGGTCTTTGTCCTCCAGTGCAATAGTGGTCCAAGTGAATCTTAGGTCCCCTGGGTGGAGCTCTGATCTCTGAGGCATTCTCTATCTAGTGGGAGAACCCCTAGGATAGAACCCAGATGGTGTGCACCTGCAGGCTGGTACAAAGATCAGGCTAAGCAAGGCACCTTGAGAAACAGAAGGAATCACAGAGGTGGCACCTCAGCCAGTGACTGAATACCTACCGCACTTGAAATCTGAAAGAGTATGCCAGTGTGTTTCTAAAACCACGTGCTGTGTGTTCTGTTTCCCACCAAAGATGCACCGACACCAGGCAGTTCCTCACTGACAACTGTATAAATTCACTTGTAAAACTGTCAACCTCAGTAACTTATCCAGCCTCACTAGTCCATGCTTATGGGATATAAATTCTATTTAACTTATCTCTGGTAAATGTAACTGGGATAGAAAAAAATCAAGTATAAAACAGTATATATTGTCCTCCAAAACTAAGGATAGATAATTTTTGATACTGTACCAGTTTGAGGTGATCCATCCTTCCTGTTGCCCCTGCTTGCCGTGTGCCAAATAATTTGAAGGAGATGGCTTTTACCAGACTCTTTCAGATGCTAATGCATCTATGGAACTGCTTAAGAGGCTGGGACAGTTAAGTGTTTAGCCAAACAGCTTCACCACATATTTTTAAGAAAGACCAAAATCCACCTGCTCAGAGCTGGAGTGACTCACTGGAAAGTTACCAATAAAGAAGTCAGCCAGCTTTCCTGAGAAACAAGCCAGCACTCTGATCTCCTGTTCATTTATTTGCAGGCCTCATTAATATAACATCACTGCAACAAACAGCTAACGGGGGATGGTGTCAGGATGAATAATGGAGTTACTCTGCTGAGATAACAATTAGGTTTTGAATGTACTATCAGCTAAGACAGCACTAGCAAGGAGACACCCCAGGCAGGAGAGCTGGCACCGTTGAAACCATAGATTCCTACAGAGCTCCTCACCAGCTCTCACGATTGTGAAGAATGTGTACTCAGAGGCAGGCATGCACCAAACACACACACACACACACACACACACACACACACAAATGAATGCATGCACACATGCATGGGTGCACACAAACATGGAAAAGCACATGATCGTTTGCTGCCAAGGAATCAGTGTCTAGATGTGTTTGGGAACCATGGTAGAATGTACAGTCAGCAGCATCATCAAGAGCACAATATGCTACAGCAAAGGAGCAAGGATTATGAAGAAGGAAGAGCTGACTGTACACCAACACATATCCATCTGTCTGTTCCTAGAACCAGTCTCTGACACAGAGCATCTAATACACAGTTGGGAATACTTCTCCCCCCTCCCTACCCTGACCCAGAAGTTCTGACTTCAGTCTCTCCTTCCTCCTATAACCTCAGAAAAGGAGATTGACACCATAGAGACTATAGCAAGGGATGCCAGGTCACAAGGCAGGATGTGTACTTGGATCAAGTCCCTGCGCATCTGCCTAGGAGGTTTATAAAAAGTAAAGCCATTTTTTCTTCAGCCCTAAGCTAGCCTTGATTCTGCATGAATTTTTGGTTCTCAGATGGTGATAAGAAAAATAATAGCTACGTTCACTGAACGCAATACTGACTGATAGTTCTAATTAAGCCCGTTTTAAAGATGAAGGTTGTGAGCAGTGACATTTTTCTTGACGTTACATCAGTAGTTTAACCCTCAACTGCTTGACTTACTTGAGAGCCCCACCCCCTCTTTTGGGTCACCAACCAGCTCCCAAATCATGACACAGAGACTTATTAGTTATGAATACTTGACCTAGCTTAGACTCATTTCTGGCCAGCTCTTTTAACTTAAATTAACCTGTTTCTCATTATCTACCTTTTGTCTTGGAGCCTTTTACTTTTCATTTTTTTTATCTTACTTTCGTGGCTGTTTGTGGCTACTGGGTGGAGGCTCCCTGGCTTCTGGCTCCAGTTTTCTCCCTCGTTCTTCTCTCCTCCTTCCTCCTCATTCTTCCCCCAGTTTAGATTTCTCCTCCTAGTTATTCTCTCTGTCTGCCAGCCCTGCCTATCCTTTCTCTGCCTAGCTACTGGCTTTTCAGCTCTTTGTTTATTTTGTGTTTTGTTTTTTGTTTTTTCAAGACAGGGTTTCTCTGTAACTTTGGAGCCTGTCCTGGAACTAGCTCCTGTAAACCAGGCTGATCTCGAACTCACAGAGATCCACCTGCCTATGCCTCCCGAGTGTTGAGATTAAAGGCATGCACCACAACATCTGGCTCTGTTCAACTCTTTATTAGACCAGTCAGGTGCCTTAGGCAGGCAAGGTGAAACATATGTAACACATCTTCACATAATTAAACACACATCCTTATATATTGTTAAATAAACACAACATGAACAAATATAACACACCTTTACACAGTTAAAGTAATAGTCTACAGCATAAACAAATGTAACACATCTTTACATAGTTAAATAATATTCCACAGCAACCTACCCCATGTTTGACCTGGACATCATCCTTGTTATCTCTCTTAAGCTCACTTAAACGAATGCTATTCTTTATCTAGAGACAGAAGAGAGAAAGGAGCTGAATCCAAGCTCTTCCAGCCTCTGCTAAGATGGGAAGAAAGCCAGAAGCCCCACTCTCAGCATTATCTTGGGAGGCCAGGCTTATATGAGTAGAGAGGATGGGGCAGATCGAATCAGGAGTATGAACAGGGAGAAGGAAGATGGATGGTGGGAAACACAAAGCGGGAGAGAGCAGAAGGAAAAACAGTGAACACCAAAGCCAACAACGGGACTCCTGGTAAAACAGGGAGGCACAACCACAGCCAAGAGAAAGAGGCTGTTGCTGAGCAAAAGAGACTAAAGCAGATGCTCATAGCTGATGACTTGATCTCTGCAGGGTTGGGGACAGTTTGCTCAGACTTTGTCACTTGGATACTAAATACAATGTTGGACAGTTCCACTACATTCTGTCATCCCAGGTACAGCCTTGAGCTGGTTACTTAACCTCCCTGGAATGCTATTCCAAACTTGTGAAATGGTAACTTGTTCTGAGCCCTAAGTAGGATACAATATATAACGACCTAGGTACAATTTCTGTCTCATTCTGAGCACTTTGTAAGTAAAGAAACAACAAGCATCATTGTCAGAGAAATCTCCCATCCCCTGGAGATGATGGACAGTATGCCTTGTTTTTCCTTGTCTCTATAAGTCAGGAGACAGGCCTAAGGAAGACAGTGTTCTAGAATGCAATCAAGTTTTGGGACTCTCATCAAGCTCATCTGACTCGGAGGGAGGCCCAAACTTTGCGGGCCCCCCTCAAGGCCCTTCCCAGGCCTGCCTGAGTCTGTGTTGCACACAACCAGTCTAACCACTTTTCCCCAGCTGCCAAGCCCCTAGGACCTCCAACACCTCCCACTCTGCTTCCTCACGCAGCCCTTTAGATCCCTCAGCTGTAATTAATCAGCCACATCTGCTCTTCTTGCCCTTGAGCAACTTTGTGGCAGTTCCCTTGAAATGTTCAATTAGTGGCTGCAAGAATGAGGGCAGTTATAACATCACTGTGCTGCTTTCCAGGTCATGGCACCCACAAAGGAAAACAAACATGACAGAGTCCAGAAAGACTAGAAACTGAGCTAAAATGCTTCTAGGGTGCTCACCAGGGCTCCATTTGACTATACAGCTGTTTAAGGTAGGTCTGAGCGTGTAGAGAAGTGGATCACCAAGCCAAATGCTCCAAAAGCTTTGGAGGATCCAGAAAACAAACAAACAAACAAAACAAAAAAACAAACAGAAGTTTCTCATTAGTCATCAACTGTGAGCCCATGAGCTTTGCCCAAGACAGGCTAGTATCTTGGCATGAAGTGGCTTATCCATGCCCTTGCCGTGCACCTTGCAGTCTTCATTATCCTGGTTTAACACGTGCTATTCAATAGGTGTATGGCAAGGGCTTGGATAAGCTACTTCAAGTTTGAGAGTGTTGATTGCTACTAGACTGAACCCCAAAGCATTCCTCTTAGATCCTGTAAAACACAGGCTACCTTTCCCCTCCATAACTAGATACCAATCATCTTAAGACAAGGTAACAGGATAGATTAAAGCCTCGTTAAAATGCAAATATAGAGTAAATTTGGTGGCATCTGCCTGTGATACTAGTGCTCAGGAGTTTGAGGCGGGAGTATCTCCAACAGGTTCAAAGCCAGCCTGAATTACATCGATGAGAGCCTGACCAAAAGAAAACATACTCGCACACACAAACACACACACACACACACACACACACACACACAAAGTTCTTTAGGAAGGAGAGAACCCCGCAACAAAAGTTCTCTAAATAGGGCAAGAAACCTCAAGGAGAAAAACAACACAAGGCATAGGAAAGGTGCCCAAGGTTTACCTTCTGCTGGATACTGCCCACAAGTCTCATGCATGGTGTGTATGACAAGCAGAGAAATGATGTAATCACAGGCCCTCCTGACTGCACATTGATTACTTAAGCAGTCACTCAAACCTCAGCCTTGTATGGGTCATCCTGCCCCAGAGAATGACAGAAACACCAGGATCCAGAGGAAAGAATACACCTCCTATTCCCTGAGCAAAAGGTTCCAAAACTCTTCAGAGGAGTTGCAGACAGCATAACAGAGGCAAAGGCCAGGGAGCGTAATTTCTGTCTTCAGTCTCTGAAAGATATTTGATGAGGAGGTATCTGCTCAGTTCTCCATTCAATGAAAAACCAAATTAGAAATTGGATTAAATTAAAATAACAGGATTATAGGAAGGCGTTCTGAGTGGTTGCAGGAAAACACTAGAACACTCCCAAGCAACACTTCAGCACCCCCTTCTTTCAGTCATAGTTAAAGAACTCAATTTGTTCTAGAATTTGATACAGACCAGCATTTTTTATTAACGGGGATATTTGTTGATGGTTGGTCTGAGCTAGGCAGTATGCTAAATATTAGGTTGCTAAGAAAAGTCTCTGTCCCAAGATAGTTCATTTGTCATTGGTGAAATGGGCAGTGAAAATCCTGTCTGGCCATGGTCTTTGAGGTGGTCCCCCAAGGTCCTGTCCTCAGCACCACCACTTCCTGACTAAGCTTATCCTACCAGAAAGTTCCAAGGTTTTCTCCCACCTGGTCACTCAGCATCTGTCATGGACTCCTTGATTCACAAGTTCTCCTTCCAGATCAACAGGAAAATTTATACCATCTCTTAGCTTCTCCCTATATGTCTGCAAGTCCTGTGTGTAGGGAGGCACAGAGCTAGGGGATTATACCTTGTTATGTCCCGCTCTCTGAACTAACATGCCGGAGCCTTCCAAATATTAGCTAACTTAATCGTGGCGTCCTCCCTTTGAAGCCAGCAAGATTATCATTTTTCAGATGAGTATGTTCGAGGTCCTGTAGCTCAGACGTATCAGAGCTGCTTTCCAAAACTCAGGTCTGCCAGACACCGGAGGCTACCTGATCTCTTATTGCTGCAGATACTGCCTGGATACCAGAAGGTCTCACTTCCTTACCCCAGAGCAGTCATAAGTACACAGGTCATCTGAAACCGGAAGCCAAGATAGGCAAATATGTCCAACACCCCAGCCATGTCTGAGTTTATTCTGTGTCAGTGGAGGCTTCAGTATTATTCTACTGCCCTCTGACCACCCCCTCCACCTTCCCCTGAAGCTATACTGCTCCTTTTAGATCAGGAAGGCCTTTCCTGGGCTTTTTCAGGCAATAAGTGGACACTTAGGCAGTTTGCCTCTATAAATCCATACATAAATCTATCTACCAGTAGCACTGAGGCATAATGAAATGTCCTTGGCATCCTGAAATTCCATGCTACTTCTGAAAACAACCCTGAGGACAGAATCTCACTGGGGAGGAACCTGGGAACTTACCAGCTGCCTAGTTTGAAATGTTGTCCTGGAGGGGTATTAGTTTTTCTTTCTCTGAACACCAGATCTTTCTCACTAGGCTTCTTTCCTGCACCTTTCACGGTTGGTTCTGGGAAGGAATAATGATGTGCATGCCAGATTCTTGTGACTCAGGGCCCCATAGAGATATCATGGCCTTGTAAACCTGAAACGATTCATCTGAAAAGATTCTGATAGATGGGTTTCTTTTTTTTCCTATTTAAGTTGTGTCAATTGAACTATATATTTTTCTCTGCTCCCCTCTTTTCCTCCCCTCTCCCCTTCTACCTTCTACCTATGATCTCCACACTCCCAACTTACTCAGAAGATCTAGTTCCCATGTAAATTAGATCCATGTGTGTTTCTCTTAGGGTCCTCTTTGTTGGATTGATGGGTTTCTATGGGGTGCTTTCCTCTTTTGCCTTGTTCTAAGCACAGACTACCAACCTGGGCCTCTCTGACTTTTGAACTTAGGCAAAGCAAATGCATTGAAAGACATAGAGCATCCTTAAGGTTTTGTGTGTGTGTGTGTGTGTTTCTGCGCGTGCATGCGTGTGTGTGCCATGTGCATAAAGGAACCTACAGAGGCCATAAGAGGATGTCAGGTCCCCTGGAGCTCGAGTTAAGTTACAAGAAATTGTATGCCACCTACTGTGAGAAAAGGGAATCAAACTTTGGCCTCTGCAAGAGCAACAAGTGCTCTGATCAGCTGAGCCCTCTCTCCAGCCATGACACAGAGATTTTTTTAAAAGTACATTTAGTATAGGAACCACCAATCTCTGGTAGGACACAGAGGACATATGATAGAATGGAAGATACAGCTGAAGGAATGAGGGAGACCAGAATCTAGGGGACCTTTGCCTCAGTAAAGTGGCTAGAACCCTTGGCAGCTATGAGACTTCCAAGGAGAAACATGGAGACCCTTTTGGTCAGAGTGAGTGAGATAATGAAGCCTGCTCAAGTGAGAACTGAAAGGACCTTGACTTTATTAATTATACATGACAGATGAACGAAAAGTAACTATCAAAGACGCTTGCAAAATTTCTGGCCAGGAGCTTAGTGATGCCATTTACCTTGAAAAAAAAATCTGGGGGGCTGGAGAGATGGCTCAGAGGTTAAGAGCATTGCCTGCTCTTCCAAAGGTCCTGAGTTCAATTCCTGGAAACCACATAGTGGCTCACAACCATCTGTAATGAGGTCTGATGCCCTCTTCTGGCCTGCAGACATACACACAGACAGAATATTGTATACATAATAAATAAATAATTTTTTTAAAAAAAAAAAAGAAAATCTGGGAGGATAATTGGGCCTTGGTAGAAGGAAGAAAAATTAAGAGTTCATTTTTAGGCATTGTGAAACTTGAGGCACCTGGCGGACATGCAGGTGGAAGTGGAGATGTCCTGTAGCAGTTAGACATATGGCATGAAGCTCAGGAGACAGGTGTGAGCTGTCAACAGAGATTTGGAAGTCCTCAGTAGTGGGGACCTCGGTAACCCTTCTGCAAGTCAGCTGATCACAGATACTCATCAATATTTTGGAAATCCAAACTTTTCCAAGTAATTTTTGTTTTAATCAAAACTGTAATCTATGCATTTCTTTAAGCTCAAGACTGGGTACTGCTTAGCTGCTCTTTATTGTGACTTATTGGGCCACCTATTCCAAGTGATGACAATATAATAGGCAGTCCATTAAAAAAAAAAAAAGAGAGACTCCCAAAGACCCAGTTTCCTTGACATTTCCCAAGCCTGGGGATCTGGTCTGATAATCAGGGAAGGTTCCAATTTGTACACCAGCCGCAAATAACTGCACTCACACATATCTTTGACATATACCTTCATGCCAAGATTATAACACTTGCTTATAATTTACCCAGACGTCTTCTCTATGCTGATTTACGCTTCTGAGCACCTCTGTGCTAACAGACTGACCCCACAGCCCAGTGCCTGTACCTGTGTCTGACTAACCCTCCCTGCTGGAAGAGGCTGCTGTCACGACTGAACAGCAGGGGAGCTGCACTATGAAACCTTCCCGAGGCAGAGTATGCATATGCTACCTGCAAGACAAGAGTATTTTTAGGCTTTCCAGAGAGATTTCATTTCACAAGGTTTTTTTTCCCCCCGAAAGGTTGTAATTAACTGCAGTGAGCAAAAGAGTGTATTTAAAAAAATAAAAAATAAAAGTAGGAGGAAAGGAACCAAGGAAAGGAAACCACCAGCACGGTTCTGTCCAAACCTTTAAATAGATGGATTCCTGCCATGCAGGTGCTGGGGTTGGGGTGGAGGTGGGTGGACACCGGGAAACCCAATCCAAATGGGTCCAACAGAACCAGGAGCTTAAAGCGTGTGTTCTCCTATTGATGCTCTACTGCAAAGGCAGAAGCAGCTCCTTCCCCCACCTCTCATGACAAGGGTCTGTCTCCCAAGGCAGGATCCTTGGCCTCTGAACAACTGTGCCAGGGCCAAGCAGAATATGCAGAGCACACTGTTCTTGGACATTTTTGTTTCCAAGGATGGAAGAACCACAGAGGCTCCTACTCCTGCAAGCCTTTTCTCCTTCATGCTGTCCTTCCTTCTTTTACCTCCCCCAACACATGGATAGGCCCGTGAGTTTCCTTGGTGATTTCTCCCATGATCTATTCCATGTGCTTAGTTTTATTTATAAGGTGGAATATTTTATTCCAAAAGAAGGGATTCAGAGTCACAGACAAGATGACAGTGAGCGAAACCAGTCCCCAGAACAGTGTTCTCGGGGCCTTGCAGGCAAGATTCAGGAAGCGGTACCATTGAAGGCCCATAGAAATGGAAGGGAAGTCAGGAGACTCAATCAGTTCTAGCTTGGCACCTTACAACACTAAGGCAAAGTCTGATCAGCATGCCACCAGGGATGAGGTAGGGAGAGCTATCCCCACCCATCTCTTACTTGCTGGCTAGGCCATGGGGTCCATTCTGAAAGGGTGACAAGACTCAGGGTATCTCCATCACCAGAGGAGGATTGCCCTTTCCTCCTAGACTCACCCTGTAACTGGAGGTTTCTCTCCTGCACACTAGTTCCTGAATAACCACACTGAAGCTTAATATTAATCACAACTGTTTGGTCTGTTAGCTCAGGCTTATTAATAACTAGCTCTTACAAGTTAAATTAACCCATTTCTATTATTCTATATTTTACCATGTGGCTGTTGTGTTACCTCATGTCTTGCTTCTCCAGTGGTTGCTGGCATCTCCCTGACTTCACCCTTTTATTCCCTGTCTCTCTGCTTGGATTGTCTAGCTATATTCTGCCTGACTATGGGCCAAATCAGCTTTTTTTTTTCCTTCAAGACAGGATTTCTCTGTGTAACAGCCCTAGCTGTTCTGGAATTCACTATATAAACCAGGCTGGCCTCGAACTCACAAAGATCTACCTGTCTCTCTCTCTGTCTCTCTCCCGAGTGCTGGGATTAAAGGTGTATGCAACCACTGCCAGGCCAAATCAGCTTCTTTATTAATGGTAATAAGACATGTTCACAGCATACAGAAGGGCATCCCACATCATCACCCATAGTGACTGCTGTTCCAGTTCTAACAGAAGTCAATCATGCTGGATGATTTTATGTCAACTGGTATAAGCTAAAGTCATCTGAATAGAGAGAGCCTCAATTGAGAAAATACCCCCGTAAATTGAGAAAATACTACCTTGTGTTGTAGGCAAGCCTATAAGGCATTTTCTTAATTAGTGTTTGATAGGGGAGGGTCCGGTCCATTATGGCTGGTGGTTCCTGAGAAAATACGCTAAGCAAGCCATGAGAAACAAGCCAATAAGCAGCTCCGCTCCGTGGCCTCTGCATCAGCTCCTGCCTCCAGGTTGCTGCCCTGCTTGAGTTCCTACCTTCACTGTTTTGTGATGATGTACAACTGTGATCAAAATAAACCCTTTCCTCCCCAACTTGCTCTTGGTCATGGGGTTTCATCACAGCAATAAAAATCCTAGCTAAGACAACCAGCATGTACAGTCTTAAGGAGGAACTTTTTCAATGTCCAAGAACACAAAGGCAGTGTGTTTCTGCCCAGGGGCACCATCCCGGGGTCGTAGTGGACTCTTGGTCTCAATCAAGTCTTGCCTTTCTTATAATGCAGTGGAAACAGTCACCTTTTTATTGCTGTGTATGAGTTGCCCAAGGTTTTGGATCCATCTAACATCTCTAGCACTCATTCTTCTCTCTATAAAATGACAATCTTAGAATAAGATACTCTGAGACACTCCCACCTCTACCCCAAGGTTGGCAATTATGAATTCCTTTGTCCCTTGGAACTGAGTTCACTCAGGATCATGATTAGCCAATCACTTCCCACTTCAGGTAACTGCAGACTTCAAAGCATGAACATATTCAACGGGATTTACTAGATTCCAGAGAAGTGTATACTTTGGTATTCTGATTCTGCCACTCCTCTCTTTTTGGGTTAAAGCAAAATGAGATAAATTGTCATTTGGCAACTGAAATTAAGGAATGAATAAATAAATAAATGATCCTTGCTAGCAGGAAGCCAGCAAAGGTTTGTAAAATCTAAAGTCACTTTTTGGCTTTAACATTTATTGTGAGAAACTATGGTAAGCATTCTGAATCTGTGATGTTCTCCTCAGCCATCCAGTCCACACCTGCTCCAAGTGCCCACTGCTTTCCCTGTATCTGTCTGACCACTGCAGACCCCAGACTAGAACTATTTATTAGTCTTTGTTATCATTTCCTTCCTGGCTATAAGTTCACTGAGGACAAATCTTCACTGTGCTCACCATTGTATCCTTCAGGATCTAACACAGAAGTAGCAATAATGACAGTGTCATAGTTGCAAAGCCTCCTAGTGCACACAAAACTTCAAGAACTAATGCTGTTTGAGTTTTCCATGCTCACTAAAGCTTGGTAAACGTGTTAATATTCTCTTCACAGAAAAAGAGCTGGAGTTCGTAGAGATTATGTAACTTGATCAGCTAGTGAAATAGAGATCCATGGACATAAATCAGGGATGTTCTTATGAGAGTTCAGAACTTTCTGTTGTTGTTGTTTTAACGAATGGACGACTGGGTGCATGGGTGGGTAGATGGGTAGATGGGTGAATGATCCAAGGAAGTAGTGCAAAGCAGAAGTTATCAGTATTCTGCACAAGCTGAAAAGAAGACACTCATATTCTAGGAGTCTCATCATAGTTCCTAAGCATCCTATTCTTGGGGAGGGAAAGGAACCTTGTTCTATTCCTGTGGATGATTTAATCAGTGGCTAACCCCTCCTCCCTCCTACAGATATTGACAGTATCAGGACCACCTGAAGGAGGGACTCGTGTGACCATCCATGGAGTGAATCTGGGCTTGGACTTCTCTGAGATCGCTCATCATGTGCAGGTGGCTGGAGTGCCCTGCACACCTCTTCCAGGGGAATACATCATCGCTGAGCAGTGAGTCCATCTTACTGGTTTCATCTGTGTGAACTTCAGAGTGGAGAGTCTTTGTACTTCCTTCTCTGGGGCTTCCCCAAGCAACTTTCACATTACTTCCTCCTGTAGAAAATGCCCCAAGAGATCTTTCCAGCATGGTTCTGCTCTCAGAGGGCCTTGTTCTAGTTGGTTCCCTGTACCTAGTCTTTTCAGGCATCAAGGTGCCAGGTGCCCATGCTGCTCCTCATTTAGTCTTTGCCTGCCTGCTGGCATGAATGTTGAAAGTCCCTCTGGGACCCCTTGGCCCCTCCTGCTGGCCTAACCCTGTTGAAATGCATCCTACAGGGTAGGCTGTGGGCAACAATTTGTTTCTTGCATGGGGCTCTGACAGCAGCTTAATCTGAACAGGGCCTCCACTGGAGCACATTCATTTATTTCACTAAGGGAAATGTCAGCTGGAAATTAGAAAACAGGCATGTAGTGGCGGGCAGGCGGGCGAGCTCAGGAGTGACATATGTTCCGATGTGGGGTGCTCCCTAGACACTGGATACTGTAGTCTGTGAGTTGGTGGGCAGGAAGTAGCCAGAATCTGGGGGTGAGAAGAAGGAATAACAAGGGAAGGGAGCTACTAGGTCCTTCTTCATGGTTTGTCATGTGACATTAGGTCAAGGTCTCCTTCTTCCACTGAGTCTGTGTGTTTCAGGAGCTAATGAGAGCTTGACTTGAACTCAGGCTTTTCTCTCTTACCCTGTTCCTCTGTAGCCTCAGGCTTCTCTGAGAGTCATTTCTCAATGGCAGCCATAAAAATGACATTACTTTAATTTCCATCAGGACACTTTCCCATTCACTATCTCTCCCTCTCTTTTTTAATTATTCTAACCTCTGGCAACTAAATTACTGTAAAAGTTGGCAAGAAACATGAAATGATTTTTCTCCAGTCACTTGGGAAGTAAACGCTATGGGAGAATCCAACCCTAAATCTCCTAACTCCTAGTTCAGGCCAGTTTCCCTGGCACAGCAACCATGAGCCATATCTCCTGGGCAAGAGAGGCCTGGATGTTCCATGACTCATCTGTCACCCATGGCTCTGAACCTCACAGGGCCTTGACTAGAACCTAGCATAACAAAGAGAAGAGTCAGGGGCAGTAGGGGTAAATTCCCAGACTCTTGGGGCTGTGTAAGAGCTCCACAGGTGAGGAGGAAATAAAGCTGGCCTAACCCCTGATTTGTAGTATGAGGGAGCAGGCTGTGTCCCGCCCAGCTCCCAGTGCAGGCAGGCTTTGTTCCTGGTGCCCGGCTCCCAGCCGCATGGCCGCACAGCTAGCTTATACCCAAAATAATTACACACAAACTGGATTCATTTAACACACTCCCTGGCCCATTAGTTTTAACCTCTTATACATATTAGTTTAACCCATATCTAGTAATCTGTGTATCACCATGTGGTCATGGCTTACCTGGAAGATTCTAACCTACGTCCATCTTGGGCTTGAGAAACATGGTGTCTGCCACACTCTGTCCACCTAAGGGCTACCCTATCAAAAAGCCAAGGCAGTTTCTTTATTCAACCAATGAAAGCACAGAAATACAGAAGGACCCTCCTACACTGATTCCCTAGGTCCTGTTCTTCACTGACAACCTTACCTCATAAGGAATGAACTTTGAGGGAGTGGTGACTAAGCTTATAGAAAAGCCATCAGGAAGGCATAAGTATGTCTGTGGAACCACATTAGAAGGTAAACACTTTGAGAACCAGGACTATCTGCAGGAAGCCTCATGGTCACATGGTCTAGAGTTCTGTGGCCCTGCCAAACTGCACCAGGCACTTGGCCACACGGACCCCAAATCCACCTAGACCTCAACATACTGCCATGGTCTCACTTGGGGGTCTTCTTGTTGGAAGACTCAGACTTTAGAGTGAAGAGTGTAAACTGTGAGGCAGCTGGACCCAAAACTTTCCCAAGATTTGAATTAAACCGTTTTGACATTGGCTCCTCTTCTAGCCTGCCCTGAGACTTCAGCAAGCCATTTAGTCTTTAGCCTTCATCTAATGGACTGCCAGAAATTTTAGTTCTGTTTATGAAATCAAGTATAATTCTTGACCTAGGACTGTAGGGGAAAAGTACCTAGATGAACTGGAAGTGTGGTTGTGAAAAGACCTTGGGGACTCAGCCATTCCAGGCATGTTGAGGTCAATGGTGGCCCTTGAAAGCTGCCCCTTTTCCTTGTTTCAGCCACAGAATAGGCAGGAAGCAGTGAACAACACCCAACCACCCCAAGCCTCACTGGTCACAGCCTGGTTTCTAGCTGTGCCAGGCTCATTACCACTCCTAAGGTTCCAGAGTTCATTAACATTATTAAGCCTCCATCCTAGGCAGTGAGCAGCAGGTGCAGTCATTACAGATGTCTGCAAGAGATGAATTTGGCTAACTGGGCTCAGTACAGAATCCTGGGCACAAGCCGGATTAGCGGGTGCGGTAATGATTCACCATATGCTTGTGTCTGCTATCTATCATTCCACAATTAGGTTAATATTGGTTTAAAGGCCCTGATTATTCCTGCAATCAACGCCCTACATGTCTGTGGAGGGCAAGATGATTTAGCCACAGGACATTTTCTGGGCAGTGGAAGGCAGGTTCAAGTTTCAACTCAGCATCTCCAGAGACAAGGGCTTGTTCTCTCATCTGACCTGCATCTGATCTGCTCTATTTGTGAACTCAGACACATCTGAATGGGTACTGGATCTCTGTGCTTCCCATTCAGGAAATGAGCCACCATGTCTATGGGAGATGGTGTGGTATAGGGATAATAAGAAAACTGAGCTGGTGCCAGGAACCGGGGTAGGGGAGAAGCTATATTTCAGTTGCTGATGAACTGAATAGCACTGGGCAAGTCAGTTTGCTCCCTGATCCTCAAATGGTCCATCTGTAAAACAGGAACAGCTGATGTGTACAATCCCCCCAAGTGGTCCTCAGGAGGCAAGAGCAATCTGACCCATAGAATCTGCAACACCCACCCCCCAACTAGGAAACTTATCGGTGGCACTAATATGATTCCAGAAGACCTCTGTCAACTAATAGTCAAATCTTCAAATGGAAACTGGACAGTTGTCCGACCCAACTTACTTTATAAGGGTAAAATTTTATCATTGCAAGTCTTGCTTCCTAATAATGCATAGGGAGCCTAAGAGCAACCAGGAACACAGAGGACATGTAAATTGGGTAGCCTCCCAGAAATTAAACTGGAATATTAATATATAATTTATAATAATATTAAAATATAATTTATAAATAATATAAATGAGGCCTGGGGAGACAGCAGTGTATAACCTACTGCCTGTAGTGGTCCACAGCCAAAAAGAAGAGACATCAAGTGACTAACTCTCAGAGCCTTAGGGAATGAGTGGGGTTGTCTCCTATATTTGCCAAAATCTTCCATCACTACCACAGTGCCTGTGATGCCCCTCCCTTAAAGTATCCAAAGCATTCTATTTAATCCAGCATCTGAGACAAGTGTGATGACACATGTTTGTAGATCCAGCTACTCGGGAAGCTGAAGCAG
>JAQHUG010000006.1:19692537-19768525 GCA_028555095.1 Dicrostonyx torquatus
GGATTCATGGCGGGCTCTCTCACTTCCTTTCTTCCCAGAACTTCCGTTCTGTCTACTCCGCCCACCTAAGGGCTGACCTATCTTACAAGCCAGGCAGAGTCTTTATTTAACCAATCAAAGCACAGAAATACATAAGAACCCTCCTACTCCATACATACATACATACAGATAGATTAGATACATACATGCATGCATAGACAGACAGACAGACAGATAGATAGATAGGCCAGTGTCCAAAATATGGAGTGATCAAAGGCACAAACTTCAGATTGAGGCTCACCTGTCTTTCAGTCAGGACTCCTCCACTTGCTAGAATGTGACCCTAAACAAGTCATGTAGCATCCCTGATTCTTGTTTGCCTTTAAGTCTGAAATAATAAGACCCTTCCTGGAGCACAGGATTGATGTGTCATGGGGTTCCATCTTCTGGGCTGCCTCTACTCTCAGCAGCTTTAGCTCTTGTCATTAAGTTATATATGCTACTGTGGCATAATCCTTATTTTTCTCTATAGCCCTTTCACTTCTGCAACACCCTTGCTTCTTCTGTAGCTCATCTCCCTGAGCTAAGACAGGTCTCCTATGAACACATCCTCTACACCTTGCCTTATTGGGCTCACAAATGAAAGGAAAAGAGGGAGACAGTTCCATTCCATTCACAATGTTTCTTGATTTCCTGAAAACTCCAGTCTGACTTCTCAGACATGGCCATGCAGACCCTTGTTCATAGCCTGCGACTGACCTCAACTCCCTCCCTAGTCACACTGCAGGTGAGACAGAGCTCAGCTGCTACATGGGGACACCATGTCTCAGGCCCATTCAAGCATGGCATTCAAAGCCAGCTGAAGGTACTCAGTTCAGACACTAGGGTTGCCCCAATCTCTATCACTCTTCTCCCAGTGATAGAGAATCCACGCATAAAGCTTAGCTTTTAGAACATGAATCCCAAGGAAGAAAATGTTCAGAACCTAGAAAGACATTCCCAGCCCATTCCTAAGCCCTCCATGAACTGTTGAATGGGGCAGGCTCCACCTTCTTTCTTTTTCTTTTTCTTTTTTTTTTTCGAGACAGGGTTTCTCTGTAGCTTTGGAGCCTGTCCTGGAACTAGCTCTTGTAGACCAGGCTGGTCTCAAACTCACAGAGATCCTCCTGCCTCTGCCTCCCTACACCTTCTTTCTGAAACAGGCCAAGAGTAGTTCAGTCTTTTCAGTAACTTTCACATGTCCTCCAAACTCCTTTTTCCACAATAATTTTCTTCCTGTGATGGATCTCTCCCACAGAGTGTACACGGGCCATGAATGAGGAAAGAGCCAGCCCTTAATCAGAAGAAATGGAAAGCTTTATCTGCTTCCCAGTCCCCACATTCACTGTGCTCCAGAATTAGCTGACTCTTCAGAGTTCTTGCAGGGGCCCAAGAGTGACTGTAGAATGTCAGGGACCCCAAAACAAAAGGAAGGTCCAACACCAAAAAACAGCATTTGAGTAGCAACGTGAAAATTAACAAACACAGCACCTTCGATTAAGCTTCTCAGATGCTTCCCAATGAGGTTTAGAGGACAACGTGCTAAACGCTAACTGATTGTTACTGTCATACTTATGTGGGTTCATAATGAATTTACTTATTCATAGATAAAGTAAAGGGAGAACATTCTTCCATGAAGTGCTTTCTTGTTACATGCTAAATGTAGTAAGATGTTTATTGTATGCTAAGTAAATATTTACCAGGAGTCAAAGTACTTATTGAGGATTAACTGTTATGGAGGAGATGGAGACCAATGGAGTAGGGTGTGTGTGTGTGTGTGTGTGTGTGTGTGTGTGTGTGTGTGTGTGTGTGAGTGATATCCGTTTCGTGCAAGTTTTATTACATTGAAGTGAAGTCAATGTTTAGTTACCTTCTTTCCTAGAGAAACTATTCAGATAAGCATTGCTCTGTTAAACACAGGTCTTCCCACTGTGCCAGGATAATACAGGAGATTAATGAGGAGGGAATTTGCTTTCCTGACTCCCCACTAAGCAAGCTTAGCATAGACACTGCTCTTGCAATCTGAAATGGTGTCAGGAGGCAAGAAAAGGCTTTCTTTCCTCCTTTCCTGGCCCCCTATTTGCTGAGACTAGTAGGACCCTCTTCTATGTACCCCAGACCCAGTATTCCAAGCAAGGACCCCCCCCCCCAAAGACTAATTTTCTTTATCCTACCCATCCCCTGCAACCCACCCTTTCTGTAGGGCATTGCAATTTAAGGGGCCAGTGTTTAAATGTTCTGTAACTTATCTCAGGAGCCAGGGAAATCACCAGGGGGTATTGATCTGACCTGCAGAGAAAGCACAGAGCATCTTCCTCCAGCCCACCTGCCAGTGTGAGATGTGACTTCTAACCAAGGCCATGTCACCCACTAAGTATGTTCAGCCTTGATTAAGTGTCACTTAATCAAGTGAACTCAGCTACCACCACCATTTTACCCACTTTCATGGGCCTGCACTTCTGCCTTTGTGCTGGGAGATGCTGTTTGGCTGCTCAAATTATCTCACCAGATTATCTAGCCCCATTGAAAACTCACTGCAGGAAAGAGACTACAGCCTAATCAGCCAGTGTGACCAATAATCACTCACTTGTGCTCTTAGGGAGAGCTGCTATGTTGTTGGCTTGCTACATAGCAGAAAATACCAACTAAATAGAAAACTCTATCCTTAGTGAGATATCTCAAACCCAAAAAGAGGAGTACGGTATGTACTCCCTCATTAGTGGACCCTAGACATAAACAAAGGACATTAAGCTTATAGCTCACAAGCCTAGAGAAGCCAAATAGCAAGGTGAACCCAAGAAAAACATATATAGATTCTCCTGGAAAGTGGAAGCAAACAAGATTGCCAAGCAAAAATTGGAAGCACGGGATGGGGGAGGGGGGTCAAGCTATGGGTGGGGGTGGGAGTGGGCAAAAGGGAGGGGGAGGGAGAAGGGAAGAACTGGGGAGAGCTTGGGATAGTGGAAGGGTGGAGATGAAGGAAGGGTGTATATTGGAGAAGGGAATAAGATATTTACATTAAGGGAGTCATTTTAGGATTTGCAAGAGACTTGTCTCTAGAGGGGATCCCAGGTGTCCATAGGGATATCCCCACCTAGGTACTTAGGCAGCAGAGGAGAGGGTGCCTGAACTGGTCTTGTAACATAAGTACTGCCCCTCCATGACTTATTCCACCAATCCTAGAAATAATCCATAGTGAGACCCTGCACTAGATGCTCATGGGAATGGTATAGAATTAAGCTACATGGTATGTCAGAAGCACCCACAGCTTTTTATATATAATCACATCTAACCTGTCACTGTGCAGATGAGATGAAGCCCAGGCAGCCAGGACTATACCAATGGTCACATGGGTACTAAACTGAACCATGGTCTAGCACTGTAGCAACACAATGACACTGCTTTGAAAGGGTCACTCACTGACTGCTGAGCAAATGAGCAGCCTTGTCAAGCCTCTCACTGGAAGATGTGCTGTCTTCTCAGGATCGTCTGTGAGATGGGCCATGCCCCTATGGGCGCCACATCTGGGCCCGTACGCCTGTGCATTGGGGAGTGCAACGAAGAGTTCATGACAAATTCCCACCAGCAATACACTTTCGTGGTAAGTACCGGGACCAAGGCTGACCACATAGCCAGCAAGGACACACATTTGCTCCAGACTTCTAGAAAAATCTCATATGCCCCTCCCAGCCAGGCAGACCTTGGCAACCAATAAAAGGGAATTTTTGGCCTTCCTGCTTAGAAGCCTGTCTTTCTGGAGTTCAATAGTCACATGTGACTTTAAGCAAACCAATGAAAAACCAGAGACTTTGGAGTCCCAGAGTCCCAGAGAACCACAATTCAGAGTTCTAAATGGGCTTTCTTAGAAAAAGGATTCTAGAAGGAAGACTGGGTTCCCTTTTGTTCCTCCAGTGTGGCATTGCTGTCTAATTTCAGCCTAATGAGGATTCACTAATTAACTAATTTATATTTATTCATATGATTTGATTTTTGATGAGATATTTTAAGGGAAGAGTTAGAAGAGTCACTGTAATCTGGCAGAGACATACCTCTGTGCTCAAGACCAGGAGAGGGAACATATAAGTTCTATGTGTCAGTATGGTTACACATACATATACACCTCGACCACAGACATTTATTTCATCATGCTCAAACAATAGGCAGTTATGGTACCAAGACTTTCTGTGAGGCTGGCACTAAATTCATGCCAAATCAATAAATTGCTTCTGAGGCCCTGGAGTCTACCTAGGTTCAATTCATCCTGAATCAATACATTGCGTTGGGACCCTTAAGTTCCTTTTCTAAAACTTACCAACCTCTCCACATTGAGTACTTCATTAAAAAGTATTAAGGATAGCAAATGGGGTCAAATCAGCCTTGCTAAGAGTGATGAAAAATCATTAATCCACAAAATTCTCTTCCCCTAAAAGTGTTTTACTACTTTGTCTAGAGCTTCTAGGCCCATGTTCTATTTTGGCATTACTACCTTTTCCCTTGTATTTTTCTCTCTCCAGTTGGCCTGTCTGCAACCACTGTACCTCGTTTCCTTTCCAGGGGATGGGCGGGGAGCAAAGAGAAAAAATAAGATAGGGAGAGAGTTGTAAATATCAGAACTGGGAAGGGCCCTAGAGCCCATCTAACCTTCCTCAATGGACAAGGGAGCAAACTGAAATCCAGAATAATCCCATGACCCACCTCAGGGCTGTGGATAGTAAGGAGCTGGTACAGATTAGAATCCACTCACTAAGTTAAATTTACTTCCCAAGCTAAGTGTGGCGCTATATGCCTTTGATCCCACCACTCAGGAGGTGAACACAGGAGGGTCTGGGCTAAATCAAGAGACTATCTATAACAAGATAACAAAAACATAAACAAAAAAAACATTTTCCATACCACTGCCCACTAGGCAGAAGCAATTCTTTCTAGTTGAGGTCAACTCCTTGGTGTGTAATAGGCTAGAATTTTTTTTTAAAAATGTAGCTTAATGTACAACTTTTTTTTAAAAAATGTACTTGACTATTTTATGTGCATTGGTGTGAAGGTATCAAATCTTCTGGAACTGGAATTACAAGCAGTTGTGAGCTGCCGTGTAGTTGCTGAGAATTGAACCCAGGTCCTCTGGAAGAGCAGACAGTGCCCTTAGCCATCAAGCTATCTCTCCACCCCGTTAATGTACAGCTTAGTTAGTGTGCTAGCAAATGATATTCTCACCCACCAGTAAGGGTCAGAATGGCCATGTTTAACATTTACTGATGGAACCAGGAGTCCTCAGTGTTTAGGGCAAGACAAGAGGACATACATATGGACCATTCGTAGAGGCTCCAGTTTATCAGCTGCCAAACTTAAGCAAGAACATTTTACTCAGTCCTATTGATTTTGTGCCAAAGAAATCAGGACAGGCTCTATATTAAGCAGCATTTTTAAATTGTTTTCAATTTTCAAACTAATTGATAAATTAGTCAGTGTCATGTCAGCTTCCCTTCAGTGTTGTGAGTACAAGACTCCCCAGGGAGTTAATTAACCCCAATGTATGGCATCCCTTCACCTTCCCTGGACAGACCTCCAGACAAAGCAGTGATGTTTGGAACTACAAAGGGCAGGAAAAGTATCTTAGCTCCCAGCATGATGATCTATGTAAGTGGACCTAAGCTGTGAATGTTTCTCTTCTTTTCAAAGAACCCTTCTGTGCTGTCACTCAGCCCCATCCGGGGACCAGAGTCAGGAGGTACCAAGGTGACCATCACAGGCCATTACCTTGGTGCTGGGAGCAGCGTGGCAGTGTACCTGGGCAATCAGACCTGCGAATTCGATGGGTAAGTTAAACTTGAAGGATGATGTGTTGTTGCTGCTTTGGCATGCCTGTTGCCTCCTTGTCATTGGTCCTTTCCTTGGCCCAAACAATGGCTCCTACCAGCCATTGTTAGAAATGTATGCCACTTATCAGTTTATGTCCCAAGGATGAGAGGAGTTGGTAACATCTATAGGGAACTGGAAGGAAGGGCTATCAGAAGAGATGAGGAAAGATCCCAGTGGTTTCCCAGGCTGAGTTTCACTGTAGGGACTTGGGACTCGTGGAGGTCACATGGTCTCAGCAATTTAAGCACAAATTTTCCTCAGGATGATCTCCTGAGCATTAAAACAAACAAACAAACAAAATCTAATATTGTCAGCCCATGAATCCATGAACCATAAAGATGCAGACTCCAGGAGAATTCTGAAGGAATCTATGGGTGAGGCCCCAGTTTGCCCAATGCTGACCACCTGAGAGTTTTTCACTATCAACTCTGCAAGAGAAAACCCCACGTGTTTATCACAATAGAGGGCCGGTATTTTGTGACTATGTATTGACAACCTGACTAGAGTCTAGATTCTAGAAAAATCCAGAGAAAGGAGTTCTCCAAAATCCTGTAGAGCCTTGTTTCTGCCCATGTTCTTTAAGTATCCCTTCTACTGTGCTCTCTTTCTAATCCAGCTAAGGTAAAAGGAAGGTACTGATAGATACTAGTGAAGGGTATTTCTGTAGCACAGAAAATAAGAAAACAGCATACTGTGTCATGGGCCACACATGGGATAAGGAACATGCCTTTCAAGATAGCTCATGCCCATCTCCTTTTTCTTAACCCTTCTCTGTTTCCCCATCAGGAGGTCAATGAATGAGATTTTCTGTGTTTCACCCCCATCCTCCAATGGACTGGGACCAGTCCCTGTCTCCGTGAGTGTTGACAGAGCCCGGATAGATAGCAGTCTGCAGTTTGAATACATAGATGACCCTCGGGTCCAACGCATTGAGCCAGAGTGGAGCATCACTAGGTGCGTGAGATTGGAGAGGTACATCTGGAGGGATATGAGGTTGGCGAGACACATCCTCTGAAAGTCAGTGAGGTTGGTGGAGTGTATCTGGAGGGAGGTGAGGTTAACAGGACTCGCACAGAGGGAGAAGAGGTTGCAAAGGCCTTACAGCCCAAGCGTGGCTCACATCAGGTATCCCAATGGTTGAAGCTCACTGTTTAAGGGGGTTTTTACTTAACCTAGCTTCTGCTTGTTCCCAGTGGTCACACACCGCTAACTGTCACAGGCTTCAACTTGGATGTCATTCAGGAGCCAAAGATCCGAGTCAAGTTTAATGGCAAAGAATCTGTCAATGTGAGTAACCATTGGTCTTCCATTCCCTGGCCTCAGGAACCATGACTCTCTGCCCACATGGTACAAGGCCAGGAGCTAGGGATAAGGCATATGGATATACCTGATCACTAGATAGGGAACTTGACTGAAGACCTGACTTGTAGTCATAGTTCACACAACTGAGCCTCCAAGAAACTAATGGGATAGCAGTATAATTTCAAAAGATGGTATAACAGGGGTCTAAAAGGGTTGGCTGCTGAGTTTGACAGAGCACGAAAGGGTAATGCTCACTTCAGTGAAAACGTTCACTTAAAGGCTAAGTAAGAAGCAGTATAGGAGATGGAAAGAATTTCTTCCTCCACATTTAGGAATTTCTGTACTGGAAGCAAGACTCTGCCATTTAAGAGCTATGTGGCTCTGATCAAGTCCTTTAACTTCTGGGATCCTGTGCTCCTCACAGGCTGAAAGCCTTGCTTTCCAGTTTCAGAACAGGCCAGCCATAGAGTTAATGTTTTTACTTAATGTCAGCTACTGCAGACAGAGAATTCTGACCTGCTGGCAAGATGATCACAGCTTCTGCACTCCTCTGCATAGCTGCATAATGCATTCGTTTTAGCTATGGATTTCTGTGATTCTCAAAAAAGTTCTCCTATTCTGAGAAGAACAGAATGTCAGATAAGTTATTGAAAAGTTTCCAGTTCGTTCTTGCATCACAGTCTTGCTCTTTTCAGCCATCATTTTGTGAACATTATTGTATTCATAATTATAGTACAGAACATGCTGTGATGACCATTATTATTACTATGAATTACTGCCATTACTCTCTGACCTTTGAGATATTGGTGCAGCTGAGATGGACATGCAAAATGTAAAATGATGTCTCTCCTCATCCCTGACACATGTCCAGCCCGCTAAATTTTCTTTGGAAAACAGAGGTGCACAAAATAACAGAATGCTAGGCTGGACCAAGAAATGTCTTGAAGATCATCAGGTTCCCACACCTTCCTTGCATAGCAGAAAGACTTAGGCCAGATGGGTAGTTGACTTGCCCCAGTCACAAGGTGATTTGAGGCAGGTTCATGCTAGATTCCAGACTCTTCACAACTTGACCATGTGAGATGTTCATGGGACTGACTTCCCATCATGGTACAGACGCTCAGCACTTTCGGCTAGGTAGACACATGCTCCCTACCTCCAAGTACAGAATCTTCATGAAAAGAGCCTGGACCCTGTCTACCTACTGACAGCTAAATCATCTCTGAGCTCCCAATCACTGCTGTTCTGTCAAGTTTCTGGGGCCCAGGGTGTTAGGAATAGGAGCCTTGAACTCACACCTAAGGTAGCTAAACCCTCTGTTCTCAAAAAGTTAAATATGGTTTTTAAAATACAGATTTTCTTATCATTCCAACATGACCAAACAGAATGCAACTCACAGATCAATTCTTAAGAGAAGGGAGCCCATGCCAAGGCAGAAACTGGTTCCTTCATGCAGAGACAGAAGAAAAAGCCTGCTTCTAGTTGCCCCAGGGCCAGAGGATTGATTTGTGTATGTCTGATTACCTCTGAGACATGAGAGGCTGTTTCTGGCTGCTTGGTACAACCAGAAACAGCCTTTTGGGATGTTTAAGGCGTGTGGTCGTATGACATGAGGTGGTTTGGGAGAAGGTTGGCTCTCTCATTTCTCTACATACAAGGAATGCTGGCTGGTAGCAAGACTTTGGTTGTCTCAAGGAATTGGACAAGCTAGGGAAGAGTCCCTCTCCAGTTAGCAGGATCGATATAATAAGGCACAAATATACATAAAATGAAATGTAAATATAGTGTAGAGAGAATGCTATGATGTTGGCAGGAGGCAGACAAGGGACTCCCAAAAGTTGCAGCTCTTGTCCTCAAGGAGAAAATACAGAGCAAGAACTTCCTTCTTACCTAACATCCTGCAAAAGTCACAGGCCCAGGTGTGGTCTCTCTCCCCTCCCTTTGGATTCATCTACATCTTAAGGACCATCCATCCCTCACTGCTGCCATAACTACACACCATGCAGAATTTCCAGGAACTAAAATACAGTTCCACCATCTGGAAAGTCGTAAGGCCCTAGGCCTACACAGTGACCTGCCTGGATGTAATCGGGATGTCAGGCCTGGATGGAAGGCAGTGTCCCTAGAATACAAGCCCCACAGCACTATACCTCTGTTTATAGGAGAAGGAAAGGGAACGCTTTGCCCTTTTGGTCCATTTGGGCCCCAGCTTAGCCTTACCCTACCTAGGGTTATCATTTTCCTTGTATTCCAAGCTCCCAGTAGCAGTGGAAAAGGCTGGCACAAAGTCTCAAAATGCATAGGGATGTTGACCAGCAAAGTGTGGTGAAGGAGGGCAGGCAACACACAGAGCTCTCTTGTTTAGAACTGATTTTCTCATTCACACGGGAGCTTCAATTTGTGTCTATGGAAACCGGGACAATAAGGAGGAAGATGCCACAGCAATGGAGAATCACACTGAGCTGGGAGTCTTCCTTGTAGAACTAGGGATTTGATTCTAACTCAACTGTACTTAATTAACAGCACCTGTTGCTTTTCCTGTGCCTTGGTATCCCCAGCTGCACCATGACATGGACATTAAGTTGGAAAGGGGCTGCTGAAGCATGCAATGAAAAGGACAGGAATGGAAACTGATCCCTAGCACAGCAGAGGGGCCACCGGGAAGCTGCTTTGGGAGGGAGAGTTAAGGTTTAGATTTGAAGTTCTGATATCACTTCTGCATATCACCTGATGCGGGATTCCCAGGAAATGAAACCATTTACAAGCTTTACTGTGTTACTGTCAGCTGTTTCACACCGGGACCTGTTTCTGGTCCTAAAGCCTGAGTGTGTATATGTTCACACACACACACACACACACACACACACACACACACACACACACACACACACACACTGCTAGGCAGGATGTACTAGAGTTCTTAAAGGTGTACTAGGCTGTTTCTGTGACAGCCCAGCTCCCACAGTGACACTGAGCTAACTGTGGTACAGAGTAAAAGTTGGAGGGCAAGCTGGAATCTGCTTTTTCTCTAAGCCTCTTCCATGAGTCTATTAGTAGTTTCTGTGGTTGGCTGCTGACTTAGCCTCTGAACCAGCCACTGCCAGAGAGAATAATAGCTAAGCAGGGGCCAGCCCGATAGAATTTGATAGCAGACAAGAGACAAGGGATCACATGAACTCAGAGTCCCTTCTAAGGTTCTACCCCAGTGTAGGTGGAGGAAAACATGGCTAGAGAAAAGATAGACCCTAAGATCCTAAGTAGCAGGCAGGCTCCTGTTTTCTTATCACTTTGTCCTGAAACATTAGCTGAACACTGCAACGTGCAACCTGCTCATCTCACCACTTCCTACCCTACACCACACCCCACACCACACACCACATACCGACACACACCACACACCCCACAACACACACCACACACCACACCACACACACACCACACAATACATCAACACACCACATACCACATCACACCACACACCCCACAACACACAACACACCACACAACACACCAACACACCACATACCACATCACACCATATACCGATACACACCACACACCCCACAACACACACCGACACACAATCCACACCACACACCGACACACACTCCACAACACACCCCACACCACATACTGACACACACCACACACCGACACACACTGACACACACCGACACACACTGACACACACCGACACACACCACACACCGACACACACCCGACACGTACCCCCTCACTGCAGCTGTCCTTTCCTTCAAACAGTCTCATATCCTCAACCCCAGACCTCATTGCTGTGCTCTTCACCTGAATCTTGGCCCCACACTGTCCCTCTCTGGCCTAAGGAAGCCTCCCATTCTTCAGATGAGGGAAATCTTTCATGAATGCTGCTTCAAGCCATGCAAACCCACAGACTTCCCAGAGCACCTGGTTCTTCTTACCAGAGTGTTCCTCACCCATTCATGCATTTCACAGTATCATGCCCTGTGCTGCCTCAGGCTCTCTGTGGACCAGCTTATAATGCTTGTTTAATTAATCTAGAGCTGTCCCTCGAGACTACGTCGTTCTGTGCACCAGACTCTCAGCCCAGTGTCTGCCAGACAACAGGTGCTCAAAATAGTCAGTGATTAAATGAGCGGGGTTAAAGGCATTATCACCACATTGGTCTTGAGGGCCTCACATGTCTTGAAGGAAGTCAAGCAACCAGAGGGTGAGAGGAGATGAGAGACCCACCTTCACCCACCAGGTGGTCAGAATGTGTCTTCCTGCCTCCTAGGTGTGTACAGTGGTAAACACAACCACGCTGACCTGTCTGGCACCTTCTCTGACCAGTGACTACCGTCCAGGCCTGGACACTGTGGAACGGCCAGATGAGTTTGGATTTGTCTTTAACAATGTCCAGTCCTTACTCATCTATAATGACACCAAGTTCATCTACTATCCCAACCCAACCTTTGAACTGCTCAGCCCCACTGGAATCTTGGATCAGAAACCAGGCTCGCCCATCATCCTGAAGGTAGGAAACACGAATGCACGAATGGAGGGGAGACGCCTGGACAGTGCTGGGAGAGAGTGCTGCAGGCCCTTCCCTCTTTAGAGGCCAAAGCATCCAGGAATTTTGTTGCACTCCACCTGCCCTTTAAATCCCGTGTGTCCTCCTCCCCTCCGTCTTTATTCATCCAGTGTTTTTTCCTCTTCCCTTCCTCTTCCCCAAACATCCCCCACTGCCTTTTTTTTTTTTTTTTTTTTTTTTTTTTTTGTCTTCTTTACTCTGTGGCTGGCTGAAGTCTCCCTTAAGAATCTAACATGCAGCCGGGTGGTGGTGGTGCATGCCTTTAATCCCAGCACTCAGGAGGCAAAGGCAGACGGATCTTTGTGAGTTTGAGACCAGCCTGGTCTGCAAGAGCTAGTTCCAGTGCAGGCTCCAAATCCACAGAGAAACCCTGTCTCGAAAAACCAAAAAAAAAGGGGGGGGGATCAAGATCATGATGGGGAAACCCGCAGAGACAGCTGACCTGAGCTAGTGAGAGCTCACTGACTCCAGATTCACAGCTGCAGAACCTGCATAGGACCTAACTAGGCCCTCTGAATGTGGGTGACAGTTCTATGGCTTGATCAGTCTGGGGCCACTGGCAGTGGGACCAGAATTTATCACTAGTGCATGAACTGGCTTTTTAGAGTGCATTCCCTATGGAGGGATGGATACCTTGCCCAGTTGTGATACAGTGGGGAGGGCTTGGTCCTGCCTCAACTTGATATGACAGACTTTGTTGACTCCCCATGCCTTGCCCTTTCTGAGGAGTGGACTCAGGGTAGGGTGCAGATGGAGGAGTAACTCTGGTTGGTATATTAAAAAAAAAAAAAACTTTTGAATACAAAAATTTAAAAGAAACCTGACATGAAGGCATTTATTGATTTTTACATTGCTGCCCCACTCTGGCTCCTTTATCTCTTTTTAAGTAGGCAATTAATTTCTGCTTGCATATGCCAATTCTCCTCGTTAAGACATCTGTTTTTTTACAGGGCAAAAATCTCTGCCCTCCTGCCTCCGGAGGGGCCAAACTCAACTACACAGTAATGATTGGAGAGACGCCTTGTGCAGTCACTGTGTCCGAGACGCAGCTGCTCTGTGAACCTCCCAACCTCACTGGGCAGCACAAGGTCATGGTGAGTGAACCCTCGTCTACCTCTTTCCTCTGCCCAGCCTTAGCATGCACGCGTGAAGAAAGATTCCATTTCATCTCATTGCCTGCCTTGTACCCTCCCACGTATCCTCCACTCCGTGCCCTACACTAAAATGGATAGCAGCTGGGAACATAAATAGGAAGGCAGACCCCAAGGCAGGAATTGCTTAGTATATAAACTGTACTGTTGTAGTCTGTCCTGCCATTCCTCACACCGGAATACTCTAGGCTACGACGGCATGCCAGGGCTCTACACCTGTGTGCATTACGTGTGTCTGTATGTACAATGCACAGGTTCACGTGGGTGGGATGGTGTTCTCACCTGGCTCGGTGAGTGTCATCTCCGACAGCTTGCTGACCCTGCCAGCCATCATCAGCATCGCGGCCGGTGGAAGCCTCCTCCTTATCATCGTCATCATTGTCCTCATCGCTTACAAGCGTAAGTCTAGGGAAAATGACCTCACGCTCAAGCGGCTGCAGATGCAGATGGACAACCTGGAGTCTAGGGTGGCACTGGAGTGCAAGGAAGGTGAGTGCGAGTATATCCTCGTTTCCCGGAACCTTTCTCCTTCATTACTCTCATCACCCTTCTTATATATAAAACCCTGACTTTATTCCTATCCTTCTCCTATAAGCCTTTATATTTTACTCTTTCCCAGGAGCTTCCCCTGTCCCTAGGGTTAGAGAAGACCTAGGGGGAAACTCACGAGTGAGGAAACAGGTCTACTGGCATTGCTCACTGTCCTTGTTTTACTCCAATTCAACCCACGGTTTGGCCAGCTGGCTCCCCCTCAGGACTGCAATGCCATCACAGTCAGAATTAGCAAGGCCTTACCATCTCAGACCAGATTCTTTAATTGCCAATATCTGTCCCTTTACTGATATTCACAGACGTACCTTTGCACTATATGGAAGCCACAGCAGGGGAAGTAGGAGATCCCACCTCCGTCCTGGCCCATCATCTCCTAGGATTTGTTTTCTGTCACTAATATAGACTAAATGCTCCAAAGGCCATGCTTGTTGGCAGCCTTGGGTGTGAATGTGTGTAGGAGTGGCGACTGTGTTTCCTCTCATCTCCCACGCAGACATATCCACAGGGTGACATGTATACCTGGCATTCTCTCGGGTTGAGGACCTGGCAGGCTGTCTGGGTAAACATCTCAGTTAGGAATCAAAACATTTTCCCTTTTGCTGCAAGTGGCTTTTCACAAGCAAGCGACTGTTAGACAATGGGGAAAAATACTGTACTGGAAGAGATGGATCAGAACCTTCCCACCTTCCTCAAACCACAGCACAAAGCCCAAAGAATTACCTCTGACCTGGGAAGCCAGGGAGACACTTGGGAGCCCTTCATTGCCTGAAGTCACCTGTAGATTGAGCGTTTGATAGCCAAGGCCTTCCAGGGTTGTCATATCTCGGCTCATCTTCCTAGGACAGAGATCAATTTGCTACTCTGGCCTTTGCCAAACTCCAGCAGTTCTCCCCTTGCTTCTGACACCTCCAAAGGACCGAAATCATAGTACTCTCTTCTCTACATTTTAGCCATCTCTGCAAATGTAGAAGCAAAAAACTGCAAATCAGCATAGAAGACATAAAAATTGCCCATCTCCTCACCACAGTTTGTTACCCAGATTCCATTTACTATAATAAATCATGGAGGTAATCACCTAGTAAACAGAAAAGAGGAGGTCCAGGAGGTAGCACAGTCACATGCATGAGGACCTGAAATTGATGCCTGTAACTCACATAAAAATATGCTGGGCGTGTGGCATGTGCTTATAATCTCAGCACAGGAAAAGCAGAGAAGGAGGATCTGTAGGACTCGCTGGCCAGCCAGCTTAGCCTAAATTGTGAACTCCAGGCTAATGAGAGCCTGTCTCAAAAGAGGTAGATAGTGTTTCTGAAGATGTCGCATGCTATTCACCTGCATACAAAAATATACATGCATTTTTTTAAGTTATTTTGGCTCAATTTGGAATTTTTCTGTGTATTATTCAGTCCTGTTGTTACTAGGCCTGTGGTGGATAAAGGGATATCCAGAGTCTCACAAACCCCCTTCCTTAAGATCTACCTCCTGTTCCACCTCTTTAAATTCCTACCACTTCTAGTAGCTCTAAGTCCCATGCCTTTGGGAGGTCCTTAAAATCCTATAGCAAACAACTCACAGCAACAGTCTAGGACTCCTTTCTCATCACACCCTCTAACCTGCTGCCTTTGTACCCCAGTTTCTCTCCTCTTGCTTTTCTCTCTGTCCTCTCCCCCCGACTTGAGCATCTTCTGAGCTTCCCTGTCTTCATTCACTCTCACAGCTTTTGCGGAGCTTCAGACAGATATTAATGAGCTAACCAGCGACCTGGACCGGTCAGGAATCCCTTACCTGGACTACCGCACCTATGCCATGCGAGTTCTATTCCCAGGCATTGAGGACCACCCTGTTCTGCGGGAGCTGGAGGTACTGCTTGCTTTCTAATTATGCAGGCAGGCTAGGGGTTCCCAGGAAATCCAGGGGGCAGGAGTAGTAGGATGATGAGGGAAAAGCATCACAGCAGTAGGACCATCCGAAAGGGTCTCATTATTTGTCATTTTCTGATTAAATACTGAGTTAATTAAAATTTTGCCAAATCAGCATGGATTTAAGGAGGCTTTTAAAAATGACCTTGAACTTATTCATATGTTTGTTTGTTTGTTTGTTTACTCAAGAGAGTGAGTCAAGGGCGAGGAAATTGAGGGGAAATAAATAAGCAGGGAAAGTCTGAGTGGGGAGATGAAATGACTGCAGCCCTCGTGAAGAGGGTCTTACAGCAGGCATCATCACCATCAGGTCTTAGGGCCTGGGTAGGCATCCAGAGCCTGCCCCCTGAAGGTCATCCTGCATACCCCAGGTACAGGGAAATGGACAGCAGCACGTGGAGAAAGCCCTGAAGCTCTTCGCCCAGCTCATCAACAACAAGGTTTTCCTGTTGACCTTCATCCGCACCCTGGAACTGCAGCGCAGCTTCTCCATGCGTGATCGCGGCAATGTGGCTTCTCTCATCATGACAGGCCTTCAGGGCCGCCTGGAATATGCCACGGATGTCCTCAAGCAGCTACTGTCTGACCTCATCGACAAGAACCTGGAGAACAAGAACCACCCCAAGCTTCTTCTCCGCAGGTCTGACCCGCAGCGGGGCAGAGGCAGTTATAGGCAGGACATCTTGTCAGATAGACCCTGGATGTCCTCACCCCTCAGAAATAGCTTCCGTGCAGGGCTGTGTGTGTCCTCCTATCAACCCAGTATGGAGTTTGATCTTCTGCTCGTCCTGGGAAACCAGATGGCTTCCAACCCAAGTGCATAGCCCTGTCTTGGGACTCAACAGGAATGCTTGTCTCTATGACCTCACACCAGGGGAGCTGCCTTTTAAAAGTGGTTTGGTTTCCTCATAAACAAGATAAGAGTAACACCTGTCTCTTAGTCTATGTCCCTCCCTCTGCTTCTAGAGCTGTGTGCCCCGGCGTGGTAGCCACTATTAACAAAAATGAAATGTACACTTCAATTTCTCCGTCTTGCTGGATACATTCCCAGTGTCCAGATGCCCTGTGTTTGGTGGCCACCATATTGGACAGCACAGGCAAACCATTTCCCATCATCATACTTAGATCTGATAGACATGCTGGGCTAGAGATTGGGAGCAGGTTTGGGTCCCAGCTTCCTGGCTTGGAATTGCTAGCATATACCAACTGCCTGAGTTGCCACTTTTCTGGCAGGGCACAGATTTTAGAGACCCTTTGCCTCCTGCACCCACCCACAGTTGAAGTCATGGGGTGCCAGATCTAGGACTCTGAGCAGCAGGAGTTGAATCTGTCACCTCCACTCACTCTTCCTGTACCTTTGCTCACAGGTTTTGGGTTTTCCAATCCCACATGGGTGGCTTTGTTTTATAAGCATTGAGCCCTCTTCCTGCCAGTCTGAGCACTGGAAGCTTTCATTAAGGACTGTTGTATTTAAATTAGAGCTAATCTCAAACACAATGCTGGGAGAGGGTGCTGGGAGGGCCCAGAGAGAAAGCTGCAATTTCTCATGCCATTGTCACTCTCTACCAGCCCTGATTGCTAAGCAGTCCTGGCAAATGCCTGGGGTTTACTTCAGCCAGAGGGTATAATTTGCACCACGTGTAGGGAGTTAAAATACCCCTTGGCATCCCCATCAACAAGGTCTGTCACCATGCTTTGGCTTTGTTTCTTCCCAAATTCCCAGACCTGCAGCCTGGGGTGGGGGAGGGGAAGGAGGTGGTGCTCACAGAAACAGATCCCCCTGTTGGCTAAACTCTTAAGCATCGCTCTCTACCTGCAGGCCTAGAGAGCACATGAACTACAGTACTAATCATTCCTATTTACACAGTGTTTTACTGTGGAGCCAGATGTTACCTTTTGCATTTTAAATGTGTTAACCCATTCAACTCTAACCATTGAAAGTGTGACTATCCTAACTGTGTGCATGTAATGATGGAGAAAATGGGCTCAAAGAAGCCAAATGATTTGCCCAAGGTTATACAGCCAGTATTAATATAGTCTGGATTTGAGCCGGTGGCAACCTGTGAGTATTTGGAGAGGCAGGTACCAGGCATGCACCATGGAGTATTTGAATATGCAGAAGCCACAGTGGAGCAGACAGATTCCATTCATCACCATGAGACCAGAGGGAGCAGGGAACTGGTCATTTCAGCCTGTGGGATAAGCATTTGCAGGTGTCGCCAACAGAGCAGCAAGGATGAAATGCCCTGACTTCTAGAGTCTCAGAAAGTTGAATCCTGGGAAAAGACGGCCCCAGCAACTTCCCACTAAGTACGGGAAAGAGCGCACTCCTGGCCAGTCCCACTTCCAATTATTTCTGGTTTGGTTGGGTTGCCAGGGTCCAGTCTTAGCCCTGTGCTGTCTTACACACGACAAGCCTAGATTACCACCAGACCCCTGTGTAAAGGCTGGTTCCCCTCCCCTCTCCCTTCTCCAGGACTGAGTCTGTGGCCGAGAAGATGCTGACCAACTGGTTTGCTTTCCTTCTACACAAGTTCCTGAAGGTAAGAAGAAGGGAGTGAGCAGGGCCAGAGCCAACCACATACCCTGGCTTTGGAAACATGGGGACATGCCCCTCAGAAGCAGGGATTCCTTGATATGGCTGCTCTTAAGCAAAGCAGGCCTGGGGTGTCCCCCCCCCACCCCTGGCTGCAGAGGCAGGGTCTGAACTCTACACCCTGATACGCCTGCAGGAATGTGCTGGGGAGCCGCTCTTCATGTTATACTGTGCAATCAAGCAGCAGATGGAGAAAGGCCCCATCGATGCCATCACTGGTGAGGCCCGCTACTCCCTGAGTGAGGACAAACTCATCCGGCAGCAGATCGAGTACAAGACCCTGGTGAGGAAGCCCAAAGTCAGGTTCCAGCCCCAGTACCACCTGTAGCTCTCCCTGCTCTACTTTCTAGCCCATGAGGCCATCTAGCAAAAAGAGGCTTAGGGATCAATCTGGGGCAATCCAAAGGTCATATCAAGTACATGAAGGTCAAGACAGACCTTTCCCTCATCTTAACTGGCGAGCCAAAAAAAGCTGCGTGTGCCTCAGTTTGCCCTAGATGATATTGAGTGAGAAAAAATTCACTCACCATTAGGGGCTGCATAATTAGCAAGGAAAGAAAGCAAGTGTGCTGGTCTCAAGTCTGAAAGCTTTGAGGACATGTGAGGTCAGCCCTTGATGTTCATGGATCTACCTTGAACCTTCTCAAGTGCCTCACACCAAGTTGACCTTCCCCCAACCCGTCTAGGAAGTAGATTCCCTCTTTCTCAAAGGATTAACATCTTGACTTCAGCTCACACAGTAGATGGCAGGAAGAAAAGGAAGGAACCAAGTCTCAGGACAGAGATTCCCCATTTTTCTTATAAGGAGAGCAAACCTTGGAAGAAGATTCTGAGGCCTCAGCTTCTTCCCACGCTGCTTCCCAAGTATGCCCAGCTCACCCTTGATTCTCTACTTACAGATCCTGAACTGTGTCAACCCTGACAATGAGAACAGCCCAGAGATCCCAGTGAAGGTGTTAAACTGTGACACCATCACCCAAGTCAAGGAGAAGATCCTCGATGCCATATACAAGAACGTCCCCTACTCCCAGCGGCCAAGGGCTGTGGACATGGACCTGGGTAGGAAGCCTGGCATTGGCATAGGAGGGCAAGAGAAGGCCATGGCATCCCAGAGAGCTACCAGGCCATGAGATGGCTAGGGAACAGGGATATGAAGTTTCTGCCTTGTACACAGCCCCCACTGAAACATAACTAGGTCCTGGCCAGGTGAAGGCCATGGGAAGTCCTTCTCTCCTAGGCTTTGTCCACTCAGATGTGAGTCTTTCACACATGAGCCTTGCCCTGCCCCCGGTTTCTGGTGTCTCAAAGCTCTCCCAGTGACATCAGCCAATGGAGACAAGGTTACTAGATCTCTAGAGGACACACAGACAGGGTGACCCTGACTGCCCCTGCCACTCTCACTGCTGCCCATACCATCCTTTCCACCCAGAGTGGCGCCAAGGCCGGATTGCCAGAGTGGTGTTGCAGGATGAAGACATTACCACCAAGATAGAGGGTGACTGGAAGCGGCTTAACACGCTGATGCATTACCAGGTGAGGGCAGGCCTCCCTGTGGCCTTCATTCCCAAGAATATCCCCTTCTCTATCTGTTGGAAGGCCTCCAAAGCCAACAAGGTACTTTCCTCTCTCCATTTTCTTCCTCTGTGGGTCTGGAACAGTGACGCTCTGCTGTGACTGCCCATTAGATGGGAAAACATGGGCTCCCACAATAGATCTAACTGCCTTGACATTTTTCTCCTGTGTGTTTCTACAACTGTAGAAGGGACTACATAGAGCAAAATCGTATACCTGGACAGTTACAGAAAGGTGCCTTGTGCTCATTTTTCTGGCTTTTTTTTTTACTAAAGCCATTGGTTCTCTGGCTTGTAGCAGAATAGGGCACAGACTTGTCTTCAGCCCCTAAGATCCACAGTAGCTGGAAACATTACTTACGTGTTCTTTCTTTTTACCTGTATGGGCTACCTCAGCAGGTGTGTAGATTAGATTCAGCATAGAAATTGACAAGGAATATGTTTTTAATATTGGCAGACATGGATGAACGATCATAAGAATTCCAGCAGAAGACTATAAGCATCCACTTATATATAATATACATAATATATTATATAACCATCCTACTTTAATCCCATGGGAGCCACTCACAGCTTGGGGGTCTCTGTAAGATTAAGCACAGGTAGACAGACTGGGATTCAGGAAAAGTACTGAGGTAGGAGCTGGAAATGAGAGACACTGAGGAAAATTAAGCCAACTAGATGAAGTGCCTCAGGCTATAAGACCCACGGGACTCTTTGATTAATAATATCCTCCTATGTGCCTGGCTTACAAAGAGAGGCCTGCAGAGGGACTGACTGGCTAGGCTGAGCTAGCCACTGGGAGACCCTGAAGCTGGCCAAGTGCCTCAAAGCACAAAGAATCTGGGGGCACTGGGGATACCCCAGAGTACTCCTCCCTGCACATCTTCCATGCTGCACCTGGATCTCAGCCCCAAGTGAGGGAAGCTGTGTAAACAAGAACTGGGGCTTTGAGGGTGTATTCTAGCCCAACACCCACTCTGGTGGTGGCTTTCTGTAATTTCTCCCAACCTTGAGCTACTCATCCATTCATGGGAGCTAACACCCATGACAAGAAAGGGCATGAAGGTAGCTGGAAGAATTAGAGACAAATACACAAACTCAAGATTTGCCCTTACATACAAGCAAGAGGAATCAAATCAATCCATGTTAATTCCATACATGTAAGCACACATAGACACAACCATGTTTACACAGTAAGGGCATACAGTACAGCTGTAATGAACCAATTAGAGGTGAATGAGAAAATGCAAAAAAGAGCAAATCTGCACCACCAAATCTTTTGTTCCTGAAGGGCAAGCTTAGGGCCTTTGTTTTCATCCATCTCTGATACCCTAAAGATTGTTCCTGGGTTACCCATCCTGTGACTTCCAATAAGAATCGAATATCCCTTTTTTACTGTGCTCCTTTTACAAAACACTTCCAATTCCCTCGTGTCATTTATTGTTCATATAGTCATTCATTCCTCAAATATTTACTGAGCTTTACTGAGTGCAAGGCACTTCCCACATTCTAGTTCTGAGTGACAGGGACAGCAGGGAATCTTCCTTCAAGAGATGATAAGGTTGGTGTTACTATTCAAAATGGCAACATGAATATCAACACATGCTGAGTGCTCACTGGGTACCAGGTACTTCACTCAGCCTGTATGTGCCTTAATTTTTTTTTAATAATCACCACATCAGTGATTGCCAGATATGATTATTAGCCCTAGAGACAAATGAGACAACCAAGCCCCCGAGAGGCTAAGTTGTTTCACTAAGTGGTGGTAAAGCTGGGATCAGATCCAGCCAGGTATTGACTGAAAGAGAAAAACGAAACAAAACATGGGTGGGGTGGGGAGACAGCATTAGAGAGAGTAAGAGACTGAGGGGGGACGGAGACAGAGAAAGTGGAAAAAGACAGAAACACAGAGTGAGACAGAGAGATGAGAGGAAGGCATCGTTAGCAGCTAGTCTTGGAATTGGTCACATTAGTCACCTTGTGACTTTCGCTATAGATGGCAATAAACCATAAATAATGTCATCTGTCCTTGCTGGGAGTAGAAGCTCCCACCCTCGCCAGGCTTTCAGAGTAGCATTTTTGGGTTGCAGGTGGCGAGAATTCTTGAGAGACAGGGTTAATGCCCCTTACCTCTCCTCAATCATTAGGTGCTGATAGTACAAATAGCTGGAAAATCCAGAACTTCTCCAACCAGGAGGTGAACACTGGCACCTCCTGGGAATAATGATGACTGCACAGGGCTCAGAACCCAAGAGGCTTGCCCACTCTGCCCTCTTGCTACCCTTTCCTGGAGTCAAAGGTCTTTGGAGCCCCGGCAGAAGAAAATCATCTTAATTAACAAAGAGGGGTAAAAAACTGCCTGGGCTTCTGTAGATTTATAGGGAGGGTAAAATTAAACACCACTGCTAAAGCTGGCTATCAAGGAATCTCGTTAGCACTAATGTTCATTTATAGTTTGACTTCTCAACATTTAATTCTTTTTTGGTGAGAAAGAAGAACTGACAATTTAAGACCCAGAAAGATGGTTTTATGGCTGGCGAAGCTATAAATCAAACTTACAAAGTTCATAAAAATTGTTAAAATAAAAAATGGTTTAATAGGAATGTTTTATGGCCCATAACATTATTATAGCTGTTTTATTCCCTCTGCGTTAGGGGTTTAATTGGATCACCACAATTCTGGGGAATCTCCGTTTTTATTAGATGGAGGGCAATCTTAAATCAAGATGGCCCCAAATGTCTTCTCTATGGCTCCTCATTCATCAGCCCCCACCACCACCAACTGCTGGGTGCTGGGCCTGGCATCTTCTCAGAGGACAGGGCAATGTGCCATCTTTCCCCAAGCTTCCCAAGGGCAGATGTCCTTTTGGTGAAACTTCAAGGTGGCCAACACATAATACAACACGGGCAGGGAGGAAATTGGAGCCACAAGGAAAGGTGGGGCTCAGACCAATATGGTTTGTAATAAAATCCCAAATTAGGAAATGTAATGAGGAGAATGTATGCTCTGGAGACGTACAGGTCTGAAGAAAAACATCAGCTCCTCAGTATATTAATGACAGGACCTTGAAGGAGTGACTTAGCCCACCCCTGCTTCTGTTCTTTCATCTGTATAATGGAAATAGTCATCCCTAACGTATGATGATGGGACTGTGAGTCTAACCCTTCTGTCCAACAGAGATAGAATGCTAGCTATGCCTGTCATTCTAGATTTTTCATTAGCTCTAATAAAAAAGCAGAAACAGACTCTTGAAATGTTAACAATATACTTCATTTAATTCTGCTTAAAAGAATTAGCCCAAATGTATAATCAATACATGACTTATTAATGACATCATTTATATTCTTTCATTCATACTAACTTTCTGAAACTGTGTGTGTGTGTGTGTGTGTGTGTGTGTCTCAATATCAGTTCAGATACCTTGTTGAGATTGACTACATGTCAGGTGATCCAGGAACATAAAAAGCATTAATGGTTGTAATATTTTTGAACTTCTGCTAACCCCACACTCCCTAGAAGTACTTAACGTCTCAAAACACCTGAATTCTGCCATGTCCTTTTGTGCCCTTCTTAGGTGTCAGACAGGTCAGTGGTGGCTCTGGTACCCAAGCAGACCTCCTCCTACAACATCCCTGCCTCTGCCAGCATCTCCCGGACATCCATTAGCAGATATGGTAAGGAGTCAGAATGTAATTGGGAAACTCAAGATCTAGGCTTCTGGGATACTCAGGGACCACCTGTTCCTGTCCTTATTAGGAAGCCCCTGTTGCTGCCATACCTAAACACAAAGGGACTGGCTCATCTGTCTCCTTCCTAAGGAGCCTTGAGGGTCATGTGTCTCCTTTGAGAAAAGGTAGCAGGTAGCACTACAAGCCCTTTCTTTGCTCTCTATGCCAAGTAAGGAGTTGGAGTACCCTAGTACAGGGATGTAGCCTGATTGGAAGTTCACCCATCTCACTTCGTAACTGTGGTCCTGGTTGAGTTAGTAATTGTAGCTCTTTTCTCAAAAGTCTTAGTTTGGTACACAAAACTGGTTATTCTTTCATTTCTATTCCTGGTCTCCTCTGGGCAGCATGATTCTTTCTTTCTTACTTTGTCTGTTTTGGTTCCATGTACTTCAGAGGCACTAAACCTTTGTTTACCTACCTGAAAGAAGCTTTGGGACTAAAGTCAGTGTACCAAAAAGGGTTCAGAAAATATATTTCCAAGATTTCAAAAGAAGTGCCCATTAATTAAAAAGAGGATCATTACAACTATCTAGACTTTCTAGAGTGCCTGTGTGTATATATTCTAGCTGACATTTTACTTCATTACTGGAAACATCGGAAGAGAGGCGACTCCCAAATTCTCATGGCTGTCTAAGCTCTTCAAATGTCTAAATCTTCTTTCTAGAAACAGATTACAGATTACAGGCTCCTCTGTCCAACCAAGGATCCCTAAAACTATTCATAAATTATGTCGTTCCAAGAGTCCTTTCAAAGTGTAGTATGTTTATTCTGAGAAGATGCAGCAGTTGGGAGGGATTCTTGAAGGAGGCTTTGGGAGGAGGCTGGCCTTCCTCACTCTGCTCCCTACCCTCTTCCAGACTCTTCCTTCAGGTACACAGGCAGCCCAGACAGCCTCCGGTCTCGGGTCCCCATGATCACTCCAGACCTGGAGAGTGGTGTCAAGGTGTGGCATCTGGTGAAGAACCATGACCATGGTGACCAGAAGGAGGGCGACCGGGGCAGCAAAATGGTATCTGAGATCTACTTGACCCGGCTCCTAGCCACCAAGGTAACTCCTACGCTACCCAGGCCAAGCTATTCCCTACACTTTGGCACAGACATCCTGTCCACTCTTCTGCTGGCCTCCACTATATCTGCCTTTTATAACTGTTTTCTAATCCAGTGGGAGAGAGAGCAGAAAGGCCCAGTTGGACCAGCAATCTAAGAAAAGACTGTCCCTCCGACCCATTGCATCTCAGGCTAAAAGGAGATAAAGGCAGTATATTCTAGCTTTCCCAGGAGAGAACAAACCAAGCCTTCAAGGATGTTTTACCTTAGAGATCAGATTGGATTCTAAATGCTATCCCCACTGATACCCCTGCAATGCTGCAGGGACTCTAACACAGTTGCTTAAAGCTCTCAGACTTACTCCCAGAATGGTCCAGAACAACTCTATCAGACTCGTGTCTCCATTCTTGCTTTGTTTAATATGCCCAGTATATCAATAAGAGATAATCAAAGACATCAAAAAAATTCAGTAATTCTACTGGTCCCCAGAGTGTGTCTGGACACAGGTCCAGGCTTGTCACTGCCTCTAGAATTCATGAAGCCTGTGGATCAGGGTTATGCCTGGGTTCTCTTGAAGCTAAACTTGAAGCCTAAGCCCCTGACACTAACACCTTAAAGCTGTTCATTCTACCTTTCAGACCTCATCCATCCTCCAATCCCCTACAGGGTCAGACTCCCTGACCCTCTGTAGACTCTGCTGCCAGCCTGAGCCCTCTCATTCATTCTAGGACATCCCATTTCAGAGTACTTCCTATCCTCCCATCAAATGCCCTCAGCTCATACCTTCAGGGCATGCTGCCACAAATTAAAAGAGAGATTCCTTCTATGGATTCCCAGACTTGTCAGCCCCTCCCAACTTCACAATATCCCATCCAGTACCTCCCTCACCCCTGCCCCCACTGCACCTCCATCTGCACACTGCATTTCAGACAAATTTCCAAGGTTGGATGGATCCAAGACACCATCTGGCATTCTGCTGCTCTCTAGTACCCACCCACAATTTCACTGCCCCCCCTTACTCCCACAGGGCACCCTGCAGAAATTTGTGGACGACTTGTTTGAGACCTTGTTCAGCACTGTGCACCGGGGTAGCGCTCTCCCACTAGCCATCAAGTACATGTTTGATTTCCTGGATGAGCAGGCAGACAGACACAGTATCCACGACACGGATGTGCGGCACACCTGGAAAAGCAACTGGTAACCCCAGGGGAGCTCATTGGGGGTGTCACCTGGGGAGGCCCGGCACTCTGGGTGTTGGGAGCCAGCAGAGACTAGAGATGGGAGGTAGCTGAGTCTCAGCTGGGGCTGGGTGATCTGAGGGTTATGCAACACAGCACATGTAACACACACACACACACACACACACACACACACGCACACTGCAGAGTCAACATTGTCACCAAGGCTGCCAAGTTTTTACCCAAGCAGCATAGCTTTCAGGAAGCAACAGAAAGAATGTCTTGAAGACATGATTCTTGTTCAAGACACTTCCACATCCAAATTAGTGGTAGGAGAATCAGCCCCTGATAGTCCTTAGCATGAACCCCCACCCGCACCCCAGGTTTTGAGCCTGGACCACAGACCGTGCTAAGGACTAGCTTATAGACCAGACAGGGCTTGTCCTAGAGCCAGTTTCAAAAGGCTTCCTCTAGGACTGAGCACAAAAGGGAAGGCATTTAGATTGGGCAGAAAGCCCATGCAGCTGTCTAGAGTCAGCAATCCCCAGAAAACAGAGCCGACACAGATGGACTCAGGCTGTTATTTGGAAATCAAAAGTCCTAGCAACCAGCAAAATACTTTGAAAGAGCCAATGGGGCCTTGGAATAGACCTTCATTCTCTTGGTGTTGTGGCCACTGGACCCTCCTCTGTTCACTTTTTGGTCACAGTGGAGTGACATGGAGAGGTTCCGTGACAGTAGGTAAAGAACACACAGGAAGCTCTTCAAGGCACATCTGTGGCATCTCCTCAGTTTTGTAGCCCGGCACAGTACTGGGAATGGCAGTTTGGGGACAATCAGTTGAAGGCTATTCCATTCTCTGTGCCTTCTGGCTAGGCTCAAGCAACAGTAATGGACCCTCCTCCCCCAGTGTGATAGTGAAGCTGAGTCACACAGCTCACACCTCACAAAGCAAAGATCCAAGCAGAAGATCTTAGACACGTCCAGCACTACCAGAAGAGGACAGGATGGAAGAACTGTGCCAAAGCTGGCTGAGACAGCTCCTCTTAGGTTTCAAGAAAGGATTGTAGGTTGAGGACAAGCAAAAATTACAGAGACTTTGGAGGAGACCAACACTGACATTCCCAACACCTAGCATTAGAAAGACACTTGGAAAGTGTGGAGGTGGTGAAGTCGGCATAGTGTAAAGAATAGGGAGACCCAAGGGCAGTATCTTAGGCTGGAAGATCATGCCCATGACGGAGTTCATGCCACACAGGCATCAGAAGAGTCGAGGCTGGAATGTAGCTGGAAAAGATAGACTTTGGAAAGAGCCATAATAGTAGCTATAGAAGCTGTCCTGGTTTTGAAGGAGGGCAATGTGCTTACTGCCTTATGACCTCAGGAACAGCAAAGGCTATTCCCCTCTGTCTTTAGATTCCAGAGCCTTAGAAGCAATCTCCCAACTGCTGTTAGGTTCCTTTTGGGAAAATCTCAGGGCTACCATGAGCCATTCTCTCCTGGAATGCCAAAAACCATCTCCTTCCCTTCCCTCTGCCATGCCCAGATGCAGAAAGCCCTGGAGGGGACCCCTGAAAGAAATCCCCCTTGAGAAACCTGTCCTCTGACCCAGGCTTAGGAAGTGGCTCAGTAGCCCACTGGATTCAAGAGGGTAGGTCATGCTCCCATTGAGCAGTGCTTGGGACTGCTTGCCCGCTTCCAAATGGCCATGAGCCTTTTGAAAATGGCTCATGTGAGATACTCTAGGAGCTTGATGGCTTTGTCTGAAGCCCTGAGAAAATTGTGTCGCTCTCTATGGTTTCCAAGGCTTCCCTGGAGCCTTGGAAAAAAGCCCATCAAGAAGAAGCAGAGCCCAGACACACTCACCCATCAGCTATTAGGGAGCAGAGCTGATGCCCTAGTATGACATGACCAAAGTCTCTCTGCTTTCTTCTACAGCCAGGAACAGCGTAAGCTGAGCAACCAGCCCCTGCTGAGCCAATTCCTGAGTTCATTCCCTTTTCTTTTAGGATGTAACATCTGTCCTACCATTCAGCAGTAGGGGAAGAATATTAGTAAGGGGCAATGTCAAAGTATATCCTTCACAGTACTCTGCCTTTTCCCACAGCCTCCCTCTGCGTTTCTGGGTGAATGTCATAAAAAACCCCCAGTTTGTATTTGACATCCACAAGGGCAGCATCACAGATGCCTGCCTCTCTGTAGTGGCCCAGACCTTCATGGACTCCTGTTCCACATCAGAGCACCGACTGGGCAAGGACTCACCTTCCAATAAGTTGCTCTATGCCAAGGATATCCCCAGTTACAAGAACTGGGTAGAAAGGTCAGTAGTTCTTCTAAGATATACACTGTGGGCATTTAAGGCACCTCTGAAGACCAGGACTATCCATGACCATTGAAGACCAGGACCTCATTCCCCCTATATGGTGGGAAGGCTTTGTGTCCTGGGAAGTCTGATAGTTATCATCCTAATTAACATTTACTGAGCATGTAAGAATTACTGTGATGAGGATTTTGTATGTTGTTTACTGAAATGTCCAAATAGACATTTGTAAAATAGATGCTATGATAATCCCTATTTTGCTAATGAGGGAATGGAGGAACAAAAGAAGCCATGTAACTTGCCCAAGTTCACCAGTTAGCAGGTAGAAGAGCTGAGATATGAACACAAGGAGTCTTGCCAGGGTCTGGGCTCTTAACTACTCAGGGCACCGTAGCTCTTAGCTGGCTGGAGTGTCCTGTAGGAACTTGGACTGCACCTTAATCTCAAGCTTCAGCTTGAGGCAGAGGCCACACCAGAGAAGAGATGGAAAGCAGAAGCAATGGGGACCCCTGGTTCTTCTGACCTGGGTTGGGGTGGGTATTGGTGGATGTTTGCTGAACCCGCATTTATGGACATGTCCTGTCCATGACAGATACTATGCAGATATTGCCAAGCTCCCAGCCATTAGTGACCAAGATATGAATGCCTACCTCGCGGAGCAGTCCCGCCTGCACGCCACAGAGTTCAATATGCTGAGTGCCCTCAACGAGATCTACTCCTATGTCAGCAAGTACAGTGAAGAGGTAAGACAGGGTCTCAAAGTCAGAGACCAACTCACAGCTTGAGTGAGGCCTGAAACAGCAACAGTGGGGGTCACTTTTTAAAACTCACAATCCATAGCCATAGTCAATGAGCCCCAAGTCATCACCTTTTCTTTACAAGACAACCCAATCTCTCCTGCTTCATTGAATTCCTCCTTGTACATTATCTTTACTCACTCAATTTTTATATAACTAATTTTATTTTTTTAATAATGAATAGAATTATCCATTTGTACTTGGGCAGATCCTGTCAGTCATTTTTCAGATAGACTGATGGGCTTTGACCTGAACAGAAGTTAACCAGGAAGGCGACAAGCCATGCATTAGCACTGAACCTAAAGGAAGAAGTAGCAAAATGATAGTAGCTCATACTTAAGTAGCTCTTATATATGCTTTAAGCGCATTAGAACTCTATGTACATGCATATATTCCTGCATGTGTCTGTAGATGTGTGTTCTGCATGATGATTTTGTGGCATGCCACCCACGTTACAGTGGTCCCACCAGAGTAAATGGAGCTGAAAAATTCCCGTGTGACCTCAGAGCCATCCGAACCTCATAGCACACGTGAGCCTATGGCCACGCTGTGTAAATGAATCTACCAAGCTATTGGTTATGCAGCTTACAAAACTAGGCACGGTCTGTGCTCTTAGAAGTAAGTGTGTAGCTAGTGCATAAACTGTGTTTACTATGCTACGCTTTTATTGCTGTTTTAGAGCATGCTCCTACTTATAAAAGCAGATCCACACATTGCATATATGTTCTCTTGTTCTTGATTCAGTGTCCTGCGTGTGCGTACTCTGGGCTGTTTTTTTCCTGCTGACGGAATCATGTAAGGATGCTTTCCTCAGAAAGTGTTCTGATGGTTAAATAAACGTGACTATGCATAGATGTACTCATTTAGTCATGCTAACTAGTTGACATTACAATCCTAAAGGCAGAATAGAAAGATAGAGGGATAGGTGTTGGGTTGATGACCTCAGAAAGTTGTGCCTTTGGAGCTGAGTCTTGAATCATCTGCCTTTGTTTCGCCCCTCAGCTCATCGGGGCACTAGAGCAGGATGAGCAGGCCCGGCGGCAACGGCTAGCCTACAAGGTGGAGCATCTCATCAATGCCATGTCCATCGAGAGCTGAAAGGAGGACCTCCTGTTCCTGGAAGAGGGATCCACACAAGCGATCACACTGGTGTCTCAAAAGGAAGGATAGGACGAGAGAGGGGTATCAGGCCCCAGAGCTGGCTGCCCACTGAAAGCTCATGAGGGGAAAGGGAAAGGCTCCTCTCTCAGTGCCAGCCATGTTTCGTCAGAGCCAGTGCCTGCCAGAAGGACAGCAAACACCACCCATCACAGTGTGAGCTCAGGACAGCACGGGCAAGGAAAAGGTGCCCTTCAAGTGAGAGGCTTGAACCTGGTGGTTCTGCCTCTGTGACTGCTGCTTTGCATGAAAACTCATTTGATGTATATTGGGAAATAATGAGAACTTATTTAATTTTTTTAAGAAAAAGGGAAAAAAACAGAAATAAAACAAAACATAAATCCTCCCTGTCCAACCCGTCCAACTTTTGTTTAATCTGATTTATGTCCTCTTCTCGGTAACATCTCTCCCTCCTTTTGTAACATCTCTTTCACAATGTCAGAAAATGTCTGAGAGATGCTGAAAGAAACCCGTATGGAAATGTTCTCCTCTCCCTTGAACTGAAAGAAAAAGGAGGAGAGGGAAGAAGAAGGAGCCCAAGTCCATGCTAAACATTTGGCAAACAGACCAGGAAGGCCTGGATCCTACCACAGCCAGAAGCGCCTGGGAACTGCAGGCCTTTGTGGTAATCGTGAAAGCTGATCCTCTCCACCTGGCTAATAAGTGACTGCTATCCATGCTGCACCCTTGTGTACCCTCATCTCCTAAGAAAAGGAAGGTACCAACCGAGGACCCATAACCTGTGGGAACATCTTTTTATGGTTTCATAAAATCCCAAACCTCCATGAATGAGGAGTTGGTCTCTGGTACTTTTCCTTTTTGGTTTCCCTAGTGTTGATATCAAAAATGGGAGAGGCCCACCTCTCCCAGTCCAGCCACCTCCTCCCTGAGGACTCTGAGCAGAGCCCCATGTCAGCTTCTGTCATAAGACAGGCACACAGGGGCTGTACAGACCAGGCCTTCTCAGTCTGAGCTGAATGGGGAACTTGGGTGTTTGACTTTGGATTTCACTCAACCATCTACCAGTTTACGGCAACTAAAAAGAGAACAAACTCAAATACTGTTTACAGTAAGCAATACTTGAAGAGTATAGGTTTAAGAAGCAGCAGTATTTATTATTATACTTTCTTTTCTCTGGTGCCTGGAGAGGGGAGGCCAACCTTCACTCATATCCAGAAGCTCCTGACCATCTGGGCACAGTTCATTTGCCTCAGTAGAAATGACTGTGGCATCCCATCATCTCTGCCATCTCTGTCTGCCATGGACCCATGGATATCAAAGTGGATTGCTTCCTGTGAAGGCACCTGTCTGTCCCTCTGTCTCCTGATACCGAATGCCATAGATGGCCAGATTTCCTGAGTATATCTTCCAAGCAGAGGTCAAGGCTCCATTCTCGGGCCCAGAGGCAAGATCTGTGGTAGCAGAACAAGAAATTCAACTGGTTATCCCTCAGGGAATTCAGTCCTCCTGCCTTGACATGATCCCAAGCAGCCAATTCCAACAGCTTTGCAAGTAGCATCTGTCTCAAGGTAGAAGGACAAGAGGAAGGCCAAGGGTTGGCACGGGGAAAGGCCGAAGAGCTCTCCCATTCTTGCCTTGTGCTTTTCTGAGAGGTTAGAAATGCCAGGCTATAGGGCTGGGAAATAAGCCAGCTACCCTGAGAGAGATCGGACCAGGGTTATTTCCTTCACAATTAACCCAGGCCTCAACTTATACCTCCAGTTAATTCCAGTTTCTGAGATTCTGCTGACCAGATGTGATTCCCAGCACAGGACAGGGAAGGAAGCCAAGAAGGTAGCTTCCAGTCCATGTATATGTCTTCGGATGGCTGTCTCACACATAGCAGATGCTGTCTGGGCTGTTCAGCTTGTTCCTTGTCTGAATGTAGCTGACAAGAGAGAAAAGCATTCAGCAAAATACTCAGGAAATCTGCTGATTCTATGATGATTCACAACCAGCCATGCCAAGGCCACTTTGCTCTGATAATCTACTCGTGTTAAAAGTTTTTCAGGGTCATATTAATAGCCTGGAAAAAAAATACTAGTGACTGGCCTTCCACACTAAGCCAAAGTGTTTGCTCTTCACAACACCCAAAGTTTATCATCTTAGAGCCTGTAATTTATGAAAATGAAAGAAGTGATGTCGTCAGAACAAGAATATGAACAGAAGACTGCACTACCCAGGACAAACTCCAGCCCACCTTGTTTTCCTTTCTAGTTTTGTTGAAGGCATCCTGAGCAGCTGCTACCACTCAGGCTGATGTCCAGCGTGCTAGTTCATCAAGAAGTAAATAAACCAAAATGTTTGACATCTCTTTTCAATAGCACCCAAACCTTCCTCAGTGTGCCTACCTGGAATCTCCCAGCAGTCATTTGTGGTACCCGCTCTCTGCCTCTGGTATGCTTCACTGAAGATGTTGAATGGAGAGAATGATGGGGAGAGAGCAAATCAGAGAGTGTGGATGCAGGGAGCAGGGCCAGCCATGAAAGGTGGTTTAACCACTTTACTAAAGATTCCATGAGTTAAAACAACTTGGGCTGAAAAGAGAAGCGGCCAAAGTGCCTGGTTGAGGAAGAATTAAGAAGGAAAATTCAGCTGGAGACAGACCTGCCAAGAGGGTGAGTGGTCGCAGAGTCTTGTTTTCATTCTAGCCTTTACCTATCCTTCTACTGGCTCTTTACTTTGATTCATGAGTAGCTGATAGAGTCTACTCCCTAGGGAATGAGAGGAGAGGAGATTGCTCGGTCACTCTTCTTGCTACTATACAACCTGAGGATATTTTGGCCTTTTGTTTAAAAAGAAAAAATATTAAAGCTACAACCCTTCTACCACAAGAAGCCATTTATCTTTGGGGGAGGCACGAAGTCTCTCTCAAGCCTGCCTAGCTTTACTTCATTTCATTGATCTTCACAAAAGCCAATTCTCTAGAAAAGGAGCAGTACTGTAGAGGGCTTGGCGAGACAGAATTCTAGAGGACTGTATGGAGAAGTCCTTCAACTGGATCTGGCACTACCTCCTGCCTTCTGTGTGGGTCAGACACTTCTGTGTCTGATGTTCTACCTCTTTCTGTGGTTTGACTCTCAAAACCACTTCTGATTCCCCCTCTCTTTTTACAGAGTGCAACCATTCAAGTCATGGGCACCCTGTGATCTCACAGAAGGAAGGAACTCTGTCCTGCACTCGTTTATTTGGAGACGGTTCATAAGTAGTAATCATCCGCCAGGTTCTTAGAGGTTCTGGAAAAGAGGGTGAATAAAACCAAAAAGGTCCTTCTTCCAGCAAATTCATCTTCTCCATGCTGCCAGTGTTCTGCCACCAGTACAGCAGGATTGCTCTTCCCACCTGCCACAGAAGAAAGCACCAGGTGCATAGAAAATGAGGTGCTGTGAAGGAAAAAGACTGACCCACCCAGACACCTTACCTCATCCTGGGTTCACGCCCCCTAGCAGTGAGATCTGCTTTCATTTCTACCAGCTCTTTAGTCAACGCAACTTTGTTGCTTAAGCTCCTGTCCTGCTTTCCGTTCCATCAAAATGAGGGTAAACATTAGTAGTTCAGGCCCCTGGTAGTCCTGGTTGTGAGGCAGAAGCAATGGTGGTTGTGCAAGTAGTCTGCTACAAGTGGAGAAGGCCAGAAGCTCCTAGCCACCCTGTTGCAGATACTGCACAACTTCCACATCTGAGATCTCACGTGCTGCCTGGTAATACTAAGCCAGCAGCTACTCTACAAAGGGTTTCAGCCACATTGTCTGATGACTAAGAGTCCTGCAACCTGGACACAGGCAGGGAGAATTGAGACACAGAGGGCTATGAGCCTGAGGAAATGTGAAGTGGCTTCAGGGAGTCAGGGCATGGGGAAGATCTTATGATGGGAGGGATCCTGGAAGAAGATGGGCAGGTCCTCCTGATGCCTTGTCTCAGGAGTGTTCTTGGAGAAGACAAAGGCGTCATATTCATAACTCCATATCTCCTTTCCTTCTATCTTTTTTTCTGCTCCTTCCCTAGAGTGAAGATTTAGCATCTGATGCCCAGGGATGCTTATAATGAAGGGTAAAGTTTCTGTTGGCACTTTCTAACTAATCCAGGGAATGTCCTGAGAGGTGATCAAGGCCAGTGCCTGTCAGACAGGCCTCAACCCAATAAGGAAACTAGAGATTCTCCTGCCTTCACAGACTCACTCTCCTCTCCCATACCATCTCCCCAGACTGAGCTGCCTCCTCCCTCTGCCTCCTTTCTGCCTAGGGCCCCAGTGGAGGAAGTGAGAAGCTTCTTGTAGAACTCAGTCTGTGTCATCATTTCGACATTATTGGTCTCCATTTTGGTATCCAAGCATAAGGAAGTGTGGTCCAACCAAACAGGACCAAAATTCCTGAATGTATGGGAGAGAAAGGGACAAGCTCTTTGTACAGGCACGTGAAGACCTTGGGCCCAGCTGCCTCTCCTCATCCCCTCCTACTCAGACCCCTTCCCGTGACACACTGGAATCTGTATTATATCTATTTTTAAGAAAGTTCAATGCTGGTTGTCTGGTTTTGTTGTTTTTACAGGTGTTACAAAATAATAATAAAATGAAGTATTTAAAATGTTCCAATAAAGCGGGGTTTTGTTATCTAATATATTATCATGTACCTATTGTAAATATGAAACTCCTATTTTGCAAGCCAAGGACACAATTTGTACTGTTGTTATATATAAATAAAGATTACTGAATTAAAAAACAAATCTCTTTAAATCTTCCAACAAACAGGTTTTTTGCCACATAGGTACCGAACAACTTTGGGACTATATAAGAGGCAGATACTCAGAAAGAGCAAATGACTTGTTTTAAATTCATCTGAGAAAACTCAATGGAGCCAAAGTTTATAAATGTCTAGCCGTCTTCACCATAGGCTTAGATGCAGGCTGCTCCGTCACACCAGTGAGTAAACACTGCCCCCTAGCCCCAGGACCTCAGAATACAGCTTGCTCTGGGGAAGCTGAGCTGCTGCAGACTTCAGGGGTTTGAGTCTCTTTTCCAGAGTTCTGAAAACAGATTTCCTAGGAGCCCTTCCTGAAAGAACACTTCCTCGTGGATTAAGTGCTAGGGTGAAATGAGAATGAGAGAAGCTGGGATGATTCTGAGAGAGACTTTTAGGGCTTTCTGCTAGGCATTGAGAGAGGTAGTGACGTTCATTTCTGCTTCAGAAATTAAAAAGGAACAAAGTGGAAGATACCAGATGGTTAATACTTTAAGACCCAGCCCAGGGGAGGAATAAGGAGATAGCCCTTGATTGGGGATTAAGAATAGAGAAAAGAAAGCTCGGAAGCAGGAGAACTTCCACTGTTAGGGAATGAGGCTGAGGGGAAGAAATCTTTGGACTCCCTCTAAAGTGAGGGTGATATGTCCCCTCCTTTCTTTCTACTCATATTTTCATGATTTTTGTCCTGCAATTTAATGGTGTTTGACATTTCCACCCTCTTACTGGAAAGACACGTTAAATGAGAACATCTCAAGAACCTGTCCAAGTGTACACAGAAGTTTCTAGTCCTTCTCATTAGACAACAGGACTAGGAGAATTTTCTGTGAGCACAGTATCCCCGGACTTCTAACTTCAGTCTAGTAGGGACAATGAGTACACACAAAGGAACCTGGTACTCAGGAAACAGAATTTTGAAAATAAGAGCATGTTAGATATTCTTACATAGTTATACATGCATATATGTGCATATATAGTACCTTCTAGAGTTATAGAAAAGTAAGACAGCCAAAGGAAGAAAATGAGACAGAATTTTATCATATGACCCAGTCTGGTCTGGAAGTCATGATTTTTCTGCCTAGAATTCCTGAATACTTGGGTTACAGGTATATACCACCACAACAGGTTCAAAGAAATAATTCTGGACATTTTCTATCCAGTACTCAGCAACCCCTAATATTTTAGTATATTTGTATCTCCTATACATTCATCTCTCACTCCCTTCTCCATCTCTTCCAAAGTGGGAGGAGAGTACAGTGCCAGGGCCTGGGTGGAAATAATGCACTATGTTCAATAGGACAATTTGTCTGGGGAGCATAGCCCCATTTTGCTAACATTAAGTCATTTTCTGCTTCTTTCTGGGATGCAAACACAGAACAAAGTTTCTCTGCTTCACCTTGGCTATGAAAATGTAGCTATTTCTCTACAAAAGCAATAGCAAGGCCCTGGTAGGCTAACACCCTATCAGATGAGGCAATTAAGTAACACTAGCTTCTGTTACTGTCTGACCACAGCCTGGCTTTGCATCTCAATGAATGGAACTCACATTCAGCTGTGGTTGTAGTTTTCTCAGAGTGACTAAATGTCTCCAAAGCTGGTGGGCTGCCATGAAGGCAGTTTTTCCAGCTGCCCTTAAAGGAACTACTGGAGGGCAGTTTCTCATTCAAGGCTGCCAGGTATAAGGCAGGTCCTATAAAAAGACCTCCTGCTGACAAGTTTTAATCATTCATATTCAGCACCAAAAGGATGTTTGCAATAAAGATTATTGTAACATGAGGGCTGGCTCGTTGGGGTTTCTGTCCCACCCGATACCCCACAGCCGGCAAGCCCCAAAGAAAATCACACAGAGGTCTCCATAAGAATATAAACTGATTGGCCCATTAGCTCAGTCTTCTTACTAGCTCTTGTAACTTATATTAACCCATTGTTCTTATCTATGTCAGCCACATGGCCGGTACCTTTTCTCAGCCGGGCAGCTTACATGTTGCCTCCTTGGTGGTCTGCACAGGAGTGCCAGGGAAGCTTCCTGCTTCCCTGAATTCTCCTATTCTCACCTCTACTTCTGGTCTGGTTTTCCCGCCTATACTCCTTGCCTGTCCAATCAGCATTTATTTAAAACATGATTGACAGAATACAGACAATTCTCCCACACCAGATTATGGAAAGCCTCAGCACAGCAATCATAAAGAGATGGCAATCCTAAAGAAATTACATTACTTAGCATTTAACAATACTTCACAGTGTTAAAACTCCAGCCCTGGTGCCCCAAGATGACAACAGATCCTCCTCACCTGTCTCAAAAGCATCTCAAAATGAGACGAAAAACGCAAAGTAAGCAGACAAATAATCAGAAACAATCAGGAAAGGGCAGAACTGGGGGCCCCGACCCCAGCCCAGGTTCTACCTTCTTCAAAGGAACAGTCTACGGACAACTGTCTGTGCTGTTCTACTCCCCATGTCCCCCAAACCCAAATCTTCTCTTAAATCAAATTTTCTTCCCTGTCATCTACAACTTTATGATTATTAGAGTAGACAGATAAGAACACAAACAACCGCAATATCAAAAAACTCGAGTAAATTCATTAGGAGAGAACAGCCATTTCTAGGCTGAGTTCTTTTCCTGAAGCCAGTTTCCTTCAAGTGTCCAGTTTAACGACTACTTAAATTATATATGCAATTTTCTGAGTGCTTCACTTACTTAACCTGTGTATCAACAATTCTAGATTACTAGGGGAGAGCCTCTTTGAGCTATTACAATACACCATGGATTTTAAATGTAATAAAAAGATTGCCTAAAATGCCTCTATTCTTTGGGCAGATCTGGCCATTTTTAAAAACTGGGTTATTAAAATTAAGTGGGATCCATGAGATGACTCAGCAGGTGAAAAAAGAAAGCACTTGCCACACAAGCCTCTGTCTTCTGATCTCCGTGTGTGTATCTTGGCACACACGTGTATTTACACACATCATACACATACACACCACTAGCAGTGAAAATGATAACAATAAAATTTAAAGGGAAATAGTCTCTCTGTCTCTGTCTCCTCTCTCTTGCTCCCCGCCCCCCAGATCAGATCCTTTGCTTGTGGTCTGCTCACACCCACTCAATACAACTCTCAATATGACTTTCATTTAAATTATGGATTGTTACCCCTTTTGGATGCCATGTACAGTCCATTAAAAATCTGAATGGGGGAGAATTACGTTACTAAATCTCTCTGAATACAAAGTAACTCCAAGTGAAGGAAAGGAAGCTTCAGTGTAAGCAGCTTACAGTGATTACCTGAGCAGAAACGTGGCTGTGTGCACACAATTTATTGACCAAAAAGATAGATAAATTTAGATTATAATCAGTAGTATTCAATAAATGAGGAGGTTTTTTTTTTTTTAATTCTGGCTTTTTTTTTTTTGTCATCGTAGCCCCTGCCTTGGACAGAAGTAACCAACTCTACAGGATTCTTTATTATACAATGTGTTCTTCCTCTCCCTTACTCCAGCCAGGCCTTTCCTTCTGGTTTCCACTATTACCATACATGCTCTCCCAACACACACTTAGCTGTGGTATTCATCAGGATAGACATCTGTACAGTTGTCAGGAGAGAAGAAGAGGTGGAAGACAGTGTTTCCACCCCAACAAGGACTGTTGACTTCACTTGTCTGGGTTGTGAAATGACCTAGGCTGTGGTTAAGGTGAAGGATCTCAAAAATCAAAACCTGACTTCACCAGATTCTACACCAAGGAGCACTGGGGTCAGAATCCTCAAAGCTCAAGGAGCTTAACCATTCACATCCACAGTCAGATGAATCCATGGAGAAGGGACATGCCCAGGGCTCTAACCACATGTGGCATAGAGGTTTGGAATTCAGATAATGGGGTTGAGACATGGACTCTGCCATGTAGGTGATAGGTACTAGTTTGTACATTTCCTCCTCCCTACGAGGAGATCTTCTGCTATTAAATGCAATCTGCATTAACTCAAGTAGCAGCAGTATAAATTAGAGGTGATGTACATAATATCCTATGGCAGGCCTGGCACCAAGCAAGCCCTTAAGAAAAAGAGAGGTCTTTAGTTCCTAATTGTTACCGTACATCACCCCTGAAATACTTGGCCTCACGTTCTTCCCTGGGGGAACATGAGCTTAGTGCTCTCTCACAGAAGCATATCTAGGGAAGGGCAGAGCCAGCCTACGAATGTTCTGAACACAGATCTGGGAACCTGGCGTTAACTGCTCATCAGTTCCCTGGGTCATTAAAAGCATCCTACTGTAAGTGAGGAGTACTGACACATGCTTACAATCCCAGCACTCTGAAGATGAAGGCAGGAGGACTGTGAGTTAGAAGGCAGCGTGGGCTACATATTTACACCCCCAACACACACAATAGTTTCTAAGACTCGAAGTCAGCAGATCACAGAGTTACTTTACACCAATGCCTTAATGTTTACTATAGCACTATTTACAATAACTAAGTTACAGTACCAACCTAGGAGTTCAAACACAGCAGAATAGATAAATACATTTTTTTAAAAAGTGATCTATAGGGCTGGAGAGATGGCTCAGTGGTTAAGAGCATTGCATGCTCTTTCAAAGGTCCTGAGTTCAATTCCTGGCAACCACATGGTGGCTCAGAACCATCTGTAATAAGACCTGGTGCCCTCTTCTGACCTGCAGACATATATACAGACAGAATATTGTTAACATAATAAATAAATATTTTTTTAAAAAGTGATCTATAGATAACAGAAAATTTTTCAGCCATAATTAGCAAAATTATGTCATTTGCCAGAAAATGGATGTAATTTGAGACATTCATATTTAGTGAATCTAACTAGTCTAAGAAAGATGAATATTACATATTTTCTCTTTCATGGTTCCAAGATTTTATATAGTTACATAGAATTATTCATACATGCATCACATGAAGGTTGAATAGAAACAATATTAGGAATAAAAATAACCAACGGGGGAAGAATGGAGAGAAAAAGAAAGGCAAAAATGTATGAGGACTATTGCGGTGATATTTTGTTTGTGTTCTAACAAATAAAGAAGCTTGCCTGACGATCAGAGTGTGGAGCTACCCACAAGTTAGATTCCAGGCAGTAGTGGCACACACCTTTAATCCCAGCACTCAGGAGGCAGAGGTGGATGGCTCTCTGTGAGTTCAAAGCTACACTAGATGGATCCATTCTAAAAGGGAATCAGAGCCAGGCGGTGGTGGCTCACACCTTTAATCCCAGCACAAGGGAGTAGGGGATCAGGAAAGATCAGGAGGTAGGTCGGAGGAGACAGGAGCTCAGGGCATTCAATGTGAGGATTCATAGAGACAGGATCTTTCCTATTCTTTCTGAGCATTCAGTCTGAGGACTTGTAGAGACAGGATACCTCATTTGATTTGAGAGGTGACTGCTCTGCTTCTCTGATCTTTTGGCTTTTACCCCCTAATATCTGACTCTGGGCTTCTTTTTTTGTTTGTTTTTATTATTAAGACCAATTAGAATTTGCACTAAAGGATATGATTAAAGTAAAATATATATCCATATGAAAAAAACTAAATAAATAAAATTAAGCTATTTTTTAAAAAAAATAAAGCTTTAGGCCACAATGCTGAGTACATTCAGCAAACGAGTCCAGTTTGGAGAGGAAGCAGGAAGCAACTCCAGAAGCCATCAAGATGGGATGGCCATGCCCATACCCATGCTGAGGACCAGGCAATCTCAAGTCGTATGGGTTAGACAAAATTGTACACATTAGCGGGACTAAATAGATTAAAATAGATTCAGACACATATAGAAGAAGCACTGGTTGTGTGATCTTACTGTTCCACTAGTCTAGGAGTCTATTTTTATTCTAATACATATCTTTTTTCTTAAGAAGAGAAACTGGGAAGAAGAGGCAGTTTGACAAAGAATCAGCTTCGATTCTCATCTCAAATTTCATTTTAAATCAGAGTTAACCTACAAAAATAACAACACCTAAAGAAAACACCCAAAACTGTAATCTGCCGTCTTAGAATTGTAAGACTGGATCAAACTAACATGCAGCGGCTTCAGAATATAAGACACATACTGAACCCAGTCCCTTTCCAGAACCCCACATGGAGCTGTCCCCCTACCCCAACGGGGATCTAGGTAAGATAATTCTTAAATTCACTTGGAAAATGTACCATCAGCAGTAACCCTTTTTTCCCCTTAAAAAACAAAGTAATTGTAAGAAGTATTTCTTCTAGGACATAAAAATATTACATTTCATATATAAACATGTCTGTCTGTCGTAAAGGTACAATAATAAAGGTATTTTTGTAGTTGAAAAGCCAATTGAACATAATAAAATAGCTCAGAAAAGTGTACTTCACGTTAAAAAAAAATCATGTGATAAAGGAGGCATCCAAGACAACATTCTGTAATAAACAATGGTAAGATGAATGAGCAGCTATTCCAGGGGGAAATCAGATTAAATCCTCAGTAATGTAAAACAAAAGAGGCTTCAGCTGAATTAAAGAATTAAAAGTTTAAAAAAAGAAACCATAAAATACGTAGAGTACATTATAATTTTTCACATCTATCTTAGCATGGAGATGGTATTTCTAAGCTGCAAAGCAATTGGAGAAATCACAAAGAAAAAAATGATATGTTTGGCTGCATAAAAATTTGGAACTATCCCCATAAAATAACACCAGAAAGTAAAAATAAACAGTAAAATCAACTTGAGACAATGTTCGCAGCAAAAACATCAAAAAAATAATAGTCTTAAAATAAAAAAATAGCAGCCTTTAATCCCAGCACTCGGGAGGCAGAGGCAGGCAGATCTTTGTGAGTTCGAGGCCAGCCTGGTCTACAAGAGCTAGTTCCAGGACAGGCTCCAAAGCTACAGAGAAACCCTGTCTTGAAAAACCAAAAAATATAAATAAAAAATGGCATTTGTGAATATAATAAAAAACCTACTAACACCCTCAAACATGCAAAGAACAAGAATAGGCTATTGGAATAAATATAAATGATGGTTTATTACAAAGCAATGTTTAAATGTTTTAGTGAAATCAGTATATGTAGGAAAAAACACAATAATGAAATATAATGTTGCCCTTTCAAATAATAAACATTGGAAATGTCAACACCGAGCCATGATGAGGGAGAGACAGGCCTCTCACACTCACACACCTCTACCTTCATAATTATTTGCATTGTGTTTGTGATGCAAAAGTGCAGTACGTCCCAAGAATCTTCAAAATGCCCATCTTCCTTATTGAAATCATACTACTTCAGTTCAGAGCAAGTGAAAATAAGGATAAGCAGAGATGTCTTTTTTTTTCTAAGTAGCAAGTAGAAACAAATTAAATATCTGCCAGTATGGAAAGTTAAGTAAACTATAGCATATCCACAAGTGGGATATTCTCTTTTAAAATTACGTCCCCAAGGGATTGGTAATAATTTGTAAAGCTGGTTACAGTATGTTAATCTGATGTGAATAAGGCAGTGGGATTGTGGGTACATTTTGCTCCTTATTTTATTTCTAACTTCCAACTTTTACTAATTAATGACCAATATTTATTTATTTATTTTTAAGATTTATTTATTTATTATGTATACAGTGTTCTGTCTGTATGTATGCCTGCAGGCCAGAAGAGGGCACCAGATCTCATTTCAGATGGCTGTGAGCCACCATCTGGTTGCTGGGAATTGAACTCAGGACCTCTGGAAGAGTAGTTAGTGCTCTTAACCTCTGAGCCATCTCTCCAGCCCCACCCTTGCATATCTAAAGCCTGACTTAGAGAGAACACGACAAACACTGAACAAATGCACAAACACACAGACTGGCTGTGAGAAGTGACCGCTGTGATGTAAAGATGAGCATCAACGGTCTGGCCAGCTGTCAGTCTGGGTTTCCACGGCATTCCTATGGAGCAGAGAAGGCCTAATGTTACCATCCCAAAAAGGCTGGGCAGCTGTGCTGTAGGCACGGACAGTTTAACCCTGATTCTTTGAGTTTTCTCAGGTGATCTGAAAAACACACATCTCTTTTTCCCTCGTTTCCTCTGAATCAATTCCACTACTGGTAAAAGGCAGTAAATTAATAACTAGGGCCCCCGCCACGACAAAAAGCCCAACTACTAATTGGCTCGATATCTCCCTGCTGCTGTATCACTTTGGGATTTTTCTGGGTGAAATATAAATAAGTAAATTCTATTAATAAGCTATTTGGACAAGGGAAGAACATATACTTCTGAGATCCCAAGGGGCCTGGAAATGGTTTAGTGGCCCATGGAACAAGAGACTTGATTACAGAAATGAAGTGTCTGTCTCTGTGCCTTCCTCCTAGAGTCTGCACTCCCAGCAGATCCATCTTGGGCCCGGGGGAAAGGGGGTAGCAAGGCTTTGTTAAGTTTAAAAATTATAATTTAGATGAATTTGTGCATTCATTGGCCTGAGCGTGTCTCTGGAAAATAAATAGTTAGTGGAGTAGAACCTGCTGCATTTTAGGGACTTTATTGTTTCCTTATAATTAAGTCCTGCACAGAAATCCAATTACAAATGTTCTCAGTCGCCCTCTAGCTAAGTGCTAACAGAAGAGGAAGGAAGGCTTCTAGACTTAAATAACTCTGGATAAAAATTAATACTATGGCTGTGTTGGCTAATTAAAAGTGCTTCCTCTATTAGTGGGCTTTTATATTAATAAATGACATTATTATTATCATATCCAACAACCAAGGCTCCTATCAGGTCTGCTCTGTCAGCCCCACTCTTGAAAGCACAAATTCATTGGCCCCAGTACAGGCTCTGCGGGAGGAAAGGGGGCAACAAAGTTCTTGCTCACTGTTCACCGAGGGAGGCACTTTAACAAGAATGGCCTCAGGCACTCATCACACCAGCTCTACTTGGAACATGGTATAATCCCTGCTTAGCGGAGGAGCAAACCGAGATTTACATAGTCAAGATTCTCTCCTATGAAGAAGCAGAGCTAGGCTGAAACCTAGGTCTTCAGAGCCTCAAATTTGGACAGCATTTGTTCCATTTCAGGGTTGATTTTCCTTGGTAGGTGAGTCAGGCAGGTGGAGGTTTCAGTAAGTGTGATATACCTCCAGATAGAAGGTAGAAACTTCGCTTGGGCAGACTTTCAACATTCTGTGCTGGCCAATCACTTCTTTACTAAACCGCCCTGAAGCTTAGATGCTATACTATCTCAAGGCATGCAATACTATAGCTGTCCCCTGCTCTCAGGGAAGAGGCAAGTTATCATGATGGTAGAGCAGGTACAAGGGGTTGTATAGCCATCAGGGTAGACACAGCCAGACCTGGGAGTAGGGAGACTTTTCAAAGCACGTGGCATCTATGCTGTTTGGGAGCACATAGAGACGACCCATGCCAAGTAGTGAGATGGAGAAAGGATCCAGGGGAAGGAAATACCCTGTTGGTCGTAGAGAGTGAAGCAGGCAGGGCCAGGTCAATCCAGGCAGAGCTCTGCTGGCCATGCTCAAAGACTGAGCGGTTCACTGGCAATGAAGGTTTCTGGTCATAAGTGCTATGAACAGGATCTTCACAGTTGTTCCTCTTGCAGGGGTGGAGGATGTACTGACTGGCCACCTGTCACCTTGGTAGCCAAGGCCAGTGAGGAGTCATGTCACTCCACAAAGGGAGTGACAGTGGGGATTGAAGAAGAGCCCCCTCTCCAGAGATAGCAAAACATGGAACTCAATGAGCGTAGTGACTTTTTACAAGTCTAATGGGAAGGAGGAGGGGAAGAGTGTCTGACTCTGCTATTCTGGCTTGAGCCAAGAGAAGGGATTTCAGAAAACGGGAAGGAGAAGATGGGGGTATGGAACAACTTTGGGCAGAAAACATTAAGCTCAATTTTAAATATAAAGAACCCTCAGCCTCTAAGGGACATTCAGGGTCAGGTGTTCACTGAGCTGCTAACTGCATGGTTCAGACCTCCAAGGAGCTCACAGTCTGGAGAAATCTTTTGTAAAGTATCAGGCCATAGATGATGAATGAAGTATAGGCATTCATGAACTGACCCAGAGGGAGTAAGTGGAAAGAATGGCCTCACAGACCTCCAGTGAGCTTTGACAATCTTAAGTTTGTCCTTGAAGCCCATCTTGATCATCCATTTCCTGTATGCAAAGTATTCCACTCTTGTTACCAGTCAGCCCATCCATTAGTATGGTATTTTCCCAGTGATAGAATGTGAAAAATGCCATGTGCAATTTCCTGCCTAGATTAGACCTTCCACAACTCACAAAGAAAAACTGAATTTAATTTGAGTCATCAGTAGCTGATGAATTAAATTCTGGTTTGACTGCCTAACCTTAGGTTGGCCTCTGATTTACTTCAAGGACTGAACTATTATAAGACCAAGACAACAGAGAAAATGAAGCCAAATGTTCCCTCAATTCCAGGGCTATTTACTCTACGTCACAAGAGCCTAGCAATGGACCTCAAATTCCACAAATAATGTTCCTAATGAATGACACACTGACTGTGCTTAAAAAAAATGAAGCCTCTTAAGTGAGGCAGGGTAGGAAAAAAGACAAGGAAAGAAAAATATCTGAAAACAACAGCTTGTTTTCACAAAGTAATGAGCCAACTATTTGCCATCCATCAGCGAACAAATGCAGGAAAGTCCTGATTGATAGGGAACTGTGAGAACAGGGTGAAGGGCAACCGTGCCATGAATTTTCTCATGATAAGGTATTTCAGCTTTCGTTGAAAGTCTCGCCAGAGTGTCTAGTTAAGTTTTCCTGTACAAGTTACTCATTTTCTGCTACTACTCATAAGTCAGACCAGGGGTAGACAAAAGGTCCAGGGTGTGGTTCAGAAGATAGTTTCTTACACAGGATTATGAAGTTTGAAGTTAAAGGGTATTGTGTCTGAAGAAATACCAAGGTCAATGATAGTGAAAAAAGCCCCATATGCTAGTCTAGGGCTGTGGGGACTGGAATAGCTGCTGCACCAAGAAGGTGTGACATTCCCATATGTCTTCAGAGGGTTCTGAACCTAAACTGTGGGCGACTGTGTCTAGGGTTCCTTAGTTGCTGATGGAGAGGCAAAAACTGCCTTTTCCTTTAATCACTCAGATTCTTTGGAAGGATAAAAAGCCAATAGTTTTCATTTGCTTTAGACTTGGAGAAGAGTGACATCCTCCAGTCTTGCTACCAGGAAAAGGAAGGAAGTATCCAACAGATCTCTTTCCAAAACAACTAGAGTCCAGTGTCTACTCCCACTCTTTTGATCTTAGCATGGTGCTATGTGCACACTGCTGGTAAGACAGTAGCTTTTTAATCTCTAGCTTTAAGGTGGACATTGGCCTTTTATTTCCTCAAAGACCCAAAGGACTCAAGTTGGTTACACTCCCCAGCTTCCACAAAGGCTAGCTGTCTGCTTGATCCACAGCCTAAAGAGCCTTTTTGGGGGGATGAATGAGAATAGGCCCCATAGGTTCACCTGTTTGAATACTTATTTCTTTTTTTTAAAGATTTATTTATTTATTTTATGTATATATGTTCTTGTCTACATGTACATCTGCACACCAGAAAGAGGGCATTGGATCTCATGACAGTTATGAGATGGTTGTGAGCCACCATGTGGGTGCTGGGAATTGAACTCAGGACCTCTGGAAGAGCAGCCGGCTCTCTCAACCACTGTGCCATCTCTCCAGCTCCTATTTCTAATTGTTATGACTGTTTGAGAAGGACTAGGTGGTGTGGTCCTGTTGGAGGAGGTATGTCCACCTCAGTGGTAAAACTTTGAGGTTTCAGAAGACACGCCCCCTCCCTTCCCAGTGTGCCTCTCTCTCTCCCTATATCTTGGCTGTGGACTGAGATGTGTTCTCTCAGTTTTCTTTGCTCTGACATCATGGGCATCATGATGTCATGACTTTAACCATTTGGAACTGCAAGCCAAATTAAACACTCTCTTTCATAAGTTGCTTTGCTCATGATATTTTATTACAGCAATAGAAAAGTAACTAAGAAAAGCCTGTTTGTCTAATCACTGCCGTTGTTATGATTGGCAGTTTCTTGCCATATCCCATTCCCCTATCATTATTTGCTTCTTCAGTGAAAAACAAAGAACTAGAGCTACCAACATGTTACAGATTCTGAGTATATTGATGTCTTACCTAGATTTTTATTACTGTGAAGAGACACCATGACCACGGCAAATTTTTTTTTAAATATTTATTTATTTATTATCTATACAATATTTTGTCTGTGTATATGCCTGCATGCCAGAAGAGGACACCAGACCCCATTAAAGATGGTTGTGAGCCACCATGTTGTTGCTTGGAATTGAACTCAGGACCTTTGGAAGAGCAGGCAATGCTCTTAACCTCTGAGCCATCTCTCCAGCCCCACCACGGCAACTCTTATAAAGGAAAACATTTAATGGGGGCTGGCTTACAGTTCAGAGGTTTAGTCTTTTATCATCATGGCAGGGTGCAGGCAGACATGGTGCTGGAGATGGCACTGAGAATTCTACGTATTGATCTGAAGAAGGAAAAAATGTGTACTGGGCATAGCTTGAGCATACATGAGACCCCAAAGTCCACCCCCACAGGGACACACTTCCTTCAACAAGGTCACACCTACTCCAAGACCACACTGTAGTAGCATTTCAATTGTATTTTAATAAATAAAACTTGCCTGAGGATCAGAAAAGTAAAACAACCACACTGGCCAGCCTTATAGACCAGGAAACAATAACACACACCTTCAATCCCAGAAGCCACAATAGTTTGCCATAGAAACCATGTGGTAGTAGTACACGCCTTTAATCCCAGAACTAGAGATGATTATAAAACTGGAGGAGACAGCTCTCAGGCACAGTTTCATTCTGAGATTCCTGGACACAGGATCGCCATTTCGGACTGAGGTTGAGGTAAGAGTCAGTGGCTGGCTGCTTCGCTTTTCAGGTATTCAGGTTGAACCCCAATTTCAGGCTCTGAGTTTCTAATTAACTGTGCATCACCATACCTCCTAATAGCACTATTCTCTAGGGACCAAACCTTCAAACACACGAGTCTCTGGGGGCCATTCCTATTCAAACCACCACAATTGACATAGATATTAACTGCTTGAAAGAACTAGCTGTTTTCACTGCTAAGCTGAAGACAGGTACCCTAAGGAGAGCTTGGGAAGGACTGAGGAAAGCTGTTGTAATGAAGGCTCCTACAGAGGCTCAGGAGTCCCTACGAAAGCTGTGAGATATGTCCCAGTGTATATGTCTCTCAATATATTTGCTTCCAGAAACAAGCACATGCACCTCCAAGTGAAAATAAGCCTTACATAAGGGAAGAGCGCTCTGCTAACCCCAGTCCTGGCAGTCCTGTGGTTAACACAGACCCTCTCCCAGTAGATCCAGAGCTTTCCCTTTTCTGACTTCTGCAAATACACTCCTGCCCAGAACTTCAGCATGCATGTTGAACCATATTTTTAATTTTCAGGTTGGTTTGACAAATTGGAGATATTTTCTCCCCAGAGCTCTGAGACCACTCATAACCTCTTTTTTGCATGTGACTGTAATGTTCTTTTTTTTTTTTCACTTTCCCTCCTCAGTGAGCACCAAATCCCAACACCAACCTTTACATCAAATGAGCCTGCACACCGCTTCGGGCCCGTGCCATGCCCATTCCTCTCCCTTCCTAAACCCTCATTCTTAGATTCAGTAACAGCAGTTCCTTGAGCCACAAAGGACAAAAGAGAGATGTGGAGGGAGCAGCTGAGAGGTCACAGCCTGCGACTTCCTTGCATCTGCTCCTACTATCACAGACCTACGCTGACAAAAGCCCTCATCAGAGCCAGTGTCTCTAATACCAGTCCAGCCCCCTGGAGCAATGACAGCCATGTGATATGTTTGCCCAATTCTGCAGCTGGGCTAATTACTATGGTTCCCAAGCTTTGGGTCCACCCTCAAAACCAAACAAATTAGGACAAAAACCACAGGGTTCTTCAGTCTCTTCCTCTCAGCCAGTAATTTCTGAAGGACCCCTATAATTGATAACAACATAATAAAAACTCACCACCTGTCCCTTATCCTAAGGACTTGGAAGCCTGGCCAACAATTCAACCCATCATTCAATGACACAATGTGAATGAAACACAGTGACTCTTCATCTCTAAGTGCCAGCACCATTCCAGAAATAGCCCAGACCTGTCACTCCACTACATGGTCCCGCCTGGATAAAAGACAGTAGCTGGATGGGCAAGCTCAAAGGTGGGATTTCCTGAGGCCAGAAATGCCTACCAGGATGGGCCAGCCGGTGAAAGCTGCTGGTCTGGTACTGGGAACTATGCAGCCAGATGGAAGAAAGGCAGGTATAGAGAATGGCAGAAGTTGGTTCCATAAGCCCTTAGGATGACTTGGGAGGAAGATACAAATGGACAATAAAGCCAAGGACTTACTTCCTAACAGATCATATTCAGAAATTTGGGGAAGCATGGGACAATTATTGGCAAAACCTGACAATCTCAGGATGTCTTAGCACCCTGACTATAGATTCCACAGTAAAAATTAAAACGATTGTCCAAAGTAAACTGATACACATATATGAAAACACTGTACAGAAACTTAAGTTGTATGCTTACCAAAAATAAAAAAATAACAAAAGAAATATCTAGTGGTGTGTGTGTGTGTGTGTGTGTGTGTGTGTGTGTGTGTGTGTGTTTGGGTTCTGGTGAAGACCTTGCCCCTAGGAAACAAAAAGCATATATATATAACAACATATCATAACAGCAAGGGAGCAAAACCAAACTCAGGTGCTGGGCTGGGCTCCTGTGCCCTGATGAGAGCCAGACTTAGTGCAGAATAGAGATAGCAAATGAAGAAAATCCTACTGACCCTGGGTGGTACTAACCCAGTCCCTCCACTAGTGAGCCTGATTAGAGGGACAAGCAGTCATTTAGGAGGCTCTAGCTACAGACCAGCAGGCGGTAGGAGCAGAGAAACAACCCAAGGCAGTGAAGCTGTCGGTGAGGCAAAGAGCAGTCAAGTACAGGTCAAGGAAAAAGTACACTTCAGACACAAAATGATGGCTCTACACAGCCAGAAAGCAACTTTTCAGGCAAGCAGCAGAAGAGTCTGTTCCGTCCGAGCTTCCAGATCCAGCCACAGAGTTTTCGTCACTTGGGGACTTACTAGAAATTCAGATCTTCAGGCTTTGTTTTAGACTTCACATCAAAACCTCTGGGGGTGTCACTCAGCATCTTTTATTAGTTTTCAGGGTGATGCCAAGGCCCAGAACTAAATAATTCTCAAGGAAAGATGCTTACAAATGCAAGAAGTGCCCCCTTTCCCCTCCCTCCTCCCCCTGTCAAACTCTGCTTGTTCAGGCTCACTGCAGGGTTTGTTATGCCACAAAGAGATGGGACCCAGCCCTAGCATGTCTACTCATGAGACAGAGAACCGCGCTGGCGATTGGTTCATGGGTGGCACTAATGTTGCTGATCTAAACTGTACACTTTAAAAACCCTGATTTCAGTAAAAAGATCTACCCTCAGGCTAAAAGGGAGATAGTTTTAGTCTAAACCTCTGGGCCCAAGGCCAGGAAGAACCATAAGAAGAAATGACTCCAATTAGGCAGGTGTATTAAGTAGGATGATACCACAGGCTGTGTGGCACCAACAACACAAATTAGTTTTCCATGATTCTGGAGGCTGGAAGCCTGACCCCAAGGTATGGCAGCAGACTTAGAGTCTGTGAGGCTTACCTTCCTGTTCAGTGTGATCTCACTTGGAGAGTGGGTGGGAAAGTTCTTGATGCCTCTTTTAGAAGGACAGACATCCCATTCATCAACGTTCCATTCTGAAGATCCAATACCTGTGAAAGATCCCCACTTCCCAATCCCATGCCAATGAAGTTTAGGGTTTAAAAAAATAAACATTTTGGTTTATATAGCATTTAGTCTATAGCAATAGTGTTCTGAACTTAAGGTTTATATTCTTCTAAAATTCATGTCTTGGGAGCCAGAACTTGTAAGGAGATCACAAAAGTGCAGTCAGAAGTACTGAGCCCTCCCTGATATGGTCAATACCCTTGCAAGAAGAGAAAAGAATCTGTGCCTGGATATGGAGTCCTGCAATCCCAGCTACTCAGAAGGCAGAGGCAGGGAATCAAAAGTTCAAAGGGAGGTCTGCCTGTGTTATACAGTGAATTCAAGGCAACTTAGTGAGAGCCTGTCTTAAAATAAATAAAAAGAGGGCTGAAAAGGCAGTCAGTAATAGAGTATTTGTATAGCATTAGTAGGATCCTATGTTCAGCCTGCAGCCCTGGAGGGGAAAAAAAATCTTACTGACTGAGAAGGTTTATCAGCCAAGACCAAAAGCTTACCAGGATCCTACCCTTATAGTTTCAGCTTCTGGAACTGAGGGGAATAAATTGCTGTTCAGCCACTCAGTGTGTAGGATTCTATTGCAACAGCACAAGGCAGTGAGACAGGCAGAGCGAGGTTCAGACAAACTGATTCGACAGTGGTGACAACAATGCCTGTGTGAGGGGGAGGCTTCTGCATTTTCCTCAGCTGTCAGCTCAGACGAGACTCTTCCCCTCCAACTCCCCCACACCTGTCTTCACTTGAGATTGCTCTTTCCTCCCTAGGTGGTTTTATAGAAGCTTGAGATCCTCTCTCCCCTCCCCAGTCAATCCTGCCTAGCTCCCACTTCAGGCCATTGACTTGCTTCAAGGTTGCAGTCCCAGCTTTCGGCAGTTCTTGCTTTCTCTGTCTTTTAGTCTCCTTTAACCTCTGCCCTCAGCACTGTTCTGGATCTGTCATCCCAAGCCACAGCTGGAAGGCAGAGTCATTGGTGAGGACTACATCAGCTGGGACTCCCTGTGCAGACAGCAGCCATGGATCGTGGAGACAAAAAGACTTACTGACAAATAAACCGAGGCACACGGGGTATGTAAGAAGTCAGAGCGTAAGAAGAGAAATTCTGACCTGGTTCAGGAAAATAATTTTTCTGTTAGATGTAGCATGAATAATAAAAACCCAAGGACAGATATTGGGTTTCAACCTGAAGATCAGAAAAGCAAAGGCACTAGAGAGCTCTTACCTCTATGAAATCTTCAGACTGAAAGAGAACGAGTTTCTGTCTCATCCTGCCTTATATTCCTCTCTAGTGCTAGGAAGGATTAAAGGCGTGCACCACCGTCGCCCGGCCTCTATGGCTAACTAGTGTGGCTGCTGGGATTAAATGTGTGTGTCACCACTGCCTGGCCTGTATGGCTGACTAGTGTGGCTGTTTTGCATTCTGATCAAGCTTTATTTATTAAAATACAAATGAAATATCACTACAGCTAGAACTTCATTATACAATAATTTTTAATGCTGGTGCCACTATAGAGAAATAAAAACTCACTTTCTTCCTCACGATAAGTTGCAATCTCAAGTAGGCAGCACACCATTTGTATGTGAGAGGTTCCTTTTACATGCCAGACCTGTCAGTAGTTGCGTCCTTGGTCATTTAATAGTTGTACCTTGTTTGTGCATTTAACACCAATTTGTTAAAGCTACAGTGTCTAAGGCATTCTCCCACAGAGTACAGACAGTATGCAAAGCAGACAAAAACTATGTTGCCAGGCACTTCTACTCTAGCGGATCAATAACTCTAGCGTATAATGTATTAGAAAAAGTGCTTTGAGGGAGACTGGAAATGGAGGACAAGAGCTGCAATTCATGGAAAAGTGAGAAAGCCTGGCTGTACCATCTTTTTGCTTCTGTCTTAAATCAAGCAATCTTTTCAGTTCACATCCTCTGAGGTCTTACGGATTTTAGAAATTTGTAACATTTAAGCTTCTAGTATTGCCTCCTGTAACGGTTATTATTTGTTGTCGACTTGATTGCATCTGGAATTAAAGAAAACTCCAAAAATGGAGGGACAAAATGTGAAGGATTTTTGCTTAATCTGAAGTGGGAAGATCTACTTCAAATCCCGATCTTTGAGGTAGGAAGACACACCTTTAATCTAGATCTTTGGAACTGGGAAAACTCACCTCAAATCTGGGCCACGCCTTATGTTGGGGGTTGCCTGAAACTCATTTTCATCATTCTTATTTTTGTGAGGATTAAGAAGCATCCCATTCTTGAGACTTTTAGCACAGGGCCTAAGTCTTAAACAATGTCGTACTGGTATAAGTACATCCACAGATGATATCACAGTGTGTGGTGTTGAGATTCTCAAAGTGAGCAGCAGAGGGCACCATCCACAGACGACAGTGTCTGTCAACTCACATTACACAAACAACGGACTGCAATTTCTGCCTTTTTCTTTCATTCTCACTTTGTCAAATTCGATATTTCCTTCTTGATTCTCTCCTTTATTTTAGAGACTCTGGATCTTCTTTGTTGATGTTCCCTTTGCTCAAAGCAGTCCAAGCCTTAACACTGAAGGGGAAAAATGAATGTGTCTCTTAGCCCCTGGAGAGATCCCAGAGGCTGGTGAGGCCATACCCATGGGCTCTGGAGGTTGGGGGTGGGGAAAATAGAGGGGTGTTAGCTGAGGATAGATAAGGTTTTTCCAGTTTGTTCTGGCCTCGGGATTCCTGTGTCTTATCTCCTCTCCCCACTGCTTCATCACATTGCCAAAATTACCTTGATAATATATCTTTTAATTTAAGAATTCATTTTCACTTCAAGAAAGAAGAACAGTGCATCCAGATAAGAAACTTCATCTGTCTTGAAGAAAAAGGGTTGGGGATTTGGGTGCTATGAATCCTGTAAAGTCTTAAATTAAGGTGCCACCCCTGAATGCTTTTCTTCATATTTATGAAATGATTATTCTACAGAGGTACATTTCATGTTGTTAAAATAATGACTGTGCATGTTTAATACATCAATTTAAGTTATTATCTCCCATGCTATAAAATCTGGGATAATGTCATAAATAATTATAAGCATTTACAAATGACGCTGTAATGTGAAGCATTGGCCTAATCCTTTATCTTTCACAAACACAGAAATAACAATTAAATTTATGAAATGAAACAGGAAGGTTATGTTCCAGAATGTGTCACCTCCTTACAGAATGCAAATAAGGATGCAGGGGATAAACAAAAAGAAAGGCCTCGTGTAGAAAAATTCCCCTTACCCCACCCTATCCTGGCATTGAGAGTCCTGAGATACTAGTCTCTGGAATTTGGGACTTTTTTTCTGTTGAGCTGGAGGCTAAAGAAGGAGTATTCTGCTTTCTGATAATTTATTATTATAATTCACTTATTTTGGGTAAGTGAAGTCCTGATCACATGATCAGGATCAGAAACATCTTTTCATGCATCCCACAATGCATGCTTTGAGGTAGGAAGATGGGCAAGAAAATAATAGATTCCTAGAAATTAGACTCAATCTTCAATCTGTTCCATGTCATACAGAGCTATTGGGAATCATGTAATTGTAAAAAAGCTCATCTTTCATTTTCAGCCTTACTACCTGTACAGACCTGGGAATGAGGGCGGCCCCTCAGGGAGCTTATGATCTGGATGGGGAGACTGAATGCTCACACTTAAACAACTCAGTCAGGTGTACAGTGTATCACAGAACCAGTTTCTTCAGCTAAATTCAAATTAGGTTGATATAAAATTAACCCAGGAAGGCTTTTTAGAGGAGGCAGGCTGAAGTTGGGTCAGACAAATGTTATCTAATAAATCAGAGATAGTCTGAAAATACTGAGACAATAAATATACAATCCAAGTGCATACGTGTGCATGCACACACACATACACACACACACACACACACACACACACACACTTAATCTATGGCAGTCAAAGCTGGGATGTGAAGAGAGCAAAGAGGAAATGCAGTCTTCAGTGGATCCAAAGCTGGGATATTAGCTTCCTGTCTCAGTCTGTGGCTGCTACTGACACACACAGAACTAAAGCAAACCCAGCTGACTCATGAATCTTGGGAGGAGGGAAGGCAGAGAAGGCTGACTGAGAAAAGACCACCATCAGTGCACGAGGAAATTGGGCTGTGCTGGCATGCAGCCCTCTCGTCAAAGTTGCAATTGCTCCTGCATCAGCTTAGAAATGAGCTTCCAAGGCAACTCAGAATAAGAGCTCTCACCAAAGAGAAATGACATCTCTCCTCTGGTCATTCTTCTGTTGCAAATAGGACCAAGTAACACAACAAAATGAATCCTCATAGCTATTCAATTTCCTGATCCTCATAGCTATTCAATTTCCTGGTCCTGTCCCTACAGAAAATATCCTGAAATTCCCCACTAACTGAGCCTTTCCTCCCGTATCTGTGTTTCTCCTCTCCTATTACTATCACAGCTTCCTCTGCATGTCCCTAGCAGGCTCTCCACACTTAGTTCCAAAACCACTCAGCCCACAGGAGTGGGTGACTGGTCATTGAAAAAGATTAGCCTCTCTGGCTCTCACAACGACTCTAGTTCTGGATACCCATGGTGCTCTCTGCTTCCTTCCTATATCCTGTCTCTGTTGTTACAGTGAAATAAACCTGCCCAATATCCAACTCATCAAAATGGCATTTCAGGATGATCTCAACCATCTTTCTGAAAATAATTTTTTTTATGTCAAGGCTCTAGTGTACCTTCACAAGCTCTATACTACTGTTTCCTCTAGGAGAGACACCAGATCTCCATTTCCTTGAGGGAGGCCTGGATTTAGTGACTTGGTTCTAACAAACAGAATGTTGAAGAAAATAGTAGCTGTTTGTGGAGAATTCAGTGGTGGTAGTATCTGTGGGTTTTCCAGAGAATGGAGGCTTTTGTAGATCTGGAAAGATGGCTCAGTGGGAAAGAGTACTTTCTGTGGAAGCAAGAAGGCCAGAGTTAAATTTCCAGCACCCATGTAAAATCTAGGTATGGCTGTAAACGCCTATGTCCTTCACACTGGGGAACACAGACAGGTGGTTTTGAGACTTTTCCAGCCAGCCATCCTAGGTACAGATTTAGTGAGAGGCTCGTCTCAAGAAATAAGGTGAAGAGCTATGGTTGTACATGTGTGTCCACAGACATACATCTGCAAATGTGTATACCTCCTCCACACACACAACCCTTTTGTAGCTTATATAGATAAGAGGGTTGCATAGGCAGAGATTCTAGACTCTTCTGGAACTGGACTGTTCTACCCTCAGTAGATTGAAGGGCTCTCTGCCCCCAAGCAGTCACAGTCACATAGCAGGCTTCCTGATGTCACAGGATAAGGAGGGTACTTCCTTAAAAACCTATCACCTCACTCAAGTCATGAGAGGACAACTGTTGAACCTCCAATGGGTCATAAAGAACAAGCCTTTAAACACAGGTCTTGGGAGGCATTTGAGTTCCAAACTGTAGCATTCTGAAAGATGCTAAGCTCATATTTTGTTTTCTAAACAAACAAAAATATGCTGTCTCATTCCTCCTCGTTGGAAAAAGCAAAAAAACAAAATCAACAAAAGAACCTCCCCATGTTGTGGGATAGTTTGACCATAATGTGACACTCCAGACTGTCAATAAAATTTACTTTGAATCAGGGAGCAGAGCCAGTGACTAACTGGCCAGAAATAGCCATAGAGAAGCAAACAATTTGGATAGAGAAGATGCACAGGAAGAAAGGTGGGAATGAGAGTTTGAGCTTCTTTTTGGTTTTGAGACAAGGGAAGAGATGTGTCTCAAAAAGGAAAGGTCAGCTACTTGCTACTCAACCTCTCTGAGATAGCAGGTTTTCACCCCAGTCTTTTACTCCTGAGTTTTATTGATAAACAGAACGATAGAAATTTAATATAACTTGCGTATTGCAATCATGAGCCATGACCATGGGACCAGAAGCTCTGCCAGGCCACAGCTGGGCACTGATTGAGAGGCCGTGGGGCCACAGATGATTCATGTGCAGCCACTAAGCCAACAGAAAAACACTATCCTCATTCCATCTTCTCCATTCAATACTATGGAGTCATTTCCTTTGTATCAGATAGAACAGCCCCCTCACCACCTCTTCCTGGACTTGGCTCAGACCTACCTTTTAGTCACTAGTCACTCTGCCTTCCTGGGGCTCAACAATGAGCCAGGTCTAGTTCACCTCGGGAATTTTCCTACCATCCATACTCCCTCTGCTGCATCCATGATCATGCTGATCACATTACTCATTTGGATTTCTAGAACTAGAGAAGTCTTTGCCAGGATCAGCCCAGCAATTGGAAAAAGTTCACTGTATGCTCCCACCTTTGGGCTGCCCCATCCATATCTCCGCTATAACAGAATAGCAGCACCACCTGGTGCCTAACCTGGGGAACCGGTGATCCATCATGCCTGCCAAGTCCCTCCGCACCTGTCAGAGTTGGCATCCACTGCCTAGCTTTGTGACTCAATCAAGCTCACTCTCAGCCACCCCACACAGACGAGCTGTGTGGTTCTCTGCCTTCTCTGACTTTTGCCCAAGCACCCCATTACTTCTTTACTAATTCTTGTTAAATATTGGAACAAACCAGTAACCTTCGTTGGGATCAAATAGCAGAGTGGGAGGAGAGGCAAAAACCCTGACTATGAGAACAGAGTCCATGCCCCTGACTTCCAGAATCCTTGAAAATGTTTAGAAGGTCTGTTCAGATTTTCTATTGATTTCTCTTTGTTCAGTCTTTTCTAACTATTTTTCTCAAACTCTAACACTCAAAATAATCTTTTTACCTATTTTTATCTACTACTATGATATTTCTTATTTAATTACTAGCCTTGCAAGTGTGTTGTTTTCTATTTTTCATGGCAAGTGCAAAGTACTTAATCTATACTGTGGTTAAATAGGTTTCTGGCAACTGGCCCAGGAGCCTTGCCAGCACTTGCTGTTATGGGAAAAAAAAATCTAGACAACTAACTCAGATGAATTTTTGTAATGCAAGTTCTTTAGAATAAGCCAGGAAATGTCTGTGTTGTTTCAGGGATGTAAGTCTCTCTCGTTTCACAAATGAATTTTCTCAATATGCAACAAATATTTACTGAGGACTTAACAGGCTTACCCTGTGCTAGGCACAACCTAAGCTGCAAGTCACAAGCCTCAGGTCAGCTTTTATCCTTACTTTTTAGTACAGGAGACAGGAAGTAAAGAGCTATGATCAAGGCATGAGAGCTACAGCAGAGTCTCTATCAGTCAGAGTTTATCAGAGGAATAAAACCGTAGGAGACAGATACAGAAAAATGATAGAAAGACAATAATTTAAGAAACTGGTCCATGTATTTGTGGGAAACAGTGAATTTGTTGGCCAGGCCAATCAGTGGGATAACCAGGCAGAGTTTCTGTAATTCCAAAGTTTGAAGCGAAATTCCTTCTTCAGAAATTCATGATCTGTGATGTTAACGTCTTCAACTGATTGGGTTGAACCTACCTATGGTGGTCATCTGTTTTACTCAAAGTCTACTGGTGATCAAGACCAATCAAATCTGAAAAAAATATCCTTCTAATAACATTTAGATTGGTATCTGACTGAATAATCCTACACTATAAACTAATCCAACTGACACAAAATTCATGACACAGTAGAAACCTAGTGAACTTCTAAACCCAAAGATGAGGACTCTTTAACTAGTGATAGTGGGGTGTAATGTACAATTCGGGACATGAATAAGCCTTACTGGTCACTGGTAGTGGGGAGAATGGTCCATCCTCCTACAACCCTTGGGTGGTAGGTCCTATGCCCCTTGCCATTCTCAAAGAACACTACACTATACATACTCAGCTCCATGAACATGGGTCCACTTCCTCAGAGGTGTAGGAGGGATCACAGCTTCCTCTCTACTGAACTGATAATCTTAGTTTCAATCTCCTTGGCATGAATATTGGCTCAAGGCCAGCCCCTACCTTGGACATCAGGGTAGAAAGGGCAGTGTACACAGTAAGTTAAGCACCTTCTCTGTTGCTTTGAGTTGCTGGGCTCCTCCTTGGCAACCCTGCCACATATACAGTCAAGAATCAGAATCTCCAGTTGATCCCAAGTACCTGTCCCAGACAGTCTAGAGCCACCAGTCAGCCTGGAGGGCCCTTTCAGTCCCCAGCCCTACTCCCTTGATGGCAGCATCTGGTGCTTTTGCCTGAGCAGTCCGTCAGTTTTCACACCACTGTCACTGCAAGACTAGAGGAACAAAAACAAAAGATGTGACAAATTTGTCCTTTTCTCTTTCATAATTAACCAAAATATCACAGCATGTAGCAAAGCACAGCTCCTAATTAACAGACAGGCGAGAGGTGATTAAGAAAAAATGCCATAGCCCCTTCTCAATAGTCCTCCTGTGCCTGACTTCCCCTCCCACCCAGCAGAACCCCCATGTTCCTCCCATCTCAGTAATTATTTTTGCAAGAAAGAATGATATTCTGGTCAGATATGACAGACAGAAAAAGCCCAATCCCCAGTGAGGCAATTAATATTTCACACCTGCCAAAGCAAAGTGGCAATGAAGTGGAAGGGGGGATTCTGGAAAGGGGACTACATTGTCACCAGGCCAGGATTTGCAAAGGCCAAATGGGGACAGTCTTTCTGTTGGGCCTCAAGGATGGGCAAGCCAGGCTAGCACAGCAGACAGGCTGTCAGAGTGTGCGTGTGGAATGAGGGTCAGGGAAGTCACTGGAAATCTGTGCTGTTGGTCTTTTGTTGTGTAGCTCATGATGCATGGAAGGGTGGCATACAGAATCATCAGAGGTGAAGAAGAGTCAAGGGAGGAGTGAGCAGACACTACTAATTCCAGCCCCAAGTGCCACAGAAGCATAGGTATTCCCCTGGTCCACCTGACAGTCACACAGAACCCCGTGCCTCCTGCTCCCTAGGAGCACAGAAGCACACGTACACACATGCACACACTTCTCTGTGTACAGACACTCCTGTGCACTAACACAGCCATTTCCAAACCAAGCAGTCACCTAACAGTTTCCATCCTATTAGTAACTCACAGTGGGGACTAACCTTCAACAAGAGTTGCAGAGAAGACAAGCTGTGCTTAAGCCAGAGCATGACTAGAGGCTGGAAAGGAAGGGGAGAGAAGTGAGGTAGAAGGAGGCTGGATAACAGCACCAAAATAGAAGCTCTAATACAGCATAGTAGGAGGACTGTAATTTACAATAATTTATTACATACGTTATAAAGAGCTATAAGAGACTGAGGGCTCTCAACAGTAAAAAATGACACACGTTTAAGGAAATGCTAATAATCTTCATTTGATTATAATATATTGCATGCATATATTAGCTTACTACACTGTATCCATAAATATGACAGTTATTTTGTCAATTTAAAAGTATAAAAAGTATACGTAAGATAAAATAAATAGCGCATATGTGGCTCAGTGTGAAAGGCAGTCACAGTAGGAAGACCCACATAGTCTTTATGCTTTAGTGACCCGCATAGGTATAGCTCCCCTTTCACAATGGAATTCTGAGGTCTTGGACTCATTGTTTAATAAATCACAATAACTTCGGCTGCATGAGAGCAAACATTCCCTCACTTACTCTACTCAACCACTCATAGAAAAGTAAGCAGTGAGTAGATGCCCTGGGGCAGGCATTATACCAGGCCCTGTAGAGAGTGTGGGTTACTCCATGCAAGGTCTGCCTTCATACAACTTAATGTCTGGCAGGTGGGTGCTGGAAGGAGACCAGAAAGAGGCCCTGCTGTGGGATATCAGTGGGCATAGAAGGCTCGGATCAGGGTGGTGGCTGAGGCAACAGCGATAGAAAAGGGACAAGTTATGTATTGGTGAGCAGTATAGGTAGGAAGAAATAGGGACTTCTATTGCAAGATCTAGAAGCAGAACAGAAAAGAGAGGGTCCTAGGGCTGGAGAGATGGCTCAAGTGGTTAAGAGCACTGGCTGCTCTCCCAGAGGTCCTGAGTCCAATTCCCAGCAACCACATGGTGGCTCACAATCACCCATAATTAGATCTGGCATTCTCTTCTGGTGTGTGGGCATACATGGAGGCAGAATGTTGCTTGTATACATAATAAATAAATCTTAAAAAAAAAAATAGGATCCTCAGCACAGCAACCCTGGGGGCCAAACTTGGGCCAGCACCAAACTTGGCTAGCTGAGATGGTGCATCTTCTTACAACGTTCTGGCCAGAACTTCAACTAAAAATTTCAGAAAACCCTACCAACTACTCAGAGACTATCCATGATTGTATCAGACAGTAATCTTGAAATTTAACCATTACTTTAGTTTTTACAGGATTCCATAGAAATAATAATCACCCCCATGGCAGTTGGAAGTAATTCTAGAAAATGATGTCACCTCTCCCAACAAACTTTGTTCTCAGAATTAGGGACATCTATTATGGGTTGGTTATAAGTGGTATAGGGTCAGAGGTGGAAATGAAGTAGGCTCAGGAATCTCTTTTGAAAAAAAAAGGGGGGGATGGATGGGACGAGATAATAGGTAGATTATTACTTTTGAATTATTATTTATAGACAACTTACATTGGTATAGATTCTTGTATATTGATACAAATTCAAATATGTATATAATATGCTCCTATTTCTGTTTGCAATATTGGTGCACCTATCAAAGTTATTTTGTCATATTATATACATGCATATTTCTACCTTTGCTTAAGATATCTTGTATATTGATGCAATTTTAGGATATATTTGTAGCATGAGGGCCTGCTCATTAGGGTTTCTGTCCCGCCTGGTACCCTGCAGCCGGCAAACCCCAAAGAAAATCACACAGAGAGTCTACATTAGGTTATAAATTGATTAGCCCATTAACTCAATCTTCTTACTAGCTCTTGAAACTTATATTAACTCATTGTTCTTATCTTTGTTGGCCGGTACCATTTCTCAGCCGGGCAGCTCACATCCTGGTGGACTGGCAGGAGTGCGGGAAGAGCTTCCTTCTTCCCTGTTCTCCTTGCGCCACCTCTACTTCCTGTCTGGTTTTCCCACCTATACTTCCTGCCTGGCCAATCAGCGTTTATTTAAAACATGATTGACAGAATACAGACAATTCTCCCGCACCATATATTTACCATATTGCACTATTTATCATATTGCACTATAATTTCTACCTCTGATCAAGATTATTATTTTAGGTTTTGAGGTCATTGTCCTCATTTGCTGCTCATTTGTTTAAAGATTGTTTAATTTTTTAATATGAAGCCTTTGTCTTTAAGCTATATATGTATTAAGAATTATAGGTCAACAGTCATAGTTAGACTAGTTAGACTAGTTAGGTTCTTTAGATGCATGGAGATTGTATTTCACATAAGTAGGTAATCTTCAAACACTTCAAAGACTTTAAATGACTTAGGATACTGTTGACATGAGACACAATTGCTCCTGGCAGCACCGATCTATTTATTCCTGAGAGAATGGTGGACACCAAAGACACTCCACTTGGAGCTTGTTTTCTTCTTGGCAAAACTGGCCTTTGGGCAAAGAACTGTCTTTGCCTCAACTACTGACAAAATGCACAGTGTCCAAACTAGACTAGCAGGATACATGAAAAAAAGACTGCCAAACCTTGCCAAGGCAGGTTAAGACGGTTTTTCAAATTTTCCTGCCTTTGAAAATGGTCTGTCGGATACTCTAGGCCTTAGTCAAAGTTGGTTACCCCAACAATGCAAATGAGACTATGGGTAATTTCCCAGGTAGTCAGTTGTCTCTCTCATTTCTTACACCTTTTGGAAATTGCCTGATTGCACTTTCTGTTTACTCAGGTAATATTATTTTCCTTCTTAGGTCTTTCATGGGATTGAAGACTAGATAGTCATAGTTACTTTCCTCTCATGACTTAGTCAAACCATTTTCAGTGTAAAACTTAGACTCCTTGGGATAGGATAACTATTGAAACATTTAGCCTATGTTTCTTGTTTGATGTTGTTCAGGCTGGTTGTAATTCTAATTTTTACGTATGGCTTTGCCTCTTTTCCATGCACAATATTTGATATTTGTTCTTACTGTATATAGTTTTGTATTAGGCTTAGAACTCTCTTATTTAGACAAAGGGGAGAGGTATTGTGGGAACTCCTTCAGCCAATAGCCTTTTAGACACTGGTCCACTTTGAGCATGGTCTCACGTACTGTAAGTGCAGATGAAAAGTGTGTGCGGCTCTCTTTGATGCTGGATTTGGTTCCAGTTCCCAGAACACGCAGAGGACTGTGGATCGCTATCCTTACTGTAAGTTTATCCCCAAATAAATAAACCTTTGTTATACTCCATTCTGGGTGATTGTGGAACTCTTTGGTACAACCACAGGATACAGGCAAATTTGAGCAAGTTTTCTGGGACTGGTGACAGAACAATAATGATAAATTTCTAGAGGCTTTGAATTATCCTCTTCCAAGGAGGGAAGTGGGGTAACATGGGGATGGAATAGGAAAGTGTCAGGAATTTCTGAAGGAGGCCAGAAGAAAATGGACCAAATAAATTTGGAGGTGGGAACCCTGAATCAACAGACTTGAGAATCTCTGTTCAAGTTGTATGTATGAGGATTCTACTTTAAAAACAGGTAATGGGCATGTGGAATTTTAAATTTAAATAGAACTAAACCCAGATCCTCAAAAATCAGTACCTCCTGCTGCTTCATGTCTATGAATTTACTCCCCATAAGGGGTCACTCAGCAGGATCCCTTTGAACTCCAAAGCCTCTGGGAGGCTGCCCTGAAGCTTGCAAACACTAGGGTGGAGAGCTACCTAGCAGACCCACAGCCTGTCACCTCCTGGAGAGTTTTCTAAAAGGAAAATCCATCCAATGGCCCTGGGGATTTGTCTTTTAACACTTCTACACTAAACAACCTGCTCCGTTTTCAGGCCTTGTTCTCCACTACAGCTGTGTCCCTAAGCTTAAACTTCACAGGTAATGGCTCCATCCTAGTACTCTGACACCCTCGCCTCTGACTTCTGACCCCCAAAGTACGTAGAAAAGGCCCAGCCACTGGGAAGAGGAAGAGGGTAGAAAGATCACTTCTGAGAGTCCTGTCTTCACAGTCTTGCACCCATTAATTCTTTCTCACTCAAGGATTCTCTGTTTGACAGCTGAGCTTCCCTGGATCAACTTTAGAGATTCACAAGGTAAAACTATTTTAGTTTTAGTATGACAGTGTTTGTCTTTTTTGCTGCATGGACATTTGCACTGGGGTTTCAAAGGTAATGGCTAACATTATCAGCACCTCACAAATTACATAGTATGTTGTCATTTCTTCTTTTTCTTCCATCTTCCTCTTTTTCCTCCTCCCCCTCCTCTTCTTGCTGTACATTCACAGTTTCCAAAGCCATTTTTATTTATGAATGCCTTTTATGCACCAGTGGAAATAATTAATTTTATTAAATCTCAGCCTTCCAGTACACATCTTTTTAATATGCGGTGTGACTAGCCAGGAAGTAAACAAGTGACATTTCTACTGCAAACAGTAAACCAATCCTCATCTCAGGGGACCACTAGCCTTGAGCTGCAGGAGACATTTCATTCCTTTTAGAAAGCCGGATTAATGAGCTTTAGTCCTTCAGATTTGTGACTTTGGTAGAAATTACCTCAAAAATAAACAAAGTTTGTCATTTTAGAGAAAACAATTTATAAACTTGTGGCCCATGCTATTCATCATGCTTTTGCATTTTTAAAATAATTAAATAAATAATGATTTTGGAAAGGATGTGTTTCCCACCATCAACCTGTGAGAATTTCTCAGTACTGGAATTGTCCTTGATGATGTCAGTGATAACTGTAATTAATCTTCTCTGCGTTTGTTTTTGTTTGTTATTGTTGTTATTTTAATTATCTTGTATAATAAGATGGTTCAGCATTTGGGAAACCTAATAACTCAGCTAAGTCACGTTTTTCAACTCCTGCCACATGACCCACAAGACCACGGCAATGGACAAACTAAGAGCGGATTTTCAGGTAAAACATTCAGTGGTAAATAAAAGGCTCTAGCTCCATTCTACAGTTTTTTGGTTTTTTATTTATTTATTTATTTATTTATTTATTTATTTATTTATTTTTATTTATTTATTTATTTATTGAGACAGGGTTTCTCTGTAGCTTTGGAGCCTGTCCTGGAACTAGCTCTTGTAGACCAGGCTGGCCTTGAACTCACAAAGATCCTCCTGCCTCTGCCTCTTGAGTGCTGGGATTAAAGGCGTGTGCCACCACCACCCAAGGCTCTAGCTCCACAATTGTCAGGAATCTTCTAGAGTAGCTTCCATGGGGGTGAAGCGCAATATCAAAAGTGACCTGCTGAGCCATGTGTGCCTATAATCCCAGGACTCTGGAGGCAGGGGTAGGGTTATCAAGGACAGCCTGGATGGCATAATGAGCGACTCTTACTCCAGCTCACCTTCCCCCACCAGTCTCTTCTTTCTTAGGCCTGGCATCCTAGGGTTTCCTCTGTGTCTCAACTACAGGATCAAGTTTCTATCCCCAAATGCCAGTCAGAAACTTCTTGAATCCCTTCCAGTGATTTCTCTCATAGTGGCAGAGAAGACCCTATCTTGCCATGCATCCAATTCTCACTAACCCTTGAGCTTACATTCTATTTCTAGCTCTGTCACTATTTTAAAAATTAGTTTTTCATGTGGATGTTTTACTTGTCTATGTGACTGAGCACTCCATGCCTGCAGTGCCCTTAGAAGCCAGAAGAGGGAGTCCTGAGACTGAAGTTATAGGCAGCTGTGCATTGCCTTGTAGGTGCTGGGAATTGAACCTGGTCCTTTGGAAGAAACTAGAGTTCTTAAACACTGAGTCACACACTCTACCTCCAAGAACAACAATAACAACTGTTCCTCTAAAGATATAAGTCTTCCTTTAGTATCATTTGGTCCTTAGAAAAGTAACTTTTCCGGTCTTATTCACACGTATGAACAATTAAGATAATCTTCACTGGACTGCTGTGGGATACGAATGAGACAATGATGTGAACCAGATATTCCACATCTGCAAAGCTGTTCTTCACATCTTGTTCTGCACCCTAGAAGTTTCCAGTTGGGTTTACCTGCTGGAAACCATTAGCTACAGACCCCAGAGTGCAGGAGGAAAAAGAGGCTGGTGGACCTATCACCCTCCCACATGCACACACATGCACAATGCACATACATGATTTGACTACACCTTCCAGGGAAGCATGCTAGGTCAGCTAATACAGTGGCAAAAAGGACAATGCTTCACATATCCAGAGATGCCTGGCTACTGCCCTTGGGGGTGTTTCTTTAATAGCCACATCTTTATAAAAGTTTTTTCTCACTTAAATTGTTCTGAATTATCTTTTCTGGTGTGTTATTTATTTCCTGCTGAAACCTTGACTTAAAAGTTGTTAAATACTGAATTATGTGTCTTCAACCAAAAAAAAGGGGTGGGCTTTTCTTTATAATGTAAAGTCTCCTAGGACCATTGGGCACACAGCTCCTGGACTACCTTCCCAGGGATGTAAGAGAACACAGATTTTATTCCACTCAATGCAGTTTTATTCTCAGCATCACTCAAGTTCCAGACATTACACCCAGAAAAGTTTGGAAAGAAGCTTGAGGAATAATTCCTGCCTGGAAAGGGAGCAGAGGTTGCTTCTGTGTACACTTTCACGCCTGCTGTCTCCCTTCTCAAGAGTTCTCTTCCTGTAGGTCAAATGTACTACTGTGACTGTGTTAAGCAACATTTCTACATCCCTATGTCATAAATAATGTCTTTTACTCCCAAACACTTCTTTTAAAGCACTTACCTCTTTTTTTAATTTGTAGTATTCAGTGTGATTCAACATTTATCTGGTACTTATTTTATGCTGAGCCCAAGGCCTGACACCAAGTGATACAAGGAAAAAAATATGATTCAAGGGAGCTCATACTCCAGTCATAGAGACAGAAATATAAATATTTCTGATGCAGGGGAATGGTGGCCTTGATGGGAGTTTATTCAGAACTCTATGGATCTGAGTGAAAAGAAACACTGTAGAAACATCTGGATAGATGTGGGAAAATAAAAATGTTAGGGGCTGTCAGGGTGGCTCATCAGGTTAAGGCACATGTCACCACGTCTAACAAACTTCAGTTTGATCTCCTAGACCAACGTGGTAGAAGAGGGACCTGCAAGCTGTCCTCCAACTTCTACAAGAATGCTGTGTCTGGGGGCTGGAGAGATGGCTCAGAGGTTAAGAGCATTGTCTGCTCTTCCAAAGGTCCTGAGTTCAATTCCCAGCAACCACATGGTGGCTCACAACCATCTGTAATGAGGTCTGGTGCCCTCTTCTGACCTGCAGACATACACACAGACAGAATATTGTATACATAATAAATAAATAAATATTAAAAGAAAGAATGCTGTGTCATGCACCTCCCTACTCCTCAAATAAGTAAACAAATGTAATTTTTAAAAAGAAGAGGAAATTGTGTGTGGGAGTGTGTGTGGTATGTTTTAAAAGAAGTCTAAAAGAAGAAAAATAAAGAATGTCAGAAAGATAGCATTATACTCTAAGGTGTAGGTTGGGGAGAGTGGGTACCCAGCCTAATACAAGAAATGCAGCACACAGGCAGGCACATCCTACATGGCATCCATCACAGAGCAGTGACTGGAGAAGTTAGGCTATGTCCTTGATACATGTCCCACCTGATTATGACCTGCAGAGATGGTCAGGACCTGGGAGGGACCAAGTTTGGACCTCAGATTCCAACAATGAAGACCAGTACAATGACCCAGACAGCAAGACAGGACCATCATGGATCACAAGGCTGGACATTAGCCCAGATCAGTCTCATATGGAAGAGGGTGGATCCAAGATATCCTTCTCTTGGTAGCTCCACAAGGTCTTGAACCCTTCGTGTACAACTCAGATGATGACCCGGGCCTGAGGACTAAGGACAGGGAAAAGCATAACAAAGGCTGAGAGTCAAAAAGAATGAATCATCCTTAGCTGGCAAGATGGTAGATGATCACTTCAACCGGCTGCCTTTTAAAAATTTATCCTGGGAAACAATGACAAAAAAAGGTCAAGGATCTGAGGATCTAAAGATAAAACTATGAGAAATTTCAGGAAGATAAAAGGCACTAGAAACAGAACATTAGTGAGGGATTTAGAGTAGCCTAGTAATATCTGCATTTTCGGGCAAGGATCAGTGATATCTTCCAGACACTACATAATATGTTTGGGCCATGACAAAAGTCATGAACAGTTTCAGAAGTCTCACCATGGTGAATGTGGCTGTGGGAGTAGAAAGTTGAGAAGTGACCAGACAGAGACAAAATAATGTTAGGCCAGTATGGGGTTACCTTAGTCATTTTGCATGCACACACAAATGTACACACATGACATACAAATAGATGTACATACATACACTTGCACATACACACTAAAGCACTAATGCGCACATGTACACACATATATGCACAGTTTGAGATGAGCAAGCAGCATCACAGCTCAAACTATAGAATTCAGACACTATTGAAGAATTCTTAAAACTTTACCAATATTTTAACCTTTACTTTTTATTGAATTTACTTATGTGGAGTTGGGGGTGTATCGTGGTGCTCGTAGGGAGGTCAGAGAACAACTTGCAGGAGCTGATTCTCTCCTTCCACTATGTGGACACCGCAGACCAAACCTTCAGACTTGACAGCAAGTCTCTTCACCTACTGAGCCATCACACTGACATCCTTATCTTTAATGGGACCAACTGTGGCTTTCTAGTTCCCCTGTGTACCAACTCAGTCATTCAGTCCTCTTGCTATACCCATCAACTCGCAAAACTAATGAATCTACCATAAATGTCCACTGACAAGTCTGCTTCTTTCAGATGAAGATTCCAGGCAGAGGACTCCACAGTAAGGAAGTAGTAGTCCTCAGTCAGGCACCGGGAGTAGATTCTTAAAGAAGCTAGAGAGGCTATCTGAAACCAAGTGACTTTAACATGCTCTGCTTTGGAGCTCATTCTTTCCTCTTGTTTAAACTCACCAGGAAGCAACCAGCTAGGATTCCAGATGGTACTCATTCTCCATACAATAGCTGACACCTTCAAGGGAAGTTTGCAGGCCAAGATAATGTGACCCAAAAGAATAAAACTACTTTAAAAGAAAGAAGAAAGACTGAGCAGTTGCCTTTCCTGAAACATGGGTAATTGGGAAAAAATAAACTGAATTTTAAATAAAACTAAAAGAACTTCCTTGGAATGGGACAGAAAGTAAATAGAAAAAAGATAGAAAAGATGCCTTGTGTTATACGTAAGTACTAACACTAATTTCCAAAAAATAAGATAAAGTGAAAAAAATTGAAAGGCAGGGAATATTGAATAAGGAGAGCGAAAGACAAAAGATCTTATATTAAAAGACCTTCATGAGTGGCAAGATGAACTAAAACAAACAAACAAACATAGTTTAGTAAAACTAAAAAACATACAGAGAGGTACAGAAAACATTTCTGAAAGTTTTCAGATGGAAAAAATAAAAACATTGTCCAAAGGGGAAAACTGAGCAGTGTATTAGATATAGGAAACCAAGGGAAAATAGATTCAGAACATTGAAAGTTGTTGGACCCAGAATTTCATATCCAGCCGAACTGTTATTTATATCCAGAAACGCCATGAGGAATGGCTATTAAATGCCACAAAGATGTTTCGAGGCATGTGAGGTCACAAAAGGTTTGACACATAAAATCTTATTTAGCAAACTCTTAGATATATGTCAATAAAAAGCGATAAATCTAGAAAAGTGCCTCAAGATAAAGATGATGAAAAATGATTGCATTAGTAAAGTTTATTGTCTAAAATAGAAAGGATCAAAAAAGGTTAAGAAAAAGTTAAAGAATATTTACAACCCCAAACTGCAAACTTTAGAAAACCAAGGTAAGGAAACGTTAAGTGTAGGTCTTAATTGAGAGATGATAACCCAATAATAAAAACAGAAAATAAAACTTTCAATATGAGAATATTTGAATTTTCCAATGAAAACCAAAAAGTATAAAACCAAATGAAAACATAAAACAATTAAACAGAAATAGTTAATCATTGTGTCGTATTACAATGCACATGAAGCAATTTATCTGGATGTGAGGGTGATCTGGCTGTGACATCTGTCATCCTATTTCTCCAAGGTTGACTTGGCTGATCTGGATGACTAGGCAGTATCTCCTTCCTTCCTCACCACTCTATGTGCCCTTCTTAAAGGATGTGCACACCATAGAAGCAGACAACCTGCCCCAAACAATGGAGGAACTGTCTTCAGACAAGGGTGTCACAGTAGCTGCACTCCCCTGCAAACATGCTCTCAAAGGATTTATCTGACCAAATATAATGCAGAAACTTTCTCTCAAACTGGGAGTATGGGAGTGCTGCTGCATTAGTAGACAAATGAACAGAGAGAAGGAGAAAGAGCAATTGACCCGAGCAAACAGGAAGTTTATGATATGAAAAAGGTCATATCTCAAATCATTGGAGAATATGGAGATATTTTCAACAAGGGTGTGGGCAATCGTCAGGAAAAAGGATAAACCTGGAATCAAACCTTACATTCTACCTCTGAGTAAATAGCAAATAGATCAGCGATTTGGGTGCATAAAGGAAACCTAGCAGTATTAGAGAATCTTGACATCATGATTGGGAAAGATTCTCATTAGGACTCACAATCCAAAATCAAGAGTAGATCTTAATTAATATAACTACATCTAAAATTTGCCTGTTCTTAGCTAAAATCACTATAACCAAAGTAAAAAAATAGACACTATATGCTGGGAAAATAATTGCAATGCATACCATAATATAAATGACTAATACAATTTATAGAGATTAAGGGACAACAACAAAAGGAAAGATGGCAAATGGTTCTTAAGTGTATAAAAAGAGAAATAGAATAAAGGAAAGGCGGGGAAATCTATGACAACGCATTTGCAACTGCAAGACAAAATTCCAAGCACTTTGAAGAGTGCTGTGGCAAGGAATTAAAAAAGTTATAAAGTTATCTATTAGAGTTTCACTTATGACAAAATATTAGCGCTACCACTATGGGTATTTCATTGATCTTCTTACAATAATGTAACATGACTTCTACTTAAAAATATATTCTGGAAATCTGACCATTTTATAGAAATATTCTCACTTATGTAGATAAACAGTTGATTTATTCTGCCAATCTGCTACGGTTACATAAATTGCAGACGGTTCCTAGTACTATACCACAAATAAAATTATAGCAGGTAACTTTATAAATATTTTGCTTCATGTTTATAGGTCTTCAAAGTATGTTAATTAGTGAATGAAAGTTTAAATACAGGCATAATTGTGTTACATGTTATTCTAGTTTCAATCCCCATTGCTCTGAAAAATTTCTTAACAAAAGCAACTTAGGCAAGGAAAGGGTTTATTTTCAGTTTACAGGTTGAAGTTCATCATCAAGGGAGATCAGGGCAGGGACTCAAAGCAGAAAACATAGACAAATGCTGCTTGCTGGATTTTTCACTGGCTCCAGCTTAGCTAGTTTTCTTATATAGCCTAGGACCACTAGCCCAAAAATGGTAACAACCACAGTGAGCAAGGCCTTCCTACATCAATTAACAATCAAGAAATTTCCTGTTGCCCACAGCAATTATTAAATCAGATGATCCAAGGCTGTGTCAAGTTGACAACTGGCTCTAAACAGGTCAGTGCTCAACCTTGTTTTGGTATTTTACTTTTTGTAAGTATTTATAAGGATCAAAAATCAAAACTAAATGAAAAGTATAGTTAGAGAAGTTTCTTTTCTTATCCTTACTATTATATCCTCATTTTAATTCATTCTATGCAGGGAAATAATTTTGCTGTCTTCTGGTTTATCTTCATTACCTTATTTTTGTTTCATTTTGCCTTTTTGAGATGGGGTTTCTAATTGACCTGAGACTTGACAAATAGACTAAGTTGTCTGGCCAGAAAAACCAAAGGATTGACTTGTCTCTGCCTCTCCAGCTGTGGCATTACAAAGACGCTCTACCTTGCTTAGATTTTTTTTTTTTTATGTGGGTTCTGTTCTGGTGATCAGATCAGGTCTTGGCACTTTTACCAACTGAGCTGGTATCCAATCCAAGGTCTTATTTTCTCCCCCACTATCTCAATCCCCACTAAATACAGGTTTAGGAGGACAGTGTTTAATGAATTATTCTTGGTTGGATGTGACACTACCTTTTTACTACCTGATTTCTACTTGTCTCCTTCACCTCTCAGCTCCCCTATGGACCTTTTCCAGTCTTCTTTAGGAAGATTTAAATACTTTCTATATTCTGTTTACATCAACACTGTCGTTTTAGCCAGATCTCTCTGCTCTAGAGATTACAATACATGTATACTTTAATATTCCAGTTAAGTATAGAAGCTTTACAACTATTGGGATTCTTTATTAGTCCCCTTGACTGACTTGCATGCTATAACTGTTTTTATATTGTAACCTCACATACTGAACACTCTGCCAGATAATAGTATCAATTTTGTTTTGAATGATAAATGTAGTTCAGGTGTTCAAACATGTGAGACTGCAGGATGCATTTTTAACAGACCACAACAGGAACACAGGGACAGAATACAGGAGAGGCAGTCTGGGTACAGGGCTGTAAGTGAGGCTAAGAGGAGGGAACCTACAGTCGTAACCCAGATGCAGAGGAAACAAGATGAGACTGCCTCGCTGATAAAGGTGCCAAGCCACGTGGTTGACACAGACAATTATGGGTTAAGATGTAAGAGTTAATAAGAAGCCTGAGCTAATAAGCCAATCAGTTTATAATTAGTGTAGGCCTCTGTGTGTTTCTTTGGGACTTAACAGCTGCGAGACCATGAGGGACAGAAACCTCTGTCAACAGTAACCCACATACAGACAGGTTCTTCATTCCCTAGTACTCTATTATGTTGTATCACACTCTGTAATTTTTTTTTTCATTTTTGCTTGTTGACTCTGATTTGTCTCAGTCTTAATGGCATCTTCAGGAGCAGTATATAGTCTCACTCTGCCTTGTCTGCTCAAGGTCAAAAACAGCACTTTCCACTTCTCCCATAACTTCTGAGAATGACAACTAGAACTTTGTAAGTTAAAGCAAATAATAACAATAATAAAATAAAAATGCAACAAACAGCTCCCAGTCTTTGGAAGCTGTGTGGAAGGCTCATCATGTTTTACAACTTTGGGAAGATGAAGAGACACTAAACACTCAGCTTTTCTAGTAAAAGAGTGCGAAACCCTGGTTCAGACAGAAACAAGTTAATTGGTTAAAGTAGTTTGAGATCCAGCTGTGAATGCATTAAAATTCTTCATTTTAACACTCAAACTTATACCTATTAAGACTAACCCTTCAAACCATAGATGTACATCCAACATTAATTGCAACATTTAAGGACTGAAATTAAGTGCTTTGTTGGTTTCTCTAGATAATTTACATATCATTACTTTATAATTCATGCTTTAATAATTTTTATTAGAACCAGTCAATGAAATGAATGATATTATGTTTAAGCTTGAAGGACCCCGGGGTCAGAGTTGCTAATCCTTTTTCTCCTTTAAAATTATAATTGTCAATTTAAATATATATGTAGAAGTTAATCATTTATTTAATAAAGGAAAGCACAAAACCAAAATGAGTATTTATAATATCACCAGGATTGTATTAAGACCACAGTTAATGCTTATTTTATAATATAAAGGATGAGATTAAAAAAAAAGCAAAGAAGTGGAGAAAAATCTGTCAGAGAAAGGGGGGTAAGCAACGAGAGCATTGTTTAACATAACTCATCATCTTCCACAGTTCTTTAGTCACAGAAGCCAAAGAGCAGCTCATCTCAGGGCTCTTATAGACATGGTGGGGAAGCCCCATTTCAGCCATGCTCAGACTCCCGGAAGGGACAGTAATTGTATGAACAGCCTAAGGTCCAGGTATAGATTAGAACTTTTGTGACGCATTTAAGGAGTCCCAGGGGTGAGAAATAATCTAGGGAGTTCATTTCAGCCCACAATACCCCATTTTCAGACAAATTTTAAGATTCCCAGAGAAGCTCCTGTGCGGCCCAGGGTGGCTGAGCTGTGCTGTAAGACGCAGTCTACCAGAGAGTACATTCTGCTGTTGATTCAGAGCATAAGTACCCTGCTAGATAATCACACCAGGAATGTGCCCACTTGCCTTGAGGCCAGCATTCAGACTCTGCTCTGGAGGTGATAGGACCACAGCTGCTAAGGAAACAGACCCCAAGGCCAGAGGTAGAAATGACAAATTCTTCGCTTTCTCCTTTCTCCTATTTCTCATTTCAACCAGGAGGGGCATCTGCCAAGACTGGCCCTGAGCCTCTGTTCCACTCTGGGTAAATTTGCCCACCTACCTACTATAACTGCTCCATCTCTTCTTCAAGTCTTCTCAAGCCTGATGGCCCGAGCTTGCCCTCCACATCAGGGTGGGGTGGGGGCAGTGTTTATGTGTCCTGATTAGCTTCGTGTCTATTTGGGAGGTCCTTCATTCTGAACTAGAATATTCTCAGAAACCCCTACTCCACCCCATGCCTCTGAAGAAAGAACTTGGTCAGTAAAATGTTTCTTGACAGCTCTGACAGGCCTCCAGGAGACATAATAATTCACAGTTGTGTCTAGCATGGAAGGGAGAGAAGTATGTAAAATTTTTAAATGTTGAAAAGCAACAGTAGAAAGCAGTGAGGGAATTAAATCAGAATCTTTTTTGAGCAAATTCCTTCTGGGACCCTCTCAAAGGTTAGTGAGTAGACACAGACACAAAGCCCAACTTAGAGAATTACGTCAGAGATGTGTGTGCAGACTTGCCAAATCTCAGAAATCCTGCAAGGCAAAAGAAAGCAGGAAGTGGCAGTCTCAATCCCATGACTGGATTTCTGAATGTGTGGCTTGATCTTCCTCAGTTCATGGGTAGAGTAGGCTGCTGTCTGAGGGTGCAAGTACCCAGTTTCAGTCACTAGAATGGAGTATCTGACCAACAGACTGGTAAACACACAGACAGACAGATGGGCAGGGTCCCTGTTTCCCAGACCCCCCACGAAGGTCTGGACCAACAGATGGGCCCTTCCTCTGGGCTCTATAGATTAATGAGTCCTTCTTATCAATTATGAAGACAAGGAAATGTAATTTTCTTCCCACATTTATAGTGCTCAGGATTAATCTGCCTGTAAATAGATACTCTGTCAGCTTTCTGAGACACTGAAGTATTATGGGGTGGAGTAGGAGATGCAGAAGAGGGTAATGCCATCTGCTTTATTAGGTTGTTTTATAAACCTGACATTCAATTTGTTCTGGAGGACTTGGTGATGGATTATTCTGTAATTTCTCAAATAATTAGAATGACCAAAGAAAAGAAAAAGGAGGAGAGGGAATTGGGCACACTGGTGAGTAATTATGCCCTAGATAACATAGTCCTTGGCACCTCCCAGTGTGGCCAGAAGGCCAGGCTTAAAGGCAGAATGGACAGAAAGGCCCAAATGATTATTTATTTATTTTTTGTCTTCTATTATGTTTCTTATTCTCAGACCTTCAGACTTTCTACTTTTGCCAACAATATGGGGAGTTCAAGTAAATGGGGTATGTTGTGATTTCAAGCTTAAAATGTATATATCATATTCTTTCTTTTGGCACCTGGATCCAAATCTCACTGCTGTCCTTATTAGCTATGTGAGGTATATATAGTAAAGGACTTTGAACAGTGACTGGCACATAGAAAGTGCTCCCTGTATTACTGGTCATTTGTCTGATTACTTTATAGACCTGAGTCCATGCACACTTGATAGAATTCTGTAACTGGATCTGGAACTCATAAGGTAAAATTATAATCCCAAGCAGCAGGTCCCTTAGAAACCATGGGGTGCAGGCCTGCCCGTCATCTTAGGGGTGAACACTGAAAGTAAAGATATCACCACATCATCTATGATGATTTTTTGAGGCATCATCTATGTTAAAAAAAGACAGTATGCAACTGTGGGCTTTAAATTAAGCCATGCGCCGCCACAGCCTGGGTAAGTTATAAATTGTCGAGACTGCAGGTGTGCACCGTCACGCCTGGCTCCCCTTCTCTAGCATCACCCTCATGTGTACTGGCATGTGTATTTGTGAAGTTTCTCCGACCCTTTTCCAAGATTTTCAAGTCTCTGACATTTGACAGTATAGGAGTGCTTGTGTCTGCATGGGTATATACTTGGGAAGAGCGACAGATGAAGAAGAATGGACTGCCAAAAGCATAAATAGGATGGGGGAGGGAGAAACCTAAGTCAGCAGGGCTTCTGGAAACTTCAGCCTATTAAGTTCTGCTCAGCCAGCTTTATGTTATCATATATTCAGGCCCCACCTCCTGCTAGGAGAAGACTGAAGGAACCCACAGCCATGGCTGCTGATATGCAGACCACGAAGAGTTAAATGTGTTATTATCGGTTCTGTCCATTTAACAGTTTACAGATTACAGTTTCAGAAGGTAAGTCCATGACTGTCATGGTGAGGAGCATGGGAGCAGCAGCATAGTGCTGAAGCAGTAGCTGGGAGGTTACATGCTCAGACAGCAACCATGAGATAGAGAGAGAGAAAGAGAGGGGGAGAGAGAGGGAGAGAAACAGAGAGAGGGAGAGAGAGGAATGGGAGGGAGGAAGAAAGAGAGAGAG